>JABWTJ010000183.1:1177038-1347725 GCA_016801875.1 Solanum sitiens
TCGGGTGTCACGAACCGACACGTAGAATTAGGGGATCGGAGTGTCACGTTCCGACACATAGAATTAGGGGATCGGAGTGTCACGTTCCGACACATAGAATTAGGGGATCGGAGTGTCACGTTCCGACACATAGTATTAGGGGATCGGGTGTCACGAACCGACACGTAGAATTAAGGGATCGGAGTGTCACGTTCCGACACATAGTAGTAGGGGATCGGAGTGTCACGTACCGACACAAGAGGAAGAAAGATAATAAATCTTGAGAGATGTTTATATACTCAATGTAATGAACCTAATTCCCAAATGAGTGTGGTATTGAGGCTTGAGTCCTCATGGATGAACTTGGTAGTACTTATTGATGATTATAGTACTTGTTACTACATGTTGAGTATTGTAGTTGATTTATGATATGAACTGATATATACTGTTTTCTATTTTGAGTTGGCCGATGATACCTACTCAGTACTTGTGTTTGTACTGACCCCCTACTTGTTGTTTCTTTCTTTGTTATTTGGGGAATGCAGCAAACGTACCGTCGTCTTCAACTCAGCAGCACTTCTAGCCAGTCGTCACTACACCGGATTTCAGGGTGAGCTAATGCTTCTAGCTTGGACTGGATCTTCTCTTCAATGTCTTGATGCCTTGAACTTCCGGCATGGACTAGCCTTTTATTTATTTTAGTTTCTTAGATACTTCTAGATTTGTAACTTGAGGATAGATGTTCTTGTGATGATGACTTCCAGATTTGGGGATAATGAGTTTTAAGTCTTCCGCTTTGTATTTTTGTTCAATATGTTGAAGTTTTAGATTGGTTGGTTCGCTCACATAGTAGGATAAGTGTGGGTGCCACTCGCGGCTAGATTTTGGGTCGTGACAACCTCAAGAAGAATAAATAAAACTCCACAAAAATCAATGAAAGATGAAAGAAAACCACATCATTATTACATAACGGGAATAATGGAACAACGAAAATATTTAATATTAATAGATACAGGACGAGAAAAAAACTATATTACAAGACAATCATGCCCCGAACTATCAAAAGCATTAATGTATACCGAAGAAACTACAGAAAAAGAAATAATCATTGGAGGAGTACCAATAGTAATAAAATTTAAAATATATCAAGGAAATAAAAATATTATTTTAGAAATAAAATGGTTAGAACAAGTAAAACCATATAATCTAGAAAACAAACAATTGACAATAAATTCTGAAAATAAAAGAGTAATAATAAAAAGAACTTTGGTAGGATAAAAATATGAAAATACATATACTTGCAAAGATAATAATAGAAGGATATTACAACAGATATTATACACCGATGATAGATATGGGAGCAGAAGCTAATATATGCAAATATAATTATTTACCGGAAGATAAATGAAAAAAATTAAAAACACCAATGGTAGTAACAGAATTTAATAATGAAGGAAGCATAAACACATATAAGGCAAAAAATATAAAAATACAAATATGGGATAAGATATTAACTATAGAAGAAATATATAATTTTGAATTGACTATAAAAGATATGCTATTAGGAATGCCTTTTTAGAAAAATTATATCCACATATAATAACAAAAACACACTAGTGGTTCACAACACCATGTAAATAAACAATAGAAGCAAAAAGAGTAAATAACAAAAAATAAAAAATAACGGAATGGATAAAAGAAAGTAAGAAAATTACACAAAAGTAAGAAAATATAAAAGAAGAAGACCCTAAGATAGAATTAATTATATTCTCTATAAATAAAGTAAAATAATTCACGATAAGTTATAATTATTATATAATGAAGATCCTTTACAAGGATGAAAAAACATAAAATAAAAGTGAAAATTGAGCTAATTGATAATAATAGTATAATAACCCAAAAACCATTAAAATATAATTTTAATGATTTAACCGAATTTAAGATACATATAAATGAATTACTAGAAAAAGGATATATACATGAAAGAAATAGTAAGCACACAAGCCCGGCATTTATAGTAAATAAACATAGTGAACAAAAAAAAGGAAAAAGCAGAATGGTTATTGATTATAGAAATTTAAATGTAAAACGTAAAACATATAATTATCCGATACCAAATAAAATACTAAAGATAAGACAAAAATACAAGGATATAATTATTTTAGCAAATTTGATTGTAAATCAAAATTTTATCACTTAAAACTAGAAGAAAAGTCTAAAAAACTAACAGTATTCACTGTATCACAAGAATTTTATGAATGGAATGTATTACCATTTGAATATAAAAATGCACCAGGTAGATATCAACACTTTATGGACAATTACTTTAAACAAATAGAAAATTGTGTAGTATACATTGATGATATACTATTATATTCCAAAACACAAGATGAACATGTAAGATTATTAGAAAAATTTATACATGTAATAGAATATTCGGGTATAAGTCTAAATAAAAAGAAAGCAGATATAATGAAAAATCAAATAGAATTCTTAGGAATACAAATAGATAAAAACGGAATAGAAATGCAAACACGTATAGTACAAAAAATAATTAACTCAAATGAACAACTAGACCCAAAAAGGAAATTACAATCATTCTTAGGACTAGTAAATCAAGTAAGAGAATACATACCAAAATTAGCAGATAATTTAAAATCATTACAACAAAAATTAAAGAAAGCTATAGAATACCAGATTGATAAAAAAAGACCAAATACAGATACAAAAGGTAAAATTATTATGTAAAAACTTACCTAAACTATACTTTCCAGATGAAAACAAAAAATTTACTTATATGATAGAATCAGATGCGAGTGAAAAAAGTTATGGAGAAATATTAAAATACAAATATGATGCCAATACAATAGAACATCATTGCAGGTATTTTTCAGGAATATTTAATAATATAGAAATAAAATGGGAAATAAATAAAAAAGAATTATATTCAGTATATAAGTGTTTATTATCATTTGAACAATATATTGTATATAAACAATTCATTATAAGAACAGACAATATACAAGTAAAATGTTGGCTAACAAGAAAAATACAAGATTCGATAACAACAAAAAAAATAAGGAGATTGGTATTAAATATATTAAATTTCACATTTACAATTGAACTAATAAAAACTGATAAGAATGTTATTCCAGATTACCTATCACGACAAAGCTACTCAGACTGAGACTAAGGGAAAAGATACAATTGAAAAGATACTCGAAGCTATTACTACACTTTGTACAAAAGTGGATAGTATGGACAACGAGATACAAAAGTTAAAGACTAATGAAGATAATCTGAAGTCTAAAGCTAGTTTAAGTCACCAGCATGACTATAAAAATGCGGAACTATGTCAATCTAAAGACAGAAAAAATCCAAAACTAAACGGTGACGTTGGGAAACACCTAAAAACCCATAATAATAGTTTAAATACAGCTGCAGGTACAAGCCAACGAGTTAGTGAAAAACATAAGAATTCAAACTTAAACCAGTTATTCGAAAAACCATTTACCTCGAGGCTAACACCAAAAAACATATTAACGACTGAACCACAAACTTCGACATACGCAGATAGCCTACACCATGACAAAAGAACATATAACCATATTACGCGAATCTATATAGAAAATATACACAAAATCCAAAAGTTTTTAAACCTTAAACACAGATCTACTACAACCCAAGAACCCAACCAGGATTATTTACCCAAAAAATTACAAGGTTATAATAAATTGATTGCACTATCAAAAACTAACGCCAACTTAGTAAGGACATGTTACAACTATGGATTACTAAATACAGTATATAAATATGATGGAGAGGAACTAAGTGGAATACCGGAGATACATAAAGCATTTTTTACTTATAAGAGAGTTACTAAGGAAAATTTATTTTATGTAAAATTCTATACAGCAACAACAGAGATATTATACGAGGAAATAAAACCTCCGATACAAGTAGTAAAGATAGGACTAACAAAAGATATGATAATACCAAAAGATATTGAACAGCAACCATAGATACAAAAAAGCGAGATACCCAATTTTGATGCCAATAAGAGAATAATTGGTATATCAACCATTATACAAGAGCTAGCAAATAATGATTTAAATGGAAATGCTATATGGAGCTACTATGCAAGAGATCAGTTAATGATTTATTCCAATTCAAGGGAACTAAGGAAAGCAGATATGGATGAAGTCCAGAGATGAATTTTATCATTACATAAGCCAAAAGAACGACCTACAACACGAGCACTTAAAGTAGGATTTATTTCGGCAGAATTATTAACGAGGTATTGCAAGCTAATTGGTCACAAATACCCTGATCACATATGTTCAAAATGCAACGAAGAAGATAATATAATCCCAGACGTCCAGCTGAAATAAGAGATAAAGACTAAAGATAATAAGAAGATAAAGATGAAGAATCTTTAGAAAATAGAGAAAGACGGAAGATGACAAGAAGATAAAAATGAAGATAAAAAGAAACACAAAAACGTGCTTGGCCACACAAAGCCAAAAGTAGATATGTAAAAGTCTTGAAATGTACAGTAATAGTCACATTATTGGCTAGTAGGATAACTTAGTCAACATATGCATGTGCATTATTAGAGATATGTTAACAAGTGTAAAGTATGGTAGGTGGTGTGTATTATTAAAAAGACAAGTGTAAAAGTAGTAGGTAGGGATAGTTGTAAAGTAAGTGTGGAGTATAGTAAGTGCATAATTATGCATTAATTCCTTTCTATATAAAGGAAGGAAGATGTAACATAAAGGGCAGGGGGCCTGAAATAAAAAAAACTCTTTTAAAAATAAATAAAAAAATTCTCTCAACAAAAAAATTTGTACTAAGATAAATTGAGAAACAATCTGAAATCCAATCAGATATTTCAGATAGCATGAATAAGCAAGAAACAAAGGTATATTGTTCAAAAATATGCAGAACTAATTTCATATATTCCTGAATATCATATATAAGATTGAATAATTTTATGTTATTTATTATGTACTAGAATTATTTGAATCATGATTTCTAGTTTATTAGCACACTGGAAACAGGGAGAAAAATTCTATACTATGCCATCCTAATATTGAAACCGGTAGGCAAGGAAAGCCGTTTAGGGGAGTAAACAAAGTTGAGGTGCTGATAAGAAGAAAGTATCCGCTAAAGTTCGATGCTAGTAGTGACAGGAAAACATGATAAATAGATAATCTAGTTCATAATAATCTAATATGAATTTAATCGATTATGAATATGATAGGAAGGAATAATTGAAAAATCCTGCATAACAACGAACAAGACCACATACATACATGACGAAATAATAAAAAGTTATGAAACTTTAATCTTATATAAACTTCAAGGTATAGAAATAATTGAATTAAGAAGAATAATATGAAAAAAAATATTTAATAATAACGAACCAGAAGATATATTAAATCAACAATGGTATGAAATAGACCTACGAGATTTAGACTATGAAAAAATAGAATGATATGATTTAGAAATAAATTCAGATTAAAATGGACTACGGATATTCATAATATTGGATAGAATCTATGGAAGATATAAAATTATTAGAACAATTAATGGAGGAAAATTTATATATGTACCAAAGAACCCAAGATATGTTATATCTAGAATATATCATAAATAACATTAAAGAAATATTTAAACTTAAAAGTTGGAACGAAGCAGAATTAATAGATACCTTAGGAGCCAGAATAAAATTCTTGCAACGATGGTTTATGGAACTATGTGAAAAACATAAAGAAGAAATAAAAATGAAAAAAATATTAGTGAAAAACTTGGCATGTTGCAAAAATAAAACAACACCTCAATTTGGTTGTACGAATAGGTATTATAAGAATAGAAATAATAAAAAATACAGATCAAAATATAAATATAAAAAACCGAGAAGAAGATACTATGTAAGAAACTACAAAACCAAAAGACCATATAGACAAAAAAGAAAACTAACAGAATGTACTTGTTATAATTGTGAAAAATTAGGACATATAGCTAGAGACTATAAATTACCTAAAAATCCAAAGAAAAAACAAATTTCAGAAATAATAATAAACAATGAAAAATATACGTAGATAGAGTATGTAGATTATGAATTAGAAAGTGAAGATAGCATATATGAAATATCAGAAAATGAAATGGATAATGATACAAAAATGGAATCAGATAATGAATTCTATAATACAACAAATGACTGAAACAGATATACAAATAATAAATAAAGAAGAACATCAAGACGAAGAATCTTTAGAACAAAAAATAATACAAATAAAAGGAAAAGAATCAGATCTAAGCATAGCAAAAATATTCGAAATACCAACAATAAGAAACTGGTTTAAACGACAAAAAGAAGAATATTATGTAGTAAGTCAAAGAGAACATATCATAGATTGCAAATACACTAAAGGAAAGGCCAAAATACCAATAATAAACAAACGAATAATAAATAAAGAAATACAAGACATTAAGGCTAAAAATCCAATTAAATATGTACATTTAGGAGGAACAGAAATACTAATAAAAGCATGTTTTAGAGAAGGAATAGATACACCCATAGAAATATACTTAGCGGATGATAGAATCATACAACCCATAGAGAAAAGTATAACAAGTGCAGTAAAAGATAACCTCATATACCAAAAATTTAAATTTATAATAAGTGCTAACTACTCAGTAGCAATAAATGACAGGAACATAGATATATCACTAGTATTATATTGAAAAATATAGGAAATAGAACTAGCCCCAGGAAGTATAATATTTACAGCTAGATGTAAAAACTTATATGTTTTAACAACAAAACATAAAATAAAAGCAAAAAATAAAATAAATAAAATAAAAATAGAAGATCCTTTAGAAAGGATAGTCACAGTCATAGATAAAAATGATTATAGTTATAATGAGATTGATATAGAAGAAGACTTAGAAATAGTAAAAGAAAGATTGGTACATCAAAAAGAATAAACTGTGAAATACCACAAATATCATCAAAAATGAGTAGCTCAAGAAGAATAAATAAAACTCCACAAAAATCAATGGAAGATAAAATAAAACCACATCATTATTACATACAGGAATAATGGAACAACAGAAATGTTTAATATTGATAGATACATGACGAGAAGAAAACTATATTACAAGAGAATTAGTAACGGAAGATGAAATAATAACTACTGGGCAATCATGCCCCGAACTACCAAAAGCATTAATGTATACCGAAGAAACTACAAAAAAAGAAATAATCATTGGAGGAGTACCAGTAGTAATAATATTTAATATATATTAAGGAAATGAAAATATTATTTTAGGAATAAAATGGTTAGAACAAGTAAAACCATATAATCTAGAAGACAAACAATTGATAATAAATTCTGAAAATAAAAGAGTAATAATAAAAAGAACTTTGGTAGGATAAAAATATGAAAATACATATACTTGCAAAGATAATAATAGAACGATATTACAACAGATATTATACACCGATGATAGATACGGGAGCAGAAGCTAATATATGCAAATATAATTATTTACCGAAAGATAAATGAAAAAAATTAAAAACACCGATGGTAGTAACATGATTTAATAATGAAGGAAGCATGATCACATATAAGGCAAAAATATAAAAATACAAATATGAGATAAGATATTAACTATAGAAGAAATATATAATTTTGAATTGACTACAAAAGATATGCTATTCGGAATGTCTTTTTAAAAAAAATTATATCCACATATAATAACAAAAACACACTGGTGGTTCACAACACCATGTAAACAAAAAATAGGAGCAAAAAGAGTAAATAACAAAAAACTAAAAACAACAGAATGGATAAAAGGAATTGAGAAAATTACACTAAAGTTAAAAAATATAAAAGAAGAAGACCCTAAGATAGAATTAATTATCTTCTCTATAAATAAAGTAAAAATAATCCAAGATAAGTTAGAATTATTATATAATAAAGATCCTTTACAAGGATGGAAAAAACATAAAACAAATGTGAAAATAGAGCTAATTGATAATAATAGTATAATTACCCAAAAAACATTAAAATATAATTTTAAGGATTTAACCGAATTTAAGATACATATAAATGAATTACTAGAAAAAAATATATACAAGAAAGCAATAGTAAGCACACAAGCCCGGTATTTATAGTAAATAAACATCGTGAACAAAAAAGAGGAAAAAGCAGAATGGTTATTGATTATAGAAATTTAAATGCAAAAACTAAAACATATAATTATCCGATATCAAATAAAATACTAAAGATAAGACAAATATAAGGATATAATTATTTTAGCAAATTTGATTGTAAATCAAAATTTATCACTTAAAACTAGAAGAAGAGTCTAAAAAACTAACAACATTCACTGTACCACAAGGATTTTATGAATGGAATGTATTACCATTTGGATATAAAAACGCACCAGGTAGATATCAACACTTTATGGACAATTACTTTAAACAAATAGAAAATTGTGTAGTATACATTGATGATATACTATTATATTCCAAAACACAAGATGAACATGTAAGATTATTAGAAAAATTTATTCATGTAATAAAATATTCGGGTATAAATCTAAGTAAAAAGAAAGCATAAATAATGAAAAATCAAATAGAATTGTTAGGAATACAAATAGATTAAAACGGAATAAAAATGCAAACACATATAGTACAAAAAATAATTAACTCAAATGAACAACTAGACCCAAAAAGGAAATTACAATCATTCTTAGGACTAGTAAATCAAGTAAGAGAATACATACCAAAATTAGCAGAGAATTTAAAACCATTACAACAAAAAATAAAGAATGTTATAGAATATCAGTTTGATAAAAAAGACCAAATATAGATACAAAAGGTAAAATTATTATGTAAAAACTTACCTAAGCTATATTTTCAAGATGAAAACAAAAAATTTACATATATAATAGAATCAGATGCGAGTGAAAAAAGTTCTGCAGGAATATTAAAATACAAGTATGATGCCAATACAATAGAACATCATTGCAGGTATTATTCAGGAACATTTAATAATACAGAAATAAAATGGGAAATAAATAGAAAAGAATTATATTCAGTATATAAGTGTTTATTATCATTTGAACCATATATTGTATATAACAAATTCATTATAAGAACAGACAATACACAAGTAAAATGTTGGCTAACAAGAAAAATATAATATTCGGTAACAACAAAAGAAATAAGGAGATTGGTATTAAATATATTAAATTTTACATTTATAATTGAAGTAATAAAAACTGATAAGTGTTATTGCAGATTACCTATCACGACAAAGCTACTCAGACTGAGACTAAGGGAGAAGATACAATTGAAAAGATACTCGAAGCTATTACTACACTTTGTACAAAAGTGAATAGTATGGACAACGAGTTACAAAAGTTAAAGACTAATGAAGATAATCTGAAGTCTAAAGCTAGCATAAGTCAGTAGCATGACTATAAAAATGCGGAACTATGTCAATCGAAAGATAGGAAAAATCCAGAACCAAATGGTGATGTTGGAAAACACCTAAAAACCCATATTAATTGTTTAAATACAGCTGCAGGTACAAGCCAACGAGTTAGTGAAAAATATAATAATTCAAACTTAAACCAGTTATTCGAAAAACCATTTACCTCGAGGCTAACACCAAAAAACATATTAACTACTGAACCACAAACTTCTACATACGCAGATAGCCTACACCATGACAAAAGAACATATAACCATATTACGCGAATCTATATAGAAAATATATACACAAAATCCAAAAGTTTTTAAACCTTAAACACAGATCTACTACAATCCAAGAACCTAACCAGGATTATTTAACTCAAAAATTACAAGATTATAATAAATTGATTGTACAACCGAAAACTAACGCCAACTTAGTAAGGACATGTGACAACTATGGATTACTAAATACAGTATATACATATGATGGAGAGGAACTAAGTGGAATATCGAAGATACATAAATCATTTATTACTTATAAGAGAGTTACTAAGGGAAATTTATTCTATGTAAAATTTTATACGGCAACAACAGAGATATTATACGAGGAAATAAACCTCCGATACAAGTAGTAAAGATAGGACTAACAAAAGCTATGATAATACCGGAAGATATTGAACAACAACCAGAGATACAAAAAAGCGAGATACCTAGTTTTTATGCCAATAAGAGAATAATTAGTATATCAACCATTATACAAGAGCTACAAATAATTATTTAAACGGAAATGCTATATGGAGCTACTATGCAAGACATCAGTTAATGATTTAGTCCAATTCAAGGGAGCCTGAAATAAAAAAGACTCTTTTAAAAAAAAAAATCTCTCAACGAAAAAATTTGTATTCAGATAAATGGAGTAACAATCTGAAATCCAATCAGACATTTCAGATAGCATGAATAAACAAGAAACAAAGGTATATTGTTCAAAAAACATGCAGAACTAATTTCATATATTCCTGAATATCATATATATGATTGAATAATTTTATGTTATTTATTATGTACTAGAATTATTTGATTCATGATTTCTAGTTTATTAGCACACTGAAAACAGGGAGAAAATTTCTATACCATGCCATCCTAATGTTTAAACCGGTAGGCAAGGAAAGCCGTTTAGGGGAGTAAACAAAGTTTAGGCGCTGATAAGAAGGAAGTATCCGCTAAAGTACGATTCTAGTAGTGACAGAAAAACATGATAAATAGATAATCTAGTTCATAATAATCTAATATGAATTTAATCGATTATGAATATGATAGGAAGGAATAATTGAAAAACCCTGTATAACAACGAACATGACCACATACATACATGACGAAATGATAAAAAGCTATGAAACTTTAATCTTATATATACTTCAAGGTATATAAATAATTGAATTAAGAAGAATAATATGGGAAAAAATATTTAATAATAACGAATCAGAAGATATATTAAATCAACAATGGTATGAAATAAGCCTACGGGATTTAGACTAAGAAAAAATAGAGTGGTATGATTTAGAAATAAATTCAGATTAAAATGGACTACGAATATTCACAATATTGGATAGAATCTATGGAAGATATAAAATTATTAGAACAATTAATGGAGGAAAATTTATATATGTACCAAAGAACCCAAGATATGCTATATCTAGAATATATCATAAATAACATTAAAGAAATATTTAAACTAAAACAACGAAACTACCAACTTAACTACAAAAACCAACTTAACTACAAATAATGGTATCAGAGCTATGGATAATAAGAAACATAGTAAGAAACATAGTAAGAAACATACAAGTAGAAAGTTAAGAAAAATAAGAAGAAAATTAAATAAATTTTATCCGAAATATAAACAACTCAATATCACAAAAACTGATAACGTAAAATTAGATCAATTAATAGATTATATATCTAAAATAGAATATAAATATATTCAATATTTAAAAATATATTGAATAACGAGAATAACGAATATAAAGAAAAACTTACTGAAATAATTATAGCGAAAAGACAAGAATTAGTAAATAGGCAAAATAGACTTAATAATAACATATTCGCAGGAATTTGTAAAAAATCTATAATAGCAAAGAGAAGAGCTATATTTTTATCTAGAATTACAAATAGAAAGTTTAGAATATAAACTTCAACACAATCTATAAATGAATAAGGAAGAATACGCGATAGATGAAAAAACATATGAAAACTATGATGGATTAAAAATAAAAATAATATTTTCTAATCTAGGAAGAAGATATAAGAAAATAGGTGGCAATCTAAATTTAATGTTAGAAAAAGAAACGGTAAAACTAGAAGATAGTTTAACTGTTATGATAAGAATAACTAAAGAAAATGAAGAAATAGATAGAAACACGGAAATTGAAAAAATAAAACAACAAGCAGAAAGGGAAGTACAACAATTAGAAGAAGTAAAAAATACTAAAATTCTAGAGCTAGAAAAAGAGCTAGCAATATTAAAAGAAATGTATGAAATTAAACAAAGAGAAAAAGAATGAAAAATGAAATTAGCTAATGAAATAATTAAATTCAAAGAAAAAATGCAATTAGAAGACGAATTAGAGGAAAAAGAAGAAAATAGCCAAGATAATCTACCCGAAATAAGTATTGATGAAATAAACAACGATGATCTAGAACAACATTCAGAAGCAAAAGAAACATATACGAAAATTTTAGCAAATATAGATAATGCAAGGAATTTAGAAATAAATACAGGAGATATAGACATGGATGAAAAATCTAGCACATCAGGAGTAAAAAAAACCAAAAAATTCAAATTCGAAATATTATAATGAAAACTATGGACACTATGATAGAGAAACAACTATATGGGATAAAAAATTGAAAGAAAAATGGACACCTAAACCATTAACTGAACAACATAATTTTCTAGATTTAGACAGTGTAGCAGATATAAATAAAATAATCCAATTATGGATATGATATATATCAAAACAATTAATAGATCTAGTAATAACAGAGACACCAGGATATATAGAAAGAACACTTATAGGAACAGTAAAATTATGGTTACAAAATTTATCAGATGAAATTTAAAAACCTTAAGAAGTAATAAAAAATCTAGTGGCGAATTAGCCACTACAACTATGGAAATATTATATAAATATGAAGTAGCTATAAGAAATGAATTTAGTTGTATGACAACAAAGGTAGAAGAACAAAATAAAGAAAAAATCATAAATCGGAATCTAACGACAAAATTAGCAATATGTAATATTTGTTATATAAATGAATATACATGTCCATTTAGAGAATACTATTATAAAGGAACATATAGCACAGAAGAAAGTAAAGAAATAAGAAAATTCTATTTTACAAAATTACCAAAACCAAGCTCCAGATTTTTGGCTCTAAAAAATTCAGAGATAGTAGACCTCGTTTCAAGGGCGCGTCGCGAGTTGGGGCTTCAGATCCTGCCCCTGCACGCTGCCTTGGGCAGATCCTTGTCCAATGTTTGGGTCCTCCTCGGGGACCCTTAAGGTGGTCCCCGCGGCGTCGCTTTCGGACGTTTCTGTCACATCCGTGGAGCACCCCCTATAAGTAACATGGAGTACTCGACCTCTCGGAGGTCTTATACAAGCCCGTACTTATCATTCATCGCATTGTCATAGTAAATTTAGCCGAAAATTTAGAACTTTTCATAGTACATCATATGGTAGAAACATCACTTCATATATACAAAAAATATGTCATAATACATATTTAGACCTTAAGACTCTTTTTCATCTTAGACTCAACAACATTAGAGTACATTAGGGACACAACCCTTAAGACATAAAACATAAGTACAAATTATACACTTTACAGTAAAGACATAACATAGGAATCCTTGGACTTAAGGATTTCTTTCCTTAAACTTGGGAATCACATATCAAGCTCCTCAATCATATAGACATCCTTTAAGCATCCATAACCTACACTTTGTGTAAAAAGTAGAGAAGAATGGTATTAGTACAAGAATGCACTAAGTATGACAACCATGCAAAAACATGCATTTAAAAGGGACGTTTTCTTGAAATCATACTTCATGCCTTTTGGAGTAAATCTTCATAAAACCTTTATACAATAGCATTTATATCATTCACATACTTCATATAGAAATATTCAAAGGCCAACCATCATATAAGATCACATATAGAATTTAAGGCATTTTAAAGTCACATTACAGTGAGCTATTTCCTTCTTTACAGTGAGCTATCTTTTCTTTTATTCATTAACCTTCCAAGTAACGCTCTAGTGATACTTGGTTCAATGCATCACCTTAAGATCACAAAGAAAGTATACATACAACCTACATAAGAAAACACATTTCATCATATAAGCATAATATAGCATAGACACATTTAAGTCAATACCATAAGAATATTACAGTAAGTTACATCAACTTGCACATATACTAACTTCACTCCACATTAATGCATTATAAAATCTTACTCATAATCCTACTCTAAGTCTACTAGTGCAATGTATATGTGAAGCCCCATAACCTCACACATACTTAGTAAACCTATTATAAGACCACAAGCCTTAACATTCTACTTCATACACCTACAACTAAGTGAAGACAACTTCATTCATGTCAACAACTTTCATCATATAGTCATTTAGACCAATGTTGAACATGTACATAATGACCACTTCATATAGGCTCATACCATGCATTTCATCACAACAAGTAGACCAATACTACAAAGTCATTCATAAGGAACATATACATAGACACATGCATTAGAACACCTTCCTAGGACTTCCCTCAAGAGCCACTTGTGCAATGCATAGGTGAAGTCCCATACCCCCACCTACACTAAGCAACTACCCTTAGGTTATCCTAGTTAGGGTCCTTACTTTATTTCCATTATCCATTTTACTTTTGGGAAACTATAGCCTTAACCGACAATAAGACCATGGGTTGTAAACATGGAATTTGGTGTCATCCCCTCACACCAAAAAGTGGGCATCTTACTTGCCAAGGTAAGACATGAGTATCAAACCTATCAATTCATCCTAATTAAGGAATACATAACATACTTCACATACATATACTTTATATGCATAGTAGTATACACTAGTAAATATGAGAACAACCTTTCATGAGAGGCCATGACCTATACAACTTGTAAGAATGCATGTGTAGTGATGGTGTGTGTACATTGGTCAATATAATCACGTAATAGGTATCAACAACACATCGAGCCAGTCACCCTCTTAATACCACATTACATTTTCAAGAATAGACCACACAACACAATTTAGCATAGGAGGCAAGCTAACTTCATAATATACTTTAATTCTCCTAACATTAGCTATTCACACATATAAATAGGGGTACATGGGTAGGGGTAATCAATCCTTAACACTTCATTAATGGTAGCACCTACACATGATCTTACATAACCCTTCACATGCTCATAACAATAGTAACCTAACCTAGATTCACAACTAAAGTAGACGACTAGGCACAAGTTACACATCAGGTGATCATCATAACCACTCATTCATATATTCATCAACTTGCCTTCAAGGCCATGTTCAACACATATATAATGACAATAAAGTAAACACCTCCACCATAAGTGGACCATACCACACAATGCCATACAAGGCTTCATCAACTGCTATAACATAGGAAACTAGAGAAATAGAAGAGTAGAGCAATTCATACCAATCCTCTAGCCTTTGGTCATCATTGACCATTACTACTCTTTCATCAATAAATCAAGTATGTAGAGCAATTCATACCAATCCTCTAGCCTTTGGTCATCATTGACCATTACTACTCTTTCATCAATAAATCAAGTATAGGGTAGTAGCTAAAGTACCATAATCATATATAAAATCATGTATAAGCTACTACAAGGTCGTGCTACAACTAGTACAACACATTAATATACTAGAAGGTAGAAGGACATAGACTATTAACCAATTTCACTTGCATGGATTATAAATCATATTTCATTAATTTTATCAATCTAGGGCAGTAGATGATTATACACTTAACATAACTAACTCATGATAAAATCCCTACAAGATCAAGATACCAACATAGGAATTAAACTATCAATTCAATCGAGAGTAGAGAAAATAGGCAATGCTACTCATTCCCTAAAGAATTGTACGTCAATCATGTTTTAACAATAATTTACATGTTAGGAAGTAGCTAAATAGATCATTACTCAAAAGGAATCATGCTTCATCTAACCTAAAATCGATATCACATCACATACCTAGCATTATCAATCGCTAGACTAGAAGAACCAAGATCAATTCATGTAAGCCTTATTTAATTTGATCATCAAGGATTTATACCCTCAATTCGTCCATAATGTTAACTTAAAGTAGTATCTAGAATGATCCCTGCATAATTGAAATTCTACAAAATTGTTCTATAATTGAAATCACTGTAACACATAGAAACATAGGCTAGCAATACTCAAATCATCATACATTGATCCACATGGATCGTTCATCATCAATTCATAATCAATTCACGTAAATAACAATAGTTATAAGCAATTCAACATAATAGAATAACAAATATACAAATAACAAGGCATGATCACCATGCCCATGCAAGGGCTAAATCAATTTTAGGAAGGGACATGGGTTCATCATGCAAATGTATTGAAAATCACATTAACACCAATACATTATCATCAATTCATCATGATTAAGACATTAAAAACGTTCTTAGAAAGAACCCATGGCTAGAGATTGAAGAAGAAGAAGTTTGATCATGAAATCTTTTTGAAAACTTTGAGATTAAATCTCTAGATGGAAGGATACCTAGAGATGAAGGATCACAATACCTTAATGTGTAAGAAAAACTCTAAAACTTGATGAATAGTCCATAGGAATCCAACCTCCAATCTGTTCTTGAGCTTCACCTTCAATGGAGGTTTCTAGGGAGAATTGGTTTTGGAGGGAAAGTTTTTTTGGTGTGAATTGGATTGGGAATGGGTTGATTTAGTTATTTAGTTACTCCAAAAAAAAAACTAAATAAAACTATCAGGGTCAGGTTAGGATATGGGGTGAATTTCCCATTCACCCCTTTAATGAAACAGTTGCTAGGCAGTGGCACCAGACCTGCATCGATGGACCACCATCGACGTCCACTGGTCCATCGACGGACCCTCTATGGCTTTCGTTAATTGGACCTTGGGATGTTCTTCAGTTTAGAGTTGCCCAGGATAAGTGTAGATCGATGAAACCTCACCAACGGGCCGTTTTTCAAAAAATGGGGTGTCGTTTGATTCAGTCGATTGACACTGCCAAGGCAGTGTCTCGACAGGCTTTGGGTCCTTCTTATGGGCCCTTTTCGGGCCCCTTTGGAAGTAGTACCCGGGTGTTTCCAATGTAAATACAAACCTTAACAAGTTTTAGACCTTCCAAATCAGTTTCACCCAAAAATTACATGGAACACGTCTAAACATGCTAGGCCCCATCAAAATACACACATGCATTTCTCAAGTTTATCTTTCAAACGTCTTGGACGTTTGACCTCCAAACTTTATGAAACTCCATATAATGCCTATAAACATCATTATAACTTATTTTAAGACTTCATAAGCTCATGTCATACAATTATAAGAGCGTATAGACACATGAGGCACATAGGTGACTAGTCGTCGAACGTCTTGGTCTTCCCTTGACGTTTGACTTCCAAATCACCTCAAACTTTACACACTACATCAATACCATATTATAAGACATTTTAGGACCTTATACCAACATGATGAACATGTTAGGCTCTAGACACCCTAACTCATTTTTGGGGGTCTTACAATATCCCCCACTTGGGAACATTCGTCCTCGAAAGACACTTATTGAACACTTGAATGACAACAAGGAATTTAACAAATCATAGAGCATCTCATCACATTGATAACATCATAACATAAAAGTTAATGCAACAAACTTACAAGGAACACAACTTCAAATCATTTTAGCACTCAATACACACAAGCAAACAAAACTTTCATTCACTCACTCTTTAATGCATCAAACACAAAGGCTCTTATCATGTTTATAGGAGGAACATCCTTGTCCTAGTCATAACATGGTCATTACACATAAAATCATTAAGACCTCATCTTGCAACCATCTTTAAGTCACACTTAGGCAGATTCCAACATAACTCAAAAAGCAAGTAGGCACTCATACTTCAGTGCACATAGACTTGAGTTAATTGAATCAACAAAGATATTTATTAGTTAGGACTAATGCCATGAAGGTCATACTCAACCATAACATGCTTAGTTGTGTCCATGGAGGAATGTCCTTCTCCTCAACACACTTACATGTATCATGAGCTCACACCCAAGTCACATCTCGAGACCGCACCCTAGAAGATATGGCACTCTCGGAGTGCAACCGACGTACTCGACCTCTCGGTGATCTTATACAAGCCGTTTTGTATCGTTCATCGCATATACATAGTGAAAAGTAGTGCGGAATTAAAACTTTTCACAAATGATTTCATAGTCTTTAAAAACTCTTAAATATAAAATCCATAGGAAATACTAAGTCTCATTTCATTAAATCTTAGACACAAGAGTACTTGTGACACGGCCCATACACAATAGAAATATAGTACTACTAAGTCTATTACAATACTTCAATAAGAGAAATAAAAGACATCTATGCCCTCGAGTCAAATGAGGACATACTTCAACTTCACCTGAACGATGCTACGATCCAAGTCTTGATTCCCAAATGCTCCTCACCTAACAACCACTATAGAGATAGATAAAATCATGGAATTAGTACAACCACATGTACTAAGTATGGCATAATGCATAAAAATCATGAAAACGAATATTCATTGGAAATATGCATCTCTTCATTAAAATATCATAATATAATCATAAGAACAATATTTATCAACTTTGAAACACATCAGAAATCACTTAAACCAATTATCACATTTTTAAGAAATACATTACAGTGAACTACTTCACTGTATAGTGAACTCTTTCAATGTTACAGTGAAGTGATTCTTACTCGTATAGAACACTTTCTAGCATGTATTCATCTCACTAAAAGCTATCCTAAGACTCACTTAAGCAACACAAGGAGAGACCGCCCGTACACCCTCTCTAAGCTTGCCTAAATGATCCTCAAGACTACTTATAATGAGACATACACACTTACAATACACCAAACACATACATATATCATATGACATTCTCCTCACCAAGGCTATCAAAAGACTTACTTAAGTACTCCTAGAAGAGAAATCCCATACACTCTCTTCAAGGTTACCTAAATAATCCTTAAGACTCCCTAAGTTTAGATCATGCCTAAAGTATCAATCAACTTCCCTAACTAGAGTCATTCTCAACATTTCCCTAGATAAGACATGAAGAGATCATCCCTTATCCCCCCTTCACACTTTAACTAAGAAATCCTTAAGTCACTTTAGATTAAGTACTCATTCATTTACATGCTTTATAAAATAAGCCATTATTTCATTAGTTCATTCATAAACATTCATCACATAGAGGACATTCAAATAATAGTCTTGGAGAAGACCTAGGGACTCTCACTAACATTTTCAAAGCCTATTGTGCAATCTCTAGATAGAGTCCCATACCACCACCTAAACTTCATAAAACTTATCTAATGCTAATAGGTATCCCACATGATGAGAATAAGCAATAACCGACATAGACAATGGTCGCAAAAACATGGAATCCAGAGTTCTATCCTACTCCGATAAGGTTGTTCTACTTGACAATGGTAGAACTTGGGCACATCCCATGTAGGGACGTGGGTAAGGAATATGAAGGGCTTACTTTGTATTCTAGCCTCATCCTTTAATTAAAACTACTTCCCTTACAATACTCACTCGGTGCTAGCCTTTGTTCTCATAGAGTAATTTACATTAAGGTTTATACAAAGGGTTCCACATCATGTTCATAACCCAATTACATTTACCCTATGAAGGAGGTCCCCTAGGGTTGCCTTACAATGGCGATAAGAAGCTCATAATCACTTTTCTAAGGATTGCTATGATGCCGTTCCAGCCAACCAACGTTATGTCCATCATTCATTACAAGAAGGATACCATTATATCTTTCGACTTCAAGTTTCATTACCTTACCACTAGGTTCAAGGTTTCACATAAAGGACCCTCTTAACATTATTCAAGGTCTCACATATATTCATTCATATAGGAATAAGAGGCTTTAGCATCCTAATTGAAGACATCACATATTCACATATCATTCATGCATCAAGTAAGGGACACAAATCTACCAAAACAAGAGACAACATACTTCACTTTAGCACATATTCCATGTCATTCTAGAAGCACATAGGAATAACCATTATCATCTTTAAGTCTTCCTATACACTACTATATAATCATCAATATAACGATCATAGACTCATTGTCTAACATTATCACCTAATATTGCATCAACATAAGAAACCACATACTTTCACATTGCTTAGCATATAGGTAGATTTGATCATACTTCACATAATCAACTACACAAATCATCATATTACTTCATGTAGTGCCGACAAGGCCACATCAATCACATAACACCGCCACCATAAGTGGTCCATACCAATCACAACATAATTAAAGAGTTATAATACTTAAAATAAAGAGAATTAGGTAGCATACCACAAATCCATTCTCTCCACTTCAATCCATGTCTAAATCATCCAATTCAATACCATAAGGCCCTTACCCATGTCCATGAACCTCAATTCAATACATAAATCATAATACTCAATAAATCTAAGTTAATTATATATAGATTAATCAATATAAGACCAATTAGACATCAATTGAATACAATATTTAGATCATTCAATAGCCTATAAAAAATTACACTAGAATTCATAAGCATTAAGACAATATCACTTAACCCATAAACTAGTAAAAAAGTAGGGTTCATCAATTACATGGGTTCATAGTTTAATTGAATTAAAATCATATAAATAAGAACAATTAAATCAATATACAATGCTTAAAAACCTTTATTGCAAGAACCCATGGATATATCATGAAATTGGACAAGTTCATCTTTGAAAACTTTAGAAAACATATTTGAATTTGGGCTCCTTGATGAATAGAGTTTAAAGGATAAAAAACCATAACTCAATTATGTTAATCCTCCAATTTGATGAAGAATCACCACTCAGATCTCCAATCCAAGCTTTTCCTTGAGTTTTAGGTTCAATGGAGTTCTAAGGAATTTCTAAGAGAATTTGGGTTTTGATTTTGAAGAATGAATTATTCTAAGTTTTATAGACTTATTACATGTCTAAAATACCCAAAAGACCCTTAAGGAACCACTAGGGGTGAATTTACAACATCAACCCTAACTTAACGGTGAACCTGCGTAGGGAACACAGTCCATCGACGGCCCATCCATTTGTCACACCCGGATCCTAGACCCCGGATGAGATCGGCGTCGTTAACCTTTCATAGGTCGCAGACAAGCCTCTTCTTAGCTTTCATCACAATCATACAATTAAAGTTTGTGGAAAATTAAAAACTTTTAACATACTTATGAAGTATACTTAGACTTCATACTTAATATTCTAATACTTGTCTCACATATATAACCATCTAAGAGTGCAAAATTGGACTTAGCCAATAATAGTCAATATGCCATATAGGCCTTAATACAAAAGAATCGGAAGAACAAAATGGAAATAGTAAAAATACCAAGTCTTCATAGGCTGGAATATAAATGATAGCATCCCGAACATGAGGACCTACCACTTGGAGAAAGAGTTCCAAGCTTCTTCAACTCGACCTGCTTAAATTCAATGGCCGGAACCTACAGTTGTAGTAATATAAAGTAATGGGGTTAGTACGCCACATGTACTAAGTATGGGTATATGCACATAACACATAGGGACATGCATGAAAAATGATCATTTATCATCTCTTTAGAAAGCATGCTAAGTCATATGAAAGTCTTCAATGCACATACCATATAATACATACAAGTTAAAGCATGATCATAATCAAAAACATATTCTCATAGAGTCAAGTTAACATTGTAACATTCTAGAAAATGTACTTGTCCAGTGAAGAGTCTATTAGTGTAACATTTCGAAATCCCAAAGTCATGTGGTAAGACTTAAACAGGCTCCTTAAGGTCTAAACCATTGTTCGTGGCCAAATGAGGCGTAGATGGAGTGATTGAAGTGTTTTGGAACCACAACGTCCATAACGTCCAGAAAGTTGGTTCATGAAAGGGCTAGAGTGTCCCTTGTAGTTTGGCCAAGTTAAAAAGTCGAAATGGAGTAAACGTTGGTAACAATAGGTGTAACACATAGTGCGGGATGGTTTCATGTTGGAAAAGTCAGGGTACGACTCCCCGAGGACCAACCAAGGGCCCTCGAGGAGGACCCTAGAGGCAGTATGCCTCGACGGATCCCATGACGGGGCACCATGGGCACGACGGGGCATCGAGGCCACCGTCGAGCCAGCCTTAGTTTCTGGGATAAACCCTCGCCTGCACAGTCTCTGACCAATGTGACGGACGTGCAAGACGGAGGGAGGCCAATCCGTCACGCCCACGACGGCCCGTCGACGGGGAGTCGTCGTGGAGGGCGTGTGATGTTTTCAGAACGTAGGCTTTAGGCTAATCATTTTATTAAGTGTCTTAGGGGTAATTAGGGGATTAAGGGAAGTCTAATTAAGTGACTTAAACCCCACTATAAATACCCCAACCCTCATTAGCCTAATGATTATTCTCAAAACAAAACTGTCTTCCTTCACTCTACTTTCTCTCTCTATTAGAAGACTCCATTTGAGGATAGCTTGGGAGGATAATTGGGGGCTGGTTTAAGCACGAAATCACCATCAAAACGTCATCAAACCTTAAGGTATGGGATCTAATTCACCTTTGAGATTCTTTCCTCAAAGGGCTCCTTCAAAGGTTTTCCAAAAAGTTGAGTTTCATATGGGTTTCATCAAATTTCGAATTTGATTATATGAATTGAGTTGTTTATGTATTCTATTGGTTATAATTAATAGATTAACATGCATTGTATCATGATTATGATGAATTTATGTAGTTTGGTTTGGATTGTGGGTGATGACCCCTAACCCTTAACCCTAGGTATGAGATTGATATGAATTTGGGTTGGATTGAAGTAATTGATCTAATTAATGTTTAAATCATCTTTAATGATTGTTATTGCATCGATCATGAATCTATTGTGGTGAATTGAAGTTCTTCATGCCTATTTCATAAGTATTGAATCTAGGGTAAGAAGATAGACTTTGATATCATGCTACCAAGCTTTGATTTAGTATTGAATTATGGTATAGTGCTTCTCTTAAATTAGTTCTTGTGTTGGCTATTGAATTACATTGGGATGATGACCCGAATTGGGTTGATCTATGGGGTCATGGTAAGGCCCTTATTGGTGAACTATGGAGAAGTATTGGTAAGTCTTGATTATCCTTAGCCTTACTTCAAATTATGAATTATTTGTCATCAAGTGATAAGGTTGTGTTGAAGTATACCTTGCTTAAGGTGATAGGTTGGTATGATGATTGAATTAAAATGCTTAGGTTGGTTGTGAGGTTGCCTAGGAGTACATGACATAGGGAAGTTGTTATGTAATGATGTGCCCTATTGTGATGAGATGTGCATGGGCTAACTTCACCTATTTAAGTTGTTAATGAAAGGACCATTTCTCATACAATTCTTATTGAGCTTTGATAAATGAATGTATATGAGGGCTAGTCCCTATGATATATATATATGTATATATATATTTATGATTATGATAAGAGTAAAGGCTTTTCAAATAAAAAGAAAGGGGACCTAGCTTAGCACCGAGTGAGCTTGTATGTGAGGGAGTGACATTTTCTTATATAAGGAAAGGTAGGGTTCACTACGGTCCTCATGGGGTGGATAGCCTCATGACCCAAGTAGGGTGTAGAGTTGATATGTCGAAGGTTCTTTTCCCCAAGCTCCATCAACTATGTTGCCACCATAGGATACTAGCTAGTGGATCCACCTAGATAGCTACGTTTATGTTAGGTTCTACTTTGACCAGTAGACTACCTTCCATCGGTGTAAGGTTTCATGACACCGTATTCCACATTAGCTCATGTGGTCTATGTCGGTTAAGGCAAGGTTTCCCTAAACTAAAATGAATGAATAAGATATAGACTAATCGAAGTAACTTGAGGGCTTTGGCTATAGCTTAGGTAGGGGTATGGGACTCTACCTACGCCTTGCACTAGTTTGCTTTGATAGGAGCTTTGAGAGGTCAATATTATGTATGTAAAGTAGTGATATAATGTAAATAAATTTGTACATTGAATAACATACTTATGAGTATAACGCTGTTGCTTTTGGTTGAAGAAGAATGTTTTCATGAAATGGGAGAGTATGTTAGGTAAGGTTAATTGCTAATTGTAGTCTTGATAGGTTACTTGATTAAGTAAGAGTCATTGGAATTTACTTGATCATTGCACTTGTGACTTTATGAAGGGTATAGTTAGTATGCTTTGCTTTGATATGCTTCACTCGTATACATGTTTTATAATGATTTTTTCTTAAATGTCCTTTTCTACGTATATTTGATTGGTAAGTTTATATATGGTTCCATACTTAGTACATGTGGAGTACTAACCCCATTTCTTTCCCTTTTCCCAAACATTTTAGATTCGGGTCGTTGAACTTGCTCCGAATTGCTGGAAAGGAAGACTTGGATCTCTTACCATCCAAGTGGTAGGTTCTCATTCTCCCGAGGGCGTTGCCGACATCTTACTCTT
Organism: Solanum sitiens; assembly: GCA_016801875.1. Lineage (NCBI taxonomy): Eukaryota > Viridiplantae > Streptophyta > Magnoliopsida > Solanales > Solanaceae > Solanum > Solanum sitiens. Next base: position 1,201,365 of record JABWTJ010000183.1, read on the forward strand.
ATGTTACTTAGTTACTATTATTGAGACGATTTTGTATATAACCTATAAGTGGCTTCTTGTATTGATGTAGGGCTATGCCCAAGATTTATTATCTTTGATAGATGGTTTATGAGATGAGACGGCTTTTATAACTATCATTTCCTAAATGTATAAGTGTATGAAATAAAGGTAGAAGACTATGTAATCTTCGTATATGAACAAGTCTATGTATACTTGATATAAATAATATTATGTGTATGTAGAGGTCTATGTAAACCTCCGAGTAGTTATAGATAAAAAGTTTTAAATTCCTTCACATTTTTAATCGATGAATGCTATGATGAGGCTAAGAGGCTTGTCTTAGTCCTCAAAGAGGACGACGACGCCGGTTACGTCTAGGGGGTAAATCCGGATGTGATAAACTTGGTATCAGAGCATGAGATTGGATATCCTTTATGTTAACGTCTCTCTCAACCACGTTATATAGGTTTGAATTCATAATTGTGAAGCGCGCCATACTTATGAATAGGAACTTATTTGATGATTAGGAATCACTCTCATTGTTGGAAATCCATATCGTGCCTCTAGAATGTACGTCGTATATGTAATTGCCTAAACCTTGTGTTTTGGTTATAGGAGATGAATACTAGAAGGAATGCAGCCAGAAGACTTGAGGAGGAGATTGCTGCTGCGGGAATCCCTCCCCGTGGTGATCTATTTCCTCCTCTTGAAGAGATTGCTATTGATGATCAGGATTCCGTTGACCCTCCACCTATGACAGAGGCTCAGATGAGGGCTATTCTTGCTCAAATGGCTCAAGCCATGACTACTCAAGCTCAAGCCGCAATGGTGCAAGCCCAAGCCATGACTGCCCAAGCTAATAGGGATATGGCACCTAGAGTTCATGAGCAAACTATGGCTTCCCGACTTAGGGACTTCACTCAAATGAATCCTCCTATCTTCTATGGGTCTAAGGTTGATGAAGACCCTCAAGAATTCATTGATGAGGTTTATAAGATTTTGTGTGCTATGGGGTTGACTTCTAGTGATAATGCCGAGTTGGCCTCATACCAACTCAAGGATGTGGCTCAAACTTGGCATGTGCAATGCAGGGATAATAGGCCACTTCAAAGTTGGCAGTGACTTGGGAGTTGTTCAAAAGGGCTTTCCTTGATCGGTTCTTCCCTAGGGAGATGAGAGAAACTAAGGTGGTGGAATTCATCAATCTCCGCCAAGGAGTAATGAGTGTTCATGAGTACTCTTTGAAGTTCATTCAATTAGCCAAATATGCTCCTTCCTTGGTCTCCGATCCTAGAGACGAGATGAGTCAATTCGTGACAAGTGTGTCGGATGACTTGCAAGAGGAATGTCAATAAGCTATGCTACATGATAACATGAATATTGGTCGTCTCATGGTGCATGCAAAAAGGGTTGAGGAGGCTAGGGTAAAAAGGAAGGATAAGGATTCAAGAAGGGCAAGGTCTTTCGAGAGTGGAACTACTAGAGATAGGTTTGGAATTCAAGACAAGCCTAGATTCAAGAAAAGGTTCTCAAATCAAGTTCCATCCAAATTTCCCAAGGTTAGGGATGGGAAGGTCCCTAGGCCAAGAGTCCAAAAAGGGAAAGGTGGGAGTTTGTCTAAGGAGAATCCACCTTACAAGGAATGTGGGAAGAAGCATTTAGGTGTTTTCCTCCTAGGTTCGGACAAGTGCTTTGGTTGTGGAAAGATTGGTCACAAAGTGCGGGATTGTCCAAATGCTAAAGGGCAAGAGAGGGGTGGTCAGCCAAGTGGTTCTAATGATGTTCCCAAAAAGAACCACTTTTATGCTCTTCGTTCGAGAGATGACCAAGAGGCCTCTCCCGATGCGGTGACCGGTATGTTACAAATCTTTGCTATTGATGTGTATGCTTTGCTTGATCCGGGTGCTACTTTGTCTTTCGTTACTCCCTTAGTATCTATGAAGTTTGGTACTTTACCCGATGTTTTGCATGAACCTATTCTGGTGTCTACTCTGGTGGGTGAGTCGGTTGTAGCAAAAAGAGTCTATCGAAATTCTCCTATTTCTATGCCCCATAGAGTTTCTCATGTAGATCTAGTTGAACTAGACATGCTTGATTTTGACGTTATTTTGGGTATGGATTGGTTACATGCTAGCTTCGCTTCTATTGATTGTAGAACTAGAGTTGTGAGGTTTAGTTTCCCAAATAAACCCGTTTTTGAGTGGAAGGGTGGAAACTCTCTTCCAAGAGGTCGTTTCATATCATGTCTAAAAGCGTGTAAAATGATCTCAAAGGGGTGTCTTTATCATATTGTGAGAGTCCAAGAAGTCGATTCTGAAATTCCTCCTATTGAGTCGGTCCCCGTGGTGAGTGAATTTATGGAGGTTTTTCGCAATGACCTTCCCGGCATTTCTCCCGTACGGGAAATCGATTTCGGTATTGATTTGCTACCGGAAACAAACCCTATCTCTATTCCTCCTTATATAATGTCTCCGGCCGAGTTAAAGGAGTTGAAGGTGCAACTTAAAGATTTGCTAGACAAGGACTTTATAAGGCCTAGCATTTCTCCATGGGGTGCTCCGGTTTTGTTCATGAAAAAGAAGGATGGGTCCTTGAGAATGTGTATTGACTACCGCCAACTGAACAAGGTTACTGTCAAGAACAAGTATCCTCTTCCTCGGATTGATGATTTATTTGATCAACTCCAAAGGGCGAGTTACTTCTCGAAAATTGACTTGAGGTTAGGGTATCACCAGCTTAGGGTGAGAAATGAAGATATTCCAAAGACGGCCTTTCGGACTCGGTATGGGCATTATTAGTTTGTGGTTATGTCCTTTGGTCTCACAAATGCTCCGGCGGCGTTTATGGACCTAATGAATAGAGTGTTTCGAAGTTACCTTGATTCGTTCGGTATTGTATTTATCGACGATATCTTGGTGTATTCGAAGAATGAGGTTGATCACATAGGTCATCTAAGGGTGGTATTGCAAACCCTTAGAGAGCATAAATTGTTCGCCAAGTGTAGCAAGTGTGAGTTTTGGTTGAGGTCAGTAGCGTTTCTTGGGCACATCATCTCTAGTGAGGGAGTTGAGGTAGACCCAAGGAAAACTGATGCGGTAAGAAACTGGCCAAGACCCTTGACCCCAACTGACATTAGGAGCTTCTTGGGTCTAGCAGGTTATTATCGAAGGTTTGTAGAAGGTTTTTTCATCCATTGCATCTCCTTTGACTTCATTGACTCAAAAGGGTAAAAAGTTTGAGTGGTCGGAGGCCTGCGAGAAGAGTTTCCAATTATTGAAAGACAGGCTTACTTGCGCTCCGGTGTTAACCTTACCGGAAGGTTCTAAAGGGTTCGTGGTTTATTGTGATGCATCCCGCATAGGTTTGGGGTGTGTGCTTATGCAAAATGGGAAGGTGATTGCCTATGCTTCACGGCAACTTAAGGTGCATGAGAAAAATTACCCTATCCATGACCTTGAGTTAGCGGCCGTAGTGTTTGCTTTGAAAATATGGATACATTACTTGTATGGTGTTCATGTAGATTTTTCACCGATCATAAGATTCTTTAATATGTGTTTACTCAAAAAGAGTTGAATCTCTGACAAAGAAGGTGGTTAGAATTATTGAAATATTATGATATGAGTGTCCTATATCACCCCGGCAAGGCCAATTTGGTGGCGGATGCTCTAATCCGTTTGACTATGGGTAGTGTGTCTCATATTGATGAAGACAAGAAAGATCTAGTGAAAGATGTTCATCGTTTGACTAGATTAGGGGTGCGGTTGGAGAGTTCTCTAAATGGAGGTGCCACGGTTCATCATAGCTCTGAGTCATCATTGGTGGTTGAGGTGAAGTCCAAACAACACCTTGGTCAACTATTGATGGAGTTGAAGGAATCTGTTCTTGGCAAGATGAATGAGTCTTTCTCCGCAGGAGGAGATGGTGTGTTGAGGTACCAAGGGAGGTTATGTGTTCCTGATGTTGATGGATTGAGGGATCAGATCCTTGAAGAAGCCCATGGATCCCACTATTCCATCCATCCGGGTTCTACTAAGATGTATCATGGCCTTCGAGAAATATATTGGTGGGAAGGTTTGAAAAAGGACATAGCGGAATTTGTTGCTAAGTGTCCAAATTGCCAACAAGTGAAGGCAGAACATCAAAAGCCGGGTGGCTTACTAGAGGAGATCCAAATTCCTACTTGGAAGTGGGAAGACATTAATATGGACTTTGTGGTAGGATTGCCTCGGACTCAAAAGTCATATGATTCTATATGGGAGATTGTTGATAGATTGATTAAGTCCGCTCATTTTATTCCCATCAAATCCACGTATTCGACGGAGGATTATGCAAAGATTTTCATAAATGAGATTGTGTGTCGTCATGGTATTCCGTTATCCATTATTTCGGATCGGGGTGCACATTTCACTTTTAGGTTTTGGAAGTCTTTCCAAAAAGGTTTGGGTACTAAGGTGAAATTGAGTACCGCCTTTCATCCTCAAACGGATGGTCAAGCGGAACGCACAACTCAAACCCTCGAGGATATGCTTAGAGCTTGCATTATTGATTTTAAAGGAAGTTGGGATAAACATTTGCCGTTGGTGGAGTTTGCATATAATAATAGTTTTCATTCGTCCATTTCCATGGCTCCCTATGAAGCCTTGTATGGTAGGAGGTGTAGGTCTCCTATAGGATGGTTTGAAGTTGGTGAACCATCGATCTTTGGTCCCGACTTGATTTATAGGACTTTGGAGAATGTGCATATCATAAGGAATAGGTTGCAAACAGCCTATAGTCGACAAAAGTCCTATGCCGACAATAGGAGAAGAGATTTGGAGTTTGAAGAGGGTGACAAGGTGTATTTAAAAATCTCACCTATGAAAGGGGTGGTAAGATTTGGCAAGAAAGGGAAGTTGAGCCCTCGTTACGTGGGTCCTTATGAGATTTTGGAAAGGGTTGGTAAAGTTGCCTATCGCTTGAAGCTACCTAACGATTTAGCTTCGGTTCATCCGGTTTTTCATGTCTCGATGTTGAAGAAGTGTGTTGGGGATCCCAAGTCTATTCTTCCTATTGAAGGTCTTGGAGTCAAGGATAACCTATCTTATGAGGAGGTTCCTATCCAAATCCTTGATAGGCAAGTGAAAAGGTTGAGGACAAGGAGGTGGTTTCCGTAAAAGTGTTATGGAAGAACCACCTAGTTGAGGGTGCAACATAGGAGGCTAAGGCCGACATAAAAACCCGCTATCCTCATCTTTTTGATGTTTAAGGTTAGTTATTCTTTCTAATGATATAATTATGCTAGATATTGTGAATCTTTGATGTTTTGGTGAAGTTTCATCAAAAATCCTAGTTTTTGAGACTTCACAATGAAGTCACTGTAAGGTGACCTTAAATAAATTTGAAATTTGTTTTGCTTCTTGCATATTTGAGTCAAGTCGTGTATTGTGATATAGTGAATCCTTGTGGATGTTATATTAAGCATATTGATAAGATGAACTTTGTGCTAAGTGACTTGTATATCAAATGATTGGGCTTATGTATGTTGTGAGTAGAAAGTATCTCATGAGGAAACTTTGAGCTTATGCATGATAAAGTGATGTTTAGAAGTGTTTTTATTGAAATGATATGATTCATGCTAATTGAATATTGTGAATTGGTTTGAGCTGCTAGTCTTGAGTCTGTTCCCTCATTTAAAGAGTGTTTAGTGTGATTCGGGGACGAATGTTCCTAAGGGGGGGATAATGTAACATTTTGAAATCCCAAAGTCATGTGGTAAGACTTAAACATGCTACTTAAGGTCGAAACCATTGTTCCTGGCCAAATTAGGTGTAGATGGAGTCGTTGAAGTGTTTTGGAACCAAAACGTCCATAACGTCCAGAAAGTTGGTTCATGAAAGGCTAGAGTGTCCCTTGTAGTTTGGCCAAGTTAAAAAGTCGTAATGGAGTAAAAGTTGGTAACAATAGGTGTAACACATAGTGCGGGATGGTTTCATGTTGGAAAAGTCAGGGTACGACTCCCCGAGGACCAACCAAGGGCCCTCGAGGAGGACCTTAGAGGCAGTATGCCTCGACGGATCCCATGATGGGGCGTCATGGGCACGACGGGGCGTCGAGGCCACCGTCGTGCCAGCCTTAGTTTTTGGGAAGAAACCCTCGCCTGGACAGTCTCTGACCAATGTGACGGACGTGCAGGACGGAGGGAGGCCAATCCGTCACGCCCACGATGGTCCGTCGACGGGGAGACGTCGTGGAGGGCCTGTGATGTTTTCACCACTTAGGCTTTAGGCTAATCATTTTATTAAGTGTTTTAGGTGTAATTAGGGGATTAAGGGAAGTCTAATTAAGTGACTTAAACCCCACTATAAATACCCCAACCCTCATTAGCCTAATGATTATTCTCAAAACAAAACTTTCTTCCTTCTCTCTACTTTCTCTCTCTATTAGAAGACTCCGTTTAAGGATAGCTTGGGGGGATCATTGGGGGCTGGTTTTAGCATGAAATCACCATCAAAACGTCATCAAACCTTAAGGTATGGGATCTAATTCACCTTTGAGATTCTTTCCTCAAAGGGCTCCTTCAAAGGTTTTCCAAAAAGTTGAGTTTCATATGGGTTTCATCCATTTTCAAATTTTATGATATGAATTGAGTTGTTTATGTATTCTCTGGGTTATAATTAATAGATTATCATGCATTGTAACTTGATTATGATGAATTGATGTAGTTTGGTTTAGATTGTGAGTGATGACCCCTAACCCTTAACCCTAGGTATGAGATTGATATGAATTTGGGTTGGATTGAAATAATTGATCTAATTATTGTTTAAATCATCTTTAATGATTGTTATCGCATCGATCATGAATCTATTGTGGTGAATTGAAGTTCTTCATGCCTATTTCATGAGTATTGAATCTAGGGTAAGAAGATAGACTTTGATATCATTCTACCAAGCTTTGATTTAGTATTGCATTGTCGTATAGTGCTTCTCTTAAATTAGTTCTTATGTTAGCTATTGAATTACATTGGGATGATGACCCGAATTGGGTTGATCTATGGGTTCATGGTAAGGCCCTTATTGGTGAACTATGGAGAAGTATTGGTAAGTCTTGATTATCCTAATCCTTCCTTCAAATTGTGAATTATTTTTCATCAAGTGATAAGGTTGTGTTGAAGTATACCTTGCTTAAGGTGATAGGTTGGTATGATGATTGAATTGAAATGCTTAGGTTGGTTGTGAGGTTGCCTAGGAGTACATGACATAGGGAAGTTGTTATGTAAAGATGTGCCCTACTGTGATGAGATGTGCATGGGCTAACTTCACCTATTTAAGTTCTTAATGAAAGGACCATTTCTCATACAATTCTTATTGAGCTTTGAAAAACGAATGTATATGAAGGCTAGGCCCTATGATATATATATATATGTATATATATATATTTATGATTATGATAAGAGTAAAGGCTTTTCAAATAAACAGAAAGGGGACCTAGCTTAGCACCGAGTGAGCTTGTATGTGCGGGAGTGACACTTTCTTATATAAGGAAATGTAGGGTTCACTACGGTCCTCACGGGGTGGATAGCCTCATGACCCAAGTAGGGTATAGAGTTGATATGTCCAAGGTTCTTTTCCCCAAGCTCCTTCAACTATGTTGCCACCATAGGATACTAGCTAGTCGATCCACCTAGATAGCTAGGTTTATGTTAGGTTCTACTTTGGCCGGTAGACCACCTTCCATCGGTGTAAGGTTTCATGACACCGTATTCCACATTAGATCATGTGGTCTATGTCGGTTAAGGCAAGGTTTCCCTAAACTAAAATGAATGAATAAGATATAGACTAATCGAAGTAACTTGAGGGGTTTGGCTATAGCTTAGGTAGGGGTATGGGACTCTACCTATGCCTTGCACTAGTTTGCTTTGATAGGAGCTTTGAGAGGTCAATATTATGTATGTAAAGTAGTGATATAATGTAAATGACTTTGTACATTGAATAACATGCTTATGAGTATAAGGTTGTTGCTTTTGGTTGAAGAAGAATGTTTTCATGAAATGGGAGAGTATGTTAGGTAAGGTTAATTGCTAATTGTAGTCTTGATAGGTTACTTGATTAAGTAAGAGTCATGGGAATTTACTTGATCATTGCACTTGTGACTTTATGAAGGGTATAGTTAGTACGCTTTGCTTTGATATGCTTCACTCGTATACATGTTTTATAATGATTTTTTCTTAAATGTCCTATTCTGCATATATTTGATTGGTAAGTGTATATATGGTTCCATACTTAGTACATGTGGAGTACTAACCCCATTTCTTTCCATTTTCCCAAATATTTTAGGTTCGGGTCGTTGAACTTGCTCCGAATTGCTGGAAAGAAAGACTTGGATCTCTTACCATCCAAGTGGTAGGTCCTCATTCTCCCGAGGGCGTTGCCGACATCTTACTCTTATGTTAGTTAGTTACTATAATTCTGTATTGACTCTATTACTCATTTGAGACGATGTTGTATATAGCCTATAAGTGGCTTCTTGTATTGATGTAGGGCTATGCCAAAGATTTGTTATCTTTGATAGATGGTTTATGAGATGAGACAAATTTTATAACTATCATTTCCTAAATGTATAAGTGTATGAATTAAAGGTAGAAGACTATGTAATCTTCGTATATGAACAAGTCTATGTATACTTGATATAAATACGATTATGTGTATGTAGAGGTCTATGTAAACCTCTGAGTAGTTATAGATAAAAAGTTTTAAATTCCTTCACATTTTTAATCGATGAATGCTATGACGAGGCTAAGAGGCTTGTCTTAGTCCTCAAAGAGGACGACGACGCCGGTTACGTCTAGGGGGTAAATCCGGATGTGACAATTAGGCTTTAAGAATATGTATTGGGGTACATAGGCATCCCAATGCCCAATATTGAGTAATATTGGGCTTGTTAGAGAATATTGGCTTAAGGGTGTTAGCCAATGTCTACACAAGTAAATTAAAATATACATCGATGTCAAATACTCCAATCCAAGCTTGTTTAGAAATTGTACCTGCAATGAAGAACCTAAGCTAAAATAACTATATTCTTCATATACACTCATTAGGTACTAGGCATCCAAGTGTCAAGCCTAGGTACCATAGCACATGATCACTTAAAATGATCATGTAGATTAAGCAGTGCCCAAGAAAATAGTGAGGATCCTTGGGACAATAAGTTTACATTCCAAATGAACTTTCCAGAATGGTTAGTTAGGAAACTACACGGCAACACATGTGCAAGAACATGTGCAACCGACCGAGAGACCAAGCTAACCGATTTAGTTAGAGCGGTTAGGGGACAGGCGCGCGTCCGGGTCAAGCCACGTGGGGCCAAGATCCCTAACAGTTCATAGGCTCTAACTAACTGACCTAGGACTAATAAAAAATAACTAACTAGTGGACCCGAAAACCTAAGACCTAATCTGGTGACAGTAACCAAGTAACTAACTAAAGAAACATCCTAATACCTAACCTAGGATGGTCCAAAAGGGTTAGTTATGGTCCTAACAACTTAGGGGTACTTTAGTAATTACCCTAAGTTACTTAATTAATTAAATTAGCAACTTAATTAATTGATTTAAATGGTCAAACTGAAGTACCTAAGAAATTTCTAAATTTCGGTTAAGTCAAGTGTTCTCCTATCTTTAGTCAATTTAGGAGAGGCATTTTGGTAATTAACTAATTGATTTATTTAATTAAGTTATTTAGCCTAAGTTGAATTAGTCATATTCAGTTCCTAAGGACTTAGACTCATGTTATTCATCAGTAAACCCTACGACTAAAAAACAAGTGATCAACGTAAGAAAAACCCTAGGCGATTTCAAGTAGTTCTTCAAGGTTTTCGTGCAATTTGCAAAGTGATCGTCGTAGATTCAATTCTATACTACGGTATGTGTTTTATCTCTTAGATTAATTTCCCCAGGAGGCTTTTCAATCGTACAAACTTCAAGAATATCAAAATTAGGATTGTTCCCAATGAATCGCATGTTCACCTCCTAGTTCTCCCGATTTCCGATTCCTGTAGTATGTATAATGTAAATATCGAGCATGTTGTTGGTATGTGGTGATAACTGATCATTATGTGTATGTTTCCGTGATTATAAACCTACATGTTAAATCCGTATACTTAGGGTATTATTTACATGAGATGATAAAGTTGTAATGCCTAGTTGTGTTCGAGAAAATGAAATTGTTATAAGTTGTTCATTGAATTGTTCATATAGGCCAATCAAAGGTTAAAAGTTGACTTGTTAACATGATGAGATTACTATAATGTATTCATGAAATAATTGAGTTGGCTAGTGATAATATCATAGTTTGATTTATGCCAACAAATTGGCCAACAATATTATCTCCCAAAATATGTAAAGTCATACCAATGTTAACTCAATGAACTCATAACATAGGGTATGCCAATAATTGGGACAAGTCCCAACATACCCTATCCACACTAACTTGTGAATATAATAGCATTGAATAAGTCCTCATAACTTTCATAAGTAATGGTATAAGACTATCAACTAACGTTGAACAAGATAATGTGAGTAATGAAATAACTAAAAGCGTATAAGTTATGAAATTGACCTAATAAAGAGTGTTAAAGGAAGTGAGGCAGACCTCACTTACACTTAAATGATTATGTCAAAGATACTCACATAAGAGGGTACTAGACTTAGCCAATAATAGTCAATATGCCATATAGGCCTTAATACAAATGAACTGAAAGATCATAATGGAAATCTAAAAACTACAAAGTCTTCATAGGCTGGAATATAAATGATAGCGTCCCGAACATGAGGACCTACCAAGACTTGGAGAAAGAGTTCCAAGCTTCTTCAACTCGACCTACTTAACTTCAATGGCCGGAACCTACAGTTGTAGTAATATAAAGTAATGGGGTTAGTACGCCACATGTAATAAGTATGGGTATATGCATATAACACATAGTGACATGCATGAAAAAGGATCATTTATCATCTCTTTAGAAAACATACTAAGTCATACGAAAATCTTCAATGCACATACCATATAAAACATACAAGTTAAAGCATGATCATAATCAAAGACATATTCTCATAGAGTCATGTTAACATTTCATATTCAATAGATCATATAGACACAACATACAAAATATTTAACAATGACCCCATCCCCAACCTACAAGTGCAATGGTCATGTGAAGCCCCATAACCCCACAGAACCAAGAAGATAAGATAGGATACCATAAGTAAAGCCTTGCTTCATGTAACTTTTAACATAAGTAGTCATCACTTCATACAACAATATAACCGAATAACGTGTTCATCGTAATAGCCAACAATCATATAAAAGTAACATCATATATTATAAACATATATATTTAATATCATCATATTACATGCGAACACTCTACTAGGATTTCCCTTATAGTCAACTTGTGCAATGTCTAGGTAGCGTCCCATACCACTGCCTATACTATGCAAACTCCTCAAGTCACCCTAGTCAACGTTTATTTACTTGTATTTCATTTTACATGAGGGAACATACGCATTAAACGACATAGACCATGTGAGCTAAACATGGAATCCATTGTCTTCCCCACACCGAAAAGAGGTGGTCTACCGGCCAAAGTAAAACCGAACATGACGTATCTTTCTAGGTGGATCCACTAGCTAGTATCCTATGGTGGCAACATAGTTCAAAAACTAGGAGATGTATTAGAGACCCATAGTTCCACATTTCATGGTAGCTTCAATCTCATGAGAATCATTGTGAACCTACCTCCCCGCTAGGGAAGGGACACTTCCCATATCTAGTTCATCGGTGCTTAGCTTAAGTCCCTTTCTTGAAATAACCTTTAAGTTTTCTTTTATCATAAACATATCATAGGTCATAGGAGATTATCTCCCTTTATAACATGATCATGAGCTCTTTTAGATTAGATGAGAATTGTCGTTTCATCGTAACCTTTCTTATGTGAGATTAACATAACATAATCGCCTTGTGTAAAGCATACAAGGGATATCATAAACTTGCATATTCATGTTCTTATCATGATCTCACAATTTACATGTTCGTATCCAGCATATTCACATAGCAACATTATACATACTTTTCATAACATAGCATCATAACTTATAGGCTAACATAAACATCTTAGTGTAATCACAATTTTAGAAGACTTACCTCTTGCTTCCATGAACCTTATTCATCATGCGATATTCATAATAATACTTAGTGAAATACTCAATGGCATAATCAAGAATAATTCGTAAAAATCATGTACAAGATCAATGCATAGCATAGAAGAAGGTAAATGGGTCATTAAATGGTTCGTTCAAACCTTAAATTCTAACCCTAACGTTTTCACGTTATCAAACTCTACAAACAACCCATTCAAAATCATCACATAGGGAAAAATCATGTATCACAAGACATTCAAACATTATCAATCAAATACTCAACAATTCCTGTGAAAATAAATATAGAAAATGTTTACTTTTCATTGAAAATCATAAATATAGGGTTAGGAAGAAAATCCATTTTGTAGAGTAAAAACCCTAGTATTTGAAGTTCTTGAAAACTTATCTTGAAAGAACCTCATGGGGAAAGGAATCCAAAAGTTAAAACCCATACCTTATAGATGAAGAATCCAAGAAATCTTGATTGGAAACTTCGAAACCTTCATCTTTTCCCTTAAGCTTTTCTTGTTCTTCAATGGAGTTTGGAAAAGAGAGCGTTCTTGAGAGACTGAGCGAAATTTCGTTTGATCTGATTTGGGACGTGTAAAAGTGGTATAAAACTGACCTAATATCAATATATAGTCATCCCATGAATTACCCTAAAGACCCTCCACTTGAATGACCAAAACGCCCCTCCTAAATCGACTAAAAGTAGGAGAGCTTTTGACTAAGGGTCTCGGGTTTGACAAGGAATTAAATTAATTAATTAAGTTGATACGTTAATTAATTAAGTGACCTAGGGTAATTAATAAAGTACCCCTAAGTCGTTAGGACCATAACCAACCCCTTTGGACCATCCTAGGTTAGGTAGTAGGATGTTTCTTTAGTTAGCTACTCGGCTAGTGTACCCGGTTAGGTCTTAGGATTTTGGGCACACTAGTTAGTTAATTTTAGTTAGTACTACGTTAGTTAGTTAGTTAGGTCGGTTAGCTAGAACCCAGGTTTGGTTAGGAGGCTTGTCCCCACTTGTCTTGATCCGACACGCCTGTCCCATAACCGCCCTAACCGAATTGGTTGGGCTTGTCTCTCGGCCGGTTGGCACATGTTCTTGCACATGTGTTGCTGTGCACTTTCCTAATCGTGCACTTCTGGAAAGTTCACTTCTAGTCCAAGTATTGTCACTATGTCCTTGGGCATTGCTTAATCTACATGATCATTTTAAATGATCATGTGCTATAGTACCTAGGCTTGACACTTGGATGCCTCGTACCTAATGTGTGTAAATAAATAATAATTTTAGGTTAGGGTCTTCATTGCATGTACAATTCCTAAATAAGCTTGGATTGGAGCATTTGAACATCAAGGTGTATTTTAAGTTATAAGTTACTTGTGAATACATTCAAAAATTGGCTAACACCTTTAAGCCAATACTCTCTAACATGCCCAATATTACTCAATATTGGGCATTGGTATGCCTATGTACCCCAATACATATTCTTAAAACCTAATAGACTCTTCACTAGACAAGTACATTTTCTGGAAACATCATTTTAAGCATTATTAAATAGATTAAGCTCTAGTATAAGTCATGGCATTTTCGGAGTGTTACACCCTTGACCAACAGACCATCATGTTGGTCCGTGGTTTGGGACTAAGGCTGGTATTTGGCTCCATCTCCCCCATGAATAAGTGACCACCAATGGCTCCTCACCTACCGGGCGTTGAATGACCCACTGAGCATCGATTGCCATCCGTAGGTTGGCTGTCTTTGGAAGCTTGGGCACTCTTGAAGGGTCCTTCCTCAAGGACCCTTGGATGGTCTCTGGGGATGTTTGCCTGGATGTTTCCAATACAAACATGATAGTATATGAGTTTAGGACCTATCACATAAATTTCACCCAAAACGAACACGTAAAACTCAACAAAACATTCCCAGACACACAAGGCCATTTAGAGGCAAACCTTTCGAACGTCATGGACGTTTTTGAGCGTTGACCTCCAAACTTCAAGAAACTTCACACACTGCCTATATACACCATAATAACTCATTTAAGGACCTTATAACCTCATTAATCACACATAAACACATATAACAACATATGAGACACGTAGGTGACTTAGTCGTCGAACGTCTTGGTCGTCCCTTAACGTTTGACTTCCAATGCACCTAAAATCTTAGACACTTCCTCAATAACACATTATATACAAATTTAGGATTTTAGACCATCATGACAACCATGTTAGGATCTAGCCTCTTATACGTCATTTTCGGGATCTTACAATAATCGCCTTCACAGTAAGCATCATTTGGGAAAATAATACAAATCATAGGCACATACATGAAAACTTAGCTAAACATGCTTTCACATTCCAAGAATGAGACTACAATCATGCTTTCCAAATCATACAAGTCACACAGTTTTCAAGATACCCTACACTACTCATTTTAAAGAAACTCAACTTTCCATTATAAGGCTAAACATTACACCTTACAAGCGACTACAACCATGTTTCTTATCTTACCTCATGAAGTCAAATTCACAATTAGCATGTTAAGATGCACAATACACATGAGAAAACATGGATTTTATCAAAATTTCCCTTCATGCACTTTGGAATCTTAAAACTTTCCTTAAGGTAATGCCAATCAATACATACCAAACATATAAAGTTCATACAATTCATATTTTATGCAAAACTCTATTCATGAACAAGCTTACTAAGAATTCATTAGTTTCAAGTTCAAGCAAAAATAGAAGGACAAGGTAGAAAATATCAACAACTTTACTACTCCACCACCATCCCCCACTAAGGGTAAACCCAGTTATGAGTAACTTGACCCAATTTTGAAGAGGATCTTAGTTATCAATCAATAAAGGAATTACATTAACTTATCAAGGCATTCTAAACTTTATCACTTAGGAAATATTTCCCCAAATTTTCTAGTTAAGACATTCCATTAAACCACATAAGGTTTTCATACATTACAAAAGACACCAAGGTCATTCAACATTAGGGGAAACAACAAGGAGACTTAGCCGTAAAATTTCTTCTTTTTATTTGGTCATTCCAGCAATGTTACTTCTAGGTCACTAAAACCCACATCATCACCATACCAAGACAATCATACTATCTTCACACCTAGGATGAAGTCTATACAAATGACACCAATCCATACTAGGCATCTTATCAAGGACCACATATATACCAAGGGAAGCATTGAAAACTTTTAAGCACATATTGTTAGGGTAGCATATTTCCATAGGTAGTCGCTAAGCATTTCAAACTCAAATCATAATATTAGACAACCATCATGTAAAATGATGTAGCAACACATCATTCCAAAAACAAACTAATTTTAACCAAAATGACTTCTAACATTCCTTAATCATGTCATGACATACATTTCTCAACATAACATCCTATCTCACATAAATCTCATACTTAGCCATAATTGGCATCACATCATCAAAACATGCCAAAATTCACCTTCACACATACTCATCAAATCATAAAACCAAGATAACATCAAAACTCACCTTTTTCTTCCTGAAGCATATAAGATACCATCTCATCCAAGCAATCACATTTAAAAGACCACCGGATAAGAAAATATCAGAGAGAGATCTTATAGAGTTAAGTTCTATGGCACGACATGAGAATGATGAAGAAGGGAAACTCTATCATCTTATAGCCTCTCATATCATTTGATGATGTCGCGACTCACCACCAATGAACATGAGACTCTACTAGACGTGGCAATTGATACGCTCAAATTACACTTCCTTAAAGAAGTATAAGCGGTCGTATCAAGTAAAGAACCCAACAAGTAGGTTGGGGTCAATCCCACGAGGAAAATAGTTTAAACTTAACTTCAATGTACTATTACGTCTATTTAGTCAAGTCCTTTCCGAAAACAGGTAATTAAAGGGGGGGTTTGTGAAATAAAAGTGTTTAATTATTTCGAAGTACAACAAGTAGCAAGAGTAAATCTTTAGTGTTTATCAAGTTATGAGAGAAACTAGGGTGTAAGTGTTCCCCATAGGTTCATAACGCGGTAATCCTAGCCATAACAATTCTTCCCTAGTGTTTTGCGTGCAAAGTGATAAGTTAGGTATCTCTAAATCCTTGGTCCGGCATTTAGAGAGTTTCACCCCTTACATTGGTCCGGCTACGTGTGTCTAAGTTACTAACCCTTACCTTTACTTCATATTAAGCATCATATTCGATGTATAGCTTAGTTATTACTTCGCACCAATCGAAACTAGCCTATTAGATAGTATCCCACTAAATCTATGTTGATAATTCTTTTCCTATTAACTACCCCCATGGTCCGACAAGTAGGAATAGGGCAATTTATAACGCGTGCACTCGTTAAAAACACTTCTAAGCCAAAGAATTATCATTGCATGTAATAACCTTTTTGAGAATTGTTATTAAGCTAGTTTTACTTTGTTAATCACCAATGGTTCCCACAACCCTAGTTGTGGATTTAGTTACACATGCATAGAATAACACAATTCATAGTTGATAAATAATAAATCATGAACTTACTTTGACAACTTCGAAGAAAATCCAAAAATTAAACTTTAAATCACGAAAATATCTTGAAAACTAAATTCGGAAATTTGAATTAATCCCCAAGTGCAAAAACAAATCTCCTAGAACAAAACTAAGAAAATAGTAATAGAATCCAACCCCAAAATGAGATTTTACACCCTATTTATTAAAACATTGTCCTAAAATAAAAGGAATTCAAATAAGGAAAGTTTGTCCAAAAACGTGGCTTCAATCGAAGACCCCCACAGATGGTCCGTCGATCAAACGACGGACCGTCAACTACCTCCGTAAGTCCAGACTTAGCATCTTTTTTTAGTCTTCACTTTGTATCTTCAATGATCCAATCGACAGACCATTAACACGGTCCGTCGATTTACTTACGGTCCATCGATTCTTCTCGTCATTCCATACTAAGCTTTTCTTCAACATCGGGTACTGCGACATTCTATGATCAGATCGACGATTCAATAGAAAGGTCCGTCGATCCTTCCGTAGCCCCGCACTTGGTCAGAATTCCTTGAGTTGCTTCCAGATGCCTGAACCTACATTTGATGGTCACCATCTACTGTCCGTCGATGGGACGACGGACCGTCGATGGTCTTCATGGGTCACTTCAGCACTAAATCTCTACAGCCTTCTGCGTTTTGGTTTTGGACAGCTTTCCTGCAAAACTAAGATAAAAACATATTAAAATTACTACAAAAAGGCTCTACACACAAACCAATCTTAGGGAAAAAGTATTGAAAGTACTGTGAAACCACGGTACATCATCAATATGATACTTTTAGAACCTAAAACCACTTTTAAAACCTGGATCTGATACCACGCTTGTCAAATTCGGGGAGCAACCACTATAATTAACATGGCATACTCGACCTCTCGAAGGTCTTATACAAGCCCATAGTTAACATTCATCGCATTGACATAGTAAATTTAGCAGAAAATTTAGAACTTTTCATAGCACATCATATGCTAGAAACATCACTTCACATATATATAAAACATAAGTCATAATACATATTTAGACCTTAAGTCTCTTTGCCATCTTAGACTCAACAACATTAGAGTACATTAGGGACACGACCCTTAAGACATAAAACATAATTACAAATTTATACACTTTACAGTAAAGACATAACATAGGAATCCTTGGACTTAAGGATTCCTTTCCTTGAAATTGAGAATCACATACCAAGATCCTAAATCATATAGACATCCTTTAAGCATCCATAAACTACACTTTGTGTAAAAAGTAGAGAAGAATAAGATTAGTACAAAAATGCACTAAGTATGGCAACCATGCAAAAACATGCATTTAAAAGGGACATTTTTGTTGAAATCATACTTCATGCCTTTTTGAGTAAATCTTCATAAAACCTTTATACAATAACATTTATATCATTCACATACTTTATATAGACATATTAAAAGGCCAACCATCATATAAGATCACATATAGAATTTAAGGCATTTTAAAGTCACATTACGGCGAGCTATTTCCTTCTTTAGAGTGAGCTATCTTTTCTTTTATTTATTAACCTCCCAAGTAACCCTCTAGTGATACTTGGTTCAATGAATCACCTTATGGTCACAAAGAAAACATACATACAACCTACATAAGCCAACACATATCATCATATAAGAATAATATATCATAGACACATTTAAGTCAATACCATAAGAATATTACAGTAAGCTACATCAACTTGCACAACTAACTTCACTTCACATTAATGCATTATAAAACCTTACTCATAATCCTACTCTAAGTCTACTAGTGCAATGTATATGTGAAGACTCGTAACCACACACATACTTAGTAAACCTATCATAAGACAACAAGCCTTAACATTCTACTTCATACACCTACAGGTAAGTGAAGACAACTTCATTCATGTGAACAACTTTTATCATATAGTCATTAAGACCAACATTGAACATATATATAAAGGCCACTTCATATAGGCTAATACCATGCATTTTATCACAATAAGTAGACCAATACTACAAAGTTATGCATAAGGAACATATACATAGACACATGCCTTAGAACACCTTCCTAGGACTTCCCTCAAGAGCCACTTGTTCAATGCATAGGTGAAGTCCCATACCCCCACCTACACTAAGAAACTACCCTTAGGTTATCCTAGTTAGGGTCCTCAATTACTTCCATTATCCATTTTACTTCAGGGAAACCATAGCCTTAACCGACAATAAGACCATGGGTGCTAAACATGGAATTTGGTGTCATCCCCTCACACTAACAAGAGGGCATCTTACTTGCCAAGGTAAGACATGAGTATCACGCTAGAATTTTAGGTGATATCACTTGATAGATCCTATGTGGCAACATAGTTATGGAACTTGGAGGCCATCATCGAAACATCACTCTAAACCCTTATTGGGTCATGAGGCTATCCACCCCGTGAGGACCATTGATAGACCCTTTAGCCTTCCCTCCTTAGGAAGGTGCCACCCCCTCATCTACAAGTTCACTCGGTGCTAAGATAAGTTCCCTGTATTGAAAAGACCTTTATTATCATTTCTTTATAAAACATAGGCTTAGGAGAGTCATCCGCTCATATGCTTAGCTCATAGGTCATAGATGAGAGTTCATCAACCTAAATCATGTGTGAAACCCTTTCAAATGAACATGACATATGTATTAGTACAATCTAGTTAAGGATACACTTGAGAACCCATTTTAAAGCCCCTCTATTGAATAGATCATCATTCATGTGTGTGTGTATACATATATGTGAGCACTCATTTCACAGAAACACATTAAGACTACACATGACCATACATTCATTTTCATGCAGACAGAAACCAAACCTAGGAACTATCCTATCAAGGTGCACATGTGCAATGCATAGACAAGGTCCCATACCCTTGACCATACTAGTACACCTGTCAAGTCATACTAGTTAAGGAATACATAACATACTTCACATACATATACTTTACATGTATAGTAGCAGACACTAGTGAATATGAGAACCACCTTACATTTGAGACCATGACCTATACTACTTGTAAGTATGCATATAGAGTGAGGGTGTGTGTAGATTGGTCAATATGATCACATAATAGCTATCAACAACACATCGTTCCAGCCACCCTCTTAAGACCACATTACATTTTCAAGCATAGACTACACAACACAATTTAGCATAGGAGGCAAGCTAACTTCATGTTATACTTTAAGACTCCTAACATTAGTTATTCACACATACACATAGGAGTACATGGGTAGGGGTCATAAATACTTAACACATCATTAATGGTAGAACCTACACATGATCTTGCATAACCCTTCACATGCTCATAACTATTGTAGCATAACCTAGATTCACTACTAAAGTAGAAGACTAGGCACAAATTACACATAAGATGATCATCATAACGAATCATTCATATATTCATAAATTTTCCTTCACGGCCATCGTCAACACATATATAATTACAATAAAGTAAACACCGCCACCATAAGTGGAACATACCACACAATGCCATACAAGGCTTCATCAAATACAATAATATAGGAGAGTACTGAAATTGAAGAGTTGAGTAATTCTGACCAATCCTTTAGCCTTTGGTCATCATTGACCATTACTACTCTTTCATCAATATATCAAGTATAGGTTGGAAGCTTAAGTACCATAATCATATATAAAGACATGTATAAGCTACTACAAGGTCGTGCTACAACTATTACAACACATTATCATACTAAAAGGTTGAAGCACATAGACCATTAACCAATTTCACTTGCATGGATCATAAATCATATTTCATTAATGTTATCATTCTAGATCAGTGGGTAAATATAAACATAACATATCAAACTCATGATTAAATCCCAACAAGATCAAGATACCAAAATAGGCATTAAACTATCAATTCAATCGAGAGTAGAGAAAATAGGCAATACTACTCATTCCCTAAAGCCTTGTTCATCAATAATGTTTATAACAGTAATGTACATGTTAGGCAGTAGATAAATAGATCATTACTCAAAAGAAATCATGATTCATCTAAACTAAAATCGAGATCAGATCACATACCTAGTATTATCAATTGATAGACTAGAAGAACCTAGATCAATTCATGTAAGACTTATTTAATCTGATCATCAAGGATTTATACCCACAATTCATCCATAATGTTAAATTAAAGAAGTAGCTACAATGATCCTTGCATAACTGAAATTCTACACAATTGTTCTATAATCGAAATCACTGTAACACATAGAAACAAAGCCTAGCAATACTCGAATCATCATACATTGATCCACATGGATCCTTCATCATCAATTCATAATCAATTCACGTAAATAATAGTAGTTATAAGCAATTTAACATAATAGAATCACAAATCTACCAATAAAAAACCATGATCACCAAGCCCATGCAAGGGCTAAATCGATTTTGGGAAGGGACGTGAGTTCATGATGAAATTGGATTGAAAATCACATTAACACCAATACATTGTCATCATTTCATCATGATTAAGCCATTAAAAAGTTTTTAGAAAGAACCCATGGCTAGATTGAAGAAGAAGAAGTTTGATCATGAAATCTCTTTGAAAACTTTGAGATTAACTCTCTAGATGGAAGGATAACTATAGATGAAGGATCACCATACCTTAATGTGTAAAAAACCTCTAAAACATGATTAATAGTCCATAGGAATCCAAGATCCAAGCTGTTCTTGAGCTTCACCTTCAATGGAGGTTTCTAGGGAGAATTGGTTTTGGAGGGAAAGTTTAGTTTTTTTGAATTGGATTGGGAATGGGTTGATGACGTTTTTGATCATTTATATACACCCAAAAATAACTAAATAAACCTATTAGGGTTAGGTTAGGACGTGGGGTGAATTTCCTATCACGACCCACAAGTACACCCTAGAAGTTAGGGAACCCTCGGATCGCGACAAGGCGTACTTGACCTCTCGAAGGTCTTGTACAAGCCTCTTGACTTCATTAGATAACATCATGCATAAATGGAGGGAATTTAAAAACTTTCTTTAAACATAAACCTATTTCATAAATGCGGAATCATCTCTAATAACATTGTCTCAAAAACCATCTAACTTTGACATGAATGGAAAGCATTGGGACGCAGCCCACAGAAATCTAAAACATAAAGAAAGACATAAACGAACATAAAAGTTCATCCTCGAAGCTCTGAGGATTCACCACTTCTTCTCTTCTTGGAAACTTTGAAACTCTACCCTTCAAGAAACTCAACCTTCTCAAGACCCTACATGGACAACATGTAGGTAATATGTGTTAGTATGATAAGTACTAAGTATGGAAACTACATACCAACAAAAAGTATCTCAAAGGGTTAGTCAACAATAGACATACTCATAAGAGATAAATACATAAAAATATCATGAATATCATAACATAATAAAGAATCATAAGTCATATAAAAATTCATACCTACTTACTTACTTACTTACTTGTCCTTCTTACTCAAGTGAACTACACCACAAGCTAGCTCCAAGTATACTTGTGCAAGGCTAAGGTAGCATCCCATACTACTACCAAAGCTAAGTACCTCTCTTTGGTCATTCTTGATCGTAATCCACTATCATAATTAAGACCTAAGTTCTTCATACTAAAGAGTACTATACCCTTATGGTCATCTTAAAACATGCTTGTGCAATGTACATAAGGCAGCCCATACTACCCTACATACTAAGCCTATCTTGAAAGCCATTCTTAACATGTTCACCCTCCATAACTTCTTTATTACTTAGATTCATTTACTAAGATTCTTTCATCCTTAGTCTACTATACGAGGAAAGGAAACTCTAGTCCAATCCTATCTTCAATCTCTTCTTCATTAATGACCCTAGGGTATACCTTGTGCAATGCACTCATGATGTCCCATACAACCATTCATGCAAGGTACTACTTTTGGATCCTTTATTTATTACTTCTTACCTTGGAGTCTAGCCCTATCTTTATCTTTTAAACTCTACGAGATACTTCTTTAAGTATGTGTAAGTTCCATAATCATAAGGATCCTACGAGATACTTTTTAAGGTATGTCTTGATCCCGAAATCATGAACACTAAGAAATACCCCTTGGGCATGTCTAAGTTGATTCACACATTATTAACACTACGAGATACCCTTTGGTCATGTCTAAGTTCATCCATTGCTTTGAACACTATGAGATGCTTCTCAAGCACGTCTAAGTTCATAGGATATATAGGTCTCTACTAGAATACCTTGACTCTACTACGTGAAGGACTCCCGCTTCATGAGACCTAAGTGGATAGTCATCACAACTACTAGGTGTGGCTCTCCTTTATACTTGGAGTCCGTATCCTTGCTAGACTATCCGTCTCACTTTACATATCCACTTTGAGTCAAGCATATACTCCAAGGTTTTCTTGTCAAGCCTTGCTCAACCTTTTCTTTCATGGAGGGATATCCAAGACAATCTCTCTATGCTCAAGTGAATCTATCACTTTCAGTCAATCATCCTAAATCTACAGCCAACACAACCATCCTAAGGTTCATTGTTATCAATTCATTATATCTTCATTCATAGGTAGATTATAGGATCTTCTAGCATTAGTTTTCTTTTCACATTCTTCTTTACTAGGTGAATATAGCCAAAGTTAATCTTTAAGGTTCAATTCCATCAGGACCAATTTCAATTAATAAAGTCTAATTCAATTCATACCTAGGTGATTTAATCATAATCAGTTAAGATGAATCAATACAATTCCTTTATCTAGCCTTCAATTGCCTATGATAACCATGATCACCTCCAAATTCAATTATTATAGTTCACCATAAAAACGACATAAAATAATATATAATCATAAGTGAATGTTACCCACTCTATTGAGATCACAACACACCTTATCCACAATGCAATCACAAGCCTCACTTGTTTGGGGTTCTTGGGATTCTAAATTGTAGGGAAACTAGGAGTGCTTCATTGATGTAAAAATCCATAAATGAATAAGCTTCACATACCTTAGATTATATCGTTAAACCCTGCTTCAAACCTTGGTGAAATCGTCCTAAAGCAGCCTCTAATCTCTCTTCTTCTTCCATGGTGGTTTTTAGAGAATTTTGAGAGACAAAGGTTTTTTATTTTGGAGTCTAGGATATTATTGGATATTGTGCTGCTTAAATACTCTTTAAATGCCTAAAATAACCGCCGATAATTAATCCCTAAAGTTCCCAAAAGATTCCTGTACTTATTGGACAATTTAACCAACTTAAATTTGACTTAAAAATGACACAACGAAATCAGGGATATTACTGTGCGTCGCGGAGGCACTTCCAAATCTTATAACCTCAAGGGCAACAAGGACCTCAAATTCCCCCTATGCTTGAAGCACCCTTTGAAGGGGATATGAGTGATGCGGAGTTGAAAGCTGCCCTAATAAATTTGACCCAACTCATGACGTCTCAAGCTGAAGTCATCACTAATCATTTGGTTGCCCAAGGTAGCCAAGGGGATAGACCTCAACCAAATATGAGTACTCCCGCCTCTAGGATTCGAGATTTCATGAGGATAAACCCCCTACTTTCCATGGCACTGAGGTGGATGAAGATCCACAAAGCTTCATAGATGATATTTTCATAGTTGTAGATTCTATGGGTGTGACCCCTAGGGAGAGAGCGGAGCTAGCCGCTTACCAACTTAAGGATGTGGATCAAGTGTGGTTTGAGTAATGGAGGGAAGACAGACCTTTGAGGGATTGTCCGGTAGATTGGGAAGTGTTTAAAGAGGATTTCCTAGGTAGTTTCTTCCCTTTAGAGTGGAGGGAGAAGAAGATGGTTGAATTCATAAATCTTCGTGAAGGGGGAATGAGTGTGAAAGAGTACTCTCTTTAATTCATCCAACTCTTAAGTATGCCCTGACCATGGTAGCTAACCCTAGAGATAGGATGAACATATTTGTGATGGGAGTGCGTAGCCTGTTGGAGAAAAAGTGTCGTACGACAATGCTTCTTAATGACATGGATATTTCAAGGCTCATGGTGTATGCACAACAAATTGAGGAGTACAAAATTAGGGAGATAAGGCAAGAGGGTAAGAGGCCTAGGTCGGATGATTATCTTCACCACAAACATAGGAGGAGGTTCTATAACCAAGAGTCTTCCATGGGAAACAAGGATAGGGCTCCAAACCAAAATTACCAAGGTGGTGGCCATATTTTTGAGAGACCTAAGTGTACTACTTGTGGGAAGCAACACTTGGGTAAGTGTCATGCTGGAACGGATGTTTGATTTGCATGTGGTAGAAAGACTCACAAAATGAGGGACTGCCCTAACATCAATGCAAAGGGGAAAGGAGTCAATCAACCTTCCCTAGATCCTAATGCTCCAAAGAAGAACCCTTCTTATGGGATGGGAGCTAGGAAGTATAACTAATCCAGAGTTGATAGTCCCGGTAAGTCTTAACCCTTTATTATTGGTGTTTTTATGTTATGAGATAAGCTTATATGTTTTTATAGTTCATATGATCATGCCATTTTGATCAATTGTTCAAAGAAAGGATTTTTGAAATTTTATGGATGGTTAACAATGTTACAGTGATGCTCACTGTAAAGTTTCTAAATTTTGAAAAAATTTTTGCCTTGTCTTAATTGAAGTTTCAATGTATGTAAAAGTATTTAATATGAGCACGTTTAATGTTGGAGAAGGTATTTCCTCCATAAAAGAAAGATAAGAATGAATTTTGAAATCGTGAAGTTTTGCAAAAGTTGCTTGTGTTGCAAATGTGTCAAAGTGAGAAATGGTGATCCTTGCTAGTTGATGCTTTGATTTTGAGTGTATTGATCATGATTTTTATGTGATATGTGTTTCTAATGGAGTCCTTGTTGGTCTTAAAGTTTTAGTGTCATTCGAGGACGAATGTTATTCCAAGTGGGAGAGGTATGTTTTTTTCAACTCCTCTAGGGGACTCAAGCAAGGTGATCCTCTTTCTCCGGCCCTATTTATTTTAGGTGCTGAGATGCTTTCAAGATCTCTCAACAGGTTACATAATCACCCGGATTATAATGGTTTCTTCATGAAAATGAGGGGACCCCAAGTGAACCATTTGAGTTTTGCTGATGACATAATTCTGTTTTCTTCTGGAAGGTACAAAACTTTAAAACTCTTAATGGCAACTTTAAAGGATTATGAGACCACTTCTGGACAACTCATTAATGGTGATAAAAGCCACTTTATGCTACACTCTAATGCTTTTAATAGCACTAGAGATAGAATTAAGAGGCTGACAGGGTTCAAAGAAAAACAGGGTTCTATTACTTACCTAGGATGCCCTTTATTTGTTGGCAGGCCTAGAAATGTTTATTTTTCTGATCTTGTTAACAAGGTTGTTGGTAGAATTACAGGTTGGCAAACCAAACAACTTAGCTATGGAGGCAAGGCTATTCTCACTAAACATGTTCTTCAAGCTCTTCCTATTCACCTTCTATCCGCAGTAACACCTCCAGTGACAATACTTAAGCAAATCCAAATGCTTATAGCTGATTTTTTCTGGGGATGGAAGAGCGATAGGAAGAACTACCACTGGGCTTCATGGAAAAATCTAAGTTACCCCTATGATGAAGGGGGGGTGGGAATGAGGAACTTACATGATATTTGCAGGGCCTTTCAATTCAAACAGTGGTGGATCTTTAGAACCAAACACACTCTGTGGGATGAATTCTTAAAAGCTAAATATTGCCAAAGATCCAACCCGGTTAGCAAAAAAGGGGATACAGGTGATTCTTTGAAATGGAAACATATGCTGATGAATAGACAGCAGGTGGAACAACATATTCAATAGAAGCTCCAAGCTGGGAATTGTTCCTTCTGGTGGGACAACTGGCTCGGTAGTGGACCCCTTGCAAACTTCTCCACCACCAATAATAGATTCAACCACTCCACAGTTGCTGAATTTTGGGAGAAAGGGAGGTGGAATTGGAACAAGCTGTTGGAGGAGGCACCTGCCAGTCAATTATCCAACATACTAGCTACAGAAATTTCACCTCAACAACATCTTCTAGATCAACCAGTTTGGAAACTCAACACTCATGGAGCATTCAGCTGTTCATCAGCCTGAGAGGAAATCCGCGAAAAAAGTGCTAAACATCACTTTAACTCTCTTTTATGGCATAAATACATTCCTTTTAAGATTTCCTTTTTACTATGGAGAACCCTTAGGTGTAAACTCCCTACTAACGACAGGCTAACTAGTTTTGGCATTGAGCCATCAAAGTGTGTTTGTTGTTTTGATAGGGCAGGTATGGATTGCATTGAGCATATCTTCAACAAAGGGAGCTTCGCAACCAACATCTGGACCAACTTTGCAGCCACTGCAGGGCTGAGGCCAGACCAGACTGACTTGCACTCATTGCTCAAACAGTGGTGGACTGCCACACCTAAGAATGCAGCCCACAGATTACTTCTGCAAGCGACCCCAATTTTCATTTGTTGGAACTTATGGAAGAACAGGTGTGCAGCTAAATATGGAGGCAAGACAACCAATATCAGCAGGGTCAAATATGCCATCTACAAGGATAACTACAAAATGCTTTCCACAGCCTTCCCTCAGCTTCAGTGGCCTGCAAAATGGACAGCTTTAATTCAAAAATGTGAAAAGTGTGTGCACGACATCAAAGTGAGTTTGGTAACATGGCTTTAACCTCCCGACCAATGGCTCAAAGTAAACACCGATGGCAGCGCAACCACTAATCCTGGCAGGTTGGGAGCTGGCGGCATTTTGAGGGATAAAAATGGTAAATTGGTGATGGCTTTCCCAACACCCCTTGGAGAAGGAACAAACAACAAAGCGAAAATAGAGGCAGCAATATTTGGTATGACTTGGGCACTTGAACTGGGATATAGAAACATAATTTTGGAGCTTGATTCTCAACTAGTACTACATTGGATTTCAAAGAAGACAGCTCCTCAATGGAGTATCATCACACTGTTGGCAAGATTGCAAGATCTCATCTCTCAGACTCAGCAATTCAAGTGCTTACATATATTTCGAGAAGCAAATTGGGTGGCTGATGCTTTTTCAAAACACAGTCACATGATAACCAGTCCACATATATATTTCAGCAGCCAGCACATGCCTAAGGAAGCAAAATCATACTATCAGCTGGATTTACTGGAGATGCCTAGCTTTAGAAGAAGGAAGACCAGAAGAATTAAGGAACCACCTTGATCGACCTTGCAGATTTCAACTACAGCTATATTAATAGGTTAGTTTACTTTTATTCTACCTTGTAAAGGGAGAGTCTCCCTTGTTTATGTTTCCTAGATACTTTGTATTGAGAGGAGTCCTCTCCTTAGGTGCTTAGTATTTCGGTTTCATCATTGATGTACGGGGAGGAGTTGACTTCTTCTTTTAGAAAGTTGACTCTGAACCACCTTAGGTTGGAGGTTAGGTTTATGTCCTCCTCCTTTGTATTTTGTTTTGTTTATTAATGTTAAGGCCTGGGGGTGCTGCTCAACCCCTTACCCACCCAAGGGTAGTTCAAATAAAAAAAAAAAAAACCTAAAATGAATTAAGGTGAAATTGAGATTCGTGATTGTTTCTTGAGTTAATTTTAAGTTAAAATGAGTTATATTGATTTTATTATGCAGTGTGTGTTTAAATTATGGTTAAGTTTAGAGGTCAAACATCCAAGAACATCCATAACGTTCGGATGATAAGCCTTAGAAAGTGACTGTGTGTCTATATGTGTTTGAGTGAGTTTTACGTGTTGATTTTGTTTGAAATTGGTGTGAGATTATCCAGAGACCTAGACGACTAAGTTTAGGGGTTCAACATCCAGGTACGACCATATCTAGGACCCACGAGGGGTCCTAGAAGGGGAACCAAGAGTTAGCACTCAAACTGCCTAACCACTGCTCAAAAGACCCCTAGCAAGCAACGAACCGTTGTCAAGACGACGCCCCGTAGCCTAGGGGTGTAGGTAGGGACTTAGTCCTGTATTTCAAGCCTACATGTTCCAACTGCAGACCCAAATGACCCCCATGCAGCACGGGCCATCGTCTAGTCGACGCCCCGTTGCTTGGGTCCGTCAATGGGTCCTGCCAAAAGCTGCATCATTTCAATGTGAGGACTTGGGGTGATTTTTAAATTCACCCCAAGTATTGTATAAGCCTATGACCATATTTTTAGTGTTATATTATATTAATTTTAAGTCCTAGACCTAGACAAGACCCCTCACTTCAAATATTAAAACTCTCTCTCTAAAGACAAACTCTCTCGAAGTCACTATTGGAGCTGAAACTCAAGGAGAAATAGTAGGGATGGTTTGGACGTCTTTCTTCACCAAAATTAGTGGGTTTTCTTGTATTTGAGGTATGGTATCCATCCTTGAACCATCTTCGATTCAAGGAGTCATTTCTAATAGATTTCAAAAAGGGTTTTCAAACTCTACTTTCTTCTATCTTTGATTTTAAGCATGGGTTTTCTTATAAGAGTGTTTTAATGATTCAAATATGTTTCTTCTAGTATTAAAAGATGATTTAAATGTCAAGACCCTAATGAACTCATGTTTATGCATGTTTCCAACTTTTAGATTGAGAAATGGGTTAAATGATTGTATTTGTGTAGAGTATGAAATTTGGTTTTCTTATGTTGTTAATATGGCTTAGTTACTGCCCTAAGGGCCTTATTATTATGAAATATTGAGGAATTGGTTATAGGTGGTGATGGCTTGTTTAAATGGTGAGTGCTTATATTATATACTTCTTATTATGAATTGCTCTTGATTTGTAAGGTCCACCTTCTTTGTGGCTGTATTTACTTGATATCTTTGGATATATTTGGTATGTATTGTGATTGTGGCTTTGAAGACCTAATGTGTAAAATGAAGTGATAATGAAGTTGGTTCTTGTTGATGTGTATTATGAAACTTGAATTTAATGTCTTGCTTAGATTATGCCTAAAATAAGTTAGTGTATATGTTGAGCATGCTAGTGTGTAAGAAATGATAAATGAATGTGTAAGCATGTCAAAAATTCAATGTCATGAAAGAAATAATTTATGTGAAAGGTGTGCTCACATGTACACACACTCACACTTTGAGTGAATGAATGAATGAAGTTAAAGAATGTGAATGAAAAGGGGAGTTTTGGGGTGAGCACTCATTGTGAGTTGAGATGAACTGTTTACTAGCAACCTCACTACCTCCCAAGAGCTTTATAATGTAAGTTAGAGGATGGATACCCATTGTCAGTAGAGATGGTGTGTTCAAAAGTTATCCTTGACCCTTAGTAACGAATGTTTAAGACTCCGTGGGGGAGTTATGCTTAGCACCAAGAGGATTTGAAGGAAGAGGTGGGTGTACATTGTGAGTAGAGATGTCGTACCCAATGTAACTCTTGAGATGAGTACTCCTTGTTAGTAGATAATGAGTTACTTAGTAGCATTCTCCTTATCTCGTACTATGCACCCGCATAGGTGTAGCGATTGGAAAAGCCATGTAAAAGCTAAGAGAAAGACCCCATCCTAGGCAAGTGGAGAACCCTCATCTGATAAGGGTAGTATCGGGATTCCATGTCTATCTCTCATGGTCTATGTCGGTTAAAGCTATTCCCCCACAAAAGAATGAAAGAACAAAGTCTCCAAAAAGAACGTACTACTTAGGGTAGGTGGTGGTATGAGATGCTATCTATCCATTGCACGAAGTAGACCTTCCGAAAGGGGAGTCTTGGTGTGGTTTGTATGAAGTGTATCAACTAAGTATCCAAAAAGAACGTACTACTTAGGGTAGGTGGTGGTATGGGACGCTATCTATCTATTGCACTAAGTATACCTTCCGATAAGGGAGTCTTAGAGTGTTCTATATGAAGTAAATGAATGAGTTATCATGTGTCTTAATGAAGTTAGATGACTTAAGCTCTAATATTAATGGAGCAAGTTAAAGTTAAGTGTCATGTAATGAAGTTATTAGTGAGTACTGTAGAGTGCTTAATCCAAGGGAATCATTAAGGAGCACTAAGTGGGAGTAGTAGTATGGGATGCTACTCTCACACTGAACTTAGTGTGACTTATAAGTACTATTGGAGAAGGGTACTAACATAAAGTCCGTATGAATGAATGTTTGGAACATGTCTAGCCAAGTGTGGACTTGATTTACATACGAGTTAAGCCTATGGTTGGTGGTCTTAAGGATCACTTTGGAGTGCCTTGAAGGGGGTGTATGGGCGGTCCCTTCTTGTCTTACCTTAGGGAATCTTAGGATAAATTGGTTAGGGAAACCTCAAAGAAAAGGGTTCACATGACTTGGACTATGCCATTCACTGTAATGTGTTCATTGTGTTCACTGTAATAATTCTTGATGTTACTGTAATGTGTCCTTTGATTCTAATATTATGAGATTCTTTTATTATGTGTTAAATGATGATCCTTATTCTATTTCAACTCTTAAATCATAAAGGTTTTATCAATTTGGCATGAAATCTTATTTCACTAAATGCCCATTTTTGCATATGCCATACATAGTACATTTTCTTGTACTAACCCCATACTTTTCTATACTTAATAAGTATAGGTTGGAAGTTTCTGAAGACTAGATGACAAGCTTCAGAAAGATTCTCTCAGAGCTAAGTATGTCCTCATACATTCGAGGCATAGTCGTATTTCTTAGTTTCTATTCTAAAGACTTATTATGTATTTTCATTTTATGTAAAGGGTCGTGTCCCTAAGATATTATAATCGTGTCTTTAAGTTGGCTTGTGTAGACGAGATCAAAATCTTTATCTTTTATGAAAGATGTTCTATTTATAAGTTTATTCGTTTAAAGTTTTAATTCCGCACTATTTTTCATGTCTTATTTAATTAATGATAGATAAGGCTTGTACAAGACCTCCGAAAGGTCAAGTACGCAATCGTTCTGACCCATGAGTTCTCCCAAACTTCTAGGGGGTACTTTTGGGTCGTTACATTTTTAAAAATTGATTTGAGGTCGGGGTATGAGAAACTTAGGGTGAGAGGTGAAGACATATTGATAATGGCTTTTCGGACTAGGTATGGTCATTATGAGATACTAGTTATGTCTTTTGGTCTCAATAATACCCCGACATCTTTTCTGGACCAAATAAATAGTGTTCCCGAATTACCTTGACTCTTGTGTAATTGTCTTCATTGATGATATCTTTGTATATTCTAAGAGTGAGGATGATCACATGGGCCATTTGTGGGTAGTATTGCAAGTCCTCAAGGAACATCAACTCTTTGCTAAATAAAGTAAGTGTCAATTTTGGTTCAAATAGATTGCTTTTCTTGGTCATATTGTTTGAAGTGAGGGTGTAGAGGTCTATCCAAAGGAAACGAAAGCGGTTAGAAATTGTCCTAGAGCTTTGAATTAAACTAATATTCAAAGTGTATTGGGTTTAGACGGGTACTATACGAGACTTGTTGATGGTATTTCATCTATCGCTTCTCCTTTGACAACCTAGAGACAAAAGAAAGTTATGTTTGAGTGGTCGGAAGCTTGTGAAAGAAGTTTTAAAGATTTTAAAGATAAGCTTACCTCCGATCCGGTGTTGATATTACTAGAGGGTACCAAAGGGTTCGTAATGTATTGTGACACTTATGGAGTATGTTTGGGTTGTGTCCTCATGCAACATGGTAAGGTGATAGCTTACCTCTCTAACAACACAAGGTGCACGAAAAGAACTATCCGACTTATGACCTTTAATTAGTAACCGTCGCATTTGCCTTTGAAATATGGAGGCATTATATTTATGGTGTCCATGTGGATGTATTTACCGACCACAAAAGTCTTCCATATGTGTTCACTTAATAGGAGTGGAATATCCGACAAAGAATATTTTTGGAACTTTTGAAGTGTTACGACATGAGTGTTCTCTACAACCCCTACAAAGCCAATGTGGTAGAGGATGGTTTAAGTCCTATGACCATGGATAGTGTGTCTCATGTGGAAGAAGGGAAGGAATAACTAGTGAAAGATGTTTATAGATTGGCCCGTTTAGGTGTTCGGTTAGAAGGTTCTCCAAATTGGGGTTTCATGGTTCGTCTGAACTCTGAATTGTCCTTAGTGGTTGAGGTGAAGTACAAGCAAAATCCGGATCCTCTATTGATAGAGTTGAAGGAATCGGTCCTTAGCAAGTTTAATGAGTCATTATCCCAAGGGGGATTGGGTACTTAGGTACCAAGGAAGATTGTGTGTACCGGATGTTAATAACTTGAGGGGATAAATTTTAGATCAAGCTCATGGGTCCCGATAATCTATTCATCCGGAAGCCACCAAAATTTACCGTTATCTTTAAGAGGTATATATGTGGGATGGTTTTAAAAGGGACATTGCATAATTTGTGGTTACGTGCCCTAATTGTAAACAAGTAAAGGCCGAGCATCAAAAGTCGGGTGGTTTGACTCACGTAATCAATGTTCCTACTTGGAAGGTTGAAGATATCAATATGGACTTTGTTGTTAGGTTGCCTCAAACCCAAACGCTGCATGACTCAGTATGGGTTATTGTGAATAGATTGACGAAATCTGCAAACTTTAACCTTGTTAAGTCTACCTATTCGGCGGAAGAGTATGCAAGTTTGTGCCTTAATGAGATTGTGAGTTGGAATGGTATCCCTTTGTCGATCATTTTGCATAGAGGTTCCCAATTCACTGATTGTTTTTGGATGTATTTTCAAAAAGAGTTAGGTACACAAGTGAAGCTTAACACCGCTTTTCATCCTCAAATAGATTTTCAAGCGAAGCGTACCATTCAAACACTAGAAGATATGCTAAGAGCTTGCGTTATTGATTTCAAGGGAAGTTGAGACGATCACCTACCATTGATTGAGTTCTCCTATAATAATAGCTACCATTCAAGTATCACTATGGCACCTTTTGAAGAACTCTATGGTAAGAGATGTAGGACCGTTTTCCAAAGTATAATCCCCAAAGTTCCTAAAATAACACTAAACTAACAGGAGTGTTTTCCAAAGTTTAATTTGACTTAAAAACGACGTGACCAAATCTGGGAAGTAGTTGTGTGGTGGGGCAACCACCAGATCTTCATTCTGAAATTTATTTTGGGACAAAAATGTCAGTGTTGGTCCCGCGTTACACGGAAAAAATTGCCCACCAAGTATAGCAGGCGCGACGCGCCTTCGGCTCCACATCTTGGCTTCCCGACAAATTCTTTTGGCAACGTTTGTGTCTTCCTTGGGGACTATTAGGGTGGTCCTGGGGATTTGTACTTGAACGTTTTGACCCTTGCTATGTCCCTCTAGGTACTAGGGTCATCCCCACTGGTGTAGACTCAAAACAATACCTAAAATTATGCACAACGAACAAGGACACACCAGCACACACAAGGCTGAATTCCGAACGTCGTGGTCGTTCTTTGACGTTTGACTTCCAAATATCCCAAACTGACTTCAAACATTAAAATCCACTATTTTAACACATTATTAACTCATTAAAAACTTCTGAAGCGCTAGTTTAACCTTGTTCATTATGAGGGTCGCTACAAAATACATTTATTTTTTCACCATTCTTCAAGACTATTGTTGTAAACCTATATGTGTCATAATGTACTTGTATAAGGCCTATGCCAAAATATTGTACTTCTATTTAGATGGTTTAATGCGAGCCAATGTGTTAGACTATTTCTTATGGATATTGGTTATATTGTTTAAACGAGAAGTCTATGTAAAATTCAATACGCGAGGAGTTTATGTAAACTCCACATATGATATATGAGAGGTCTATGTATATCTCACTATGTAAAAAGTTTTTAATTTACCGCATTTTTGACCTATGATATGTTATGAAGAATGAGAAGGGCTATTCTAAGTCCTCTTCTAAGAGGAAGACGTCGGTTACATCGAGGGGGTGCTCCAATGTTTGAGGATAGGGGTTCCTGCAATCTACTAAAGTTGGCCCAAGATAAGTTAGTTTAACTAATTTCTATTTTTTTAGTATTAAGTAAGTTAATTTATTATAATAATTTTTTACGTATATAAGTATAGTCATATAATTTATTAATCATTTACACATTATAAATCCAAAACCCAAAATCCATAACCAACTTTTCCCCTGAAGAATCCTCTATCTAGAAGTAAAGAAGAAGATGAAGAAGAAAGAAAATCAATGTAGGTAAAAATTCCTCAATTTTTCAAAGACTTTCCTAGGATTTGAATATAGGTATGTTATCATATTGATATATGGATTCTTCCACCCATAGACCCCCCTAGAACTCACCCAATTGTGAAGAAAACTCCCAATTCTTGCTAAGGTTTCTTCCTACATTGTGGGTAGTGTTTGTTTATGATTCCAATTGAGTATATAACACTTAACTTTTATTGTTTAATGTAAAATTGTGATATATTATGAATTTATTTGTTTTCCATGGTTAACCTTAGTCGAATTGATGATTTTGGCATATTGAGGGGTGTACGTCATGAAAGGTAAAATTGAAGAATTAGAGTTTATCTTCTAGAATTTGTTCTATAAATAAAACATTGTCAAGAATAGATAGATATAGACATGAATTCAGT
This sequence comes from Solanum sitiens, assembly GCA_016801875.1. Taxonomy (NCBI): domain Eukaryota; kingdom Viridiplantae; phylum Streptophyta; class Magnoliopsida; order Solanales; family Solanaceae; genus Solanum; species Solanum sitiens. The sequence goes on from JABWTJ010000183.1 coordinate 1,236,618, forward strand.
TAGATTATAGTATATTTGATGGAACATGACTTGTAAAGCTTGATGTTAAACCTTTAGGGTGAATTCTGACTAGAATAACTTGATGATAAAAAATGTGGTTAAAATACCTTGAAATCTAGGTACGAATGATGGTTGTAGAAGTAAAGATTGAGAGTAGGGCTAGTAGTCATGAATGTTGATCAATAGGGTTTGGAGAGTAAATCCAATGTGATGAACTAGTTATGTTAAGGCTTTTTAGAGTAAGGTCTAAATGAGAATAAAATCCTAATTGATAGAGTTATAGTGAAAGATCTTTACTTGCGTAATATACATAGTGAATGTTTGAATATATGAAGGGATAAAATTGATGAACACAAGATTTGGACTAATTTAGAGCTTAATTCATATAGATTTAGTGTCGTCATATGCTTATTTTATGCCAATAACTAATGTAAAACCCTTTATTTTAAGGTATATGTAGTGAGGAATAAAGAAATGACACTCACAAGAAAGAAGGAACAAAAAAAACTGAAATAATGAAGAAAGGCAGCCTGGTGATTGTTAAGTTCACTTGGCGAATGTCGAATCGCTATTTGACTGCCAAAAGGTCGAGTGTGCTAAGCCCTGAAGGAAAGAAACAAGTTGGTGATTAAATGGAGAAGTCGGTGGATAGTTGAGTAGTTCTTCAAAGCCAAGGTAGATCACCCAAATTTCCAAACCAGGAGGATGTTGATTACTATGGAAAAAGGGCGATGGAATAGACCAAAGGGCGGCTCGCCGAGTGGTTCAGCGAGACCCACTTACTTCACTGAGTGACTCTTCGCATTAAATTTTTTAGAGACTCCGAATAAAATTTTGAAGATTAACTTTAGTATTAATTACTCTTTAGAACAATCTATTATTAAGTTTTGAGCACGTGGGGATAGTTTTTGTCTAGTCTTTCTTGTAGCTTTGAGGGATTGAAGAAAAATATCTTTTGAGAAATCAGAAGTGGATATTCGAGATTCTTTGAATTGGAGCATTGGAAGAACAAATCTACACTTACCCGGTTAATGGATAAGCAATTTGGTAACATATTTTACCTTTGTGTAATGTCTAGCTAAAACCCCAATTCTTGGAATGTTATCATATGATTATGTGCTGATTAATTTATGGGCATTATTATTGTTAGTTTAAATGGTATTTAGAAGTGAGTTTAATCAGTAATTATAGTTTAATTTAGGAATTTTAGTTGCAAATGATGTTCACGATTTGTGTTCTTGGCATACTTGAGAGAGAGGTTTTAGAACAAAATTTATTGGTTGATGGTCAATAGGTATTGGGTTGACCTGGGTTCAGCTCCATAGAGTGCATCCTAAAACAAATCCCACACATTCATCTTGAGAGAGAATAGCATTGTGAGAACAAATATACACTTACCCAGTTAATGAAAAATCAATTTGGTAACATATTTTACCTCTTGTGTACTGTCTAGCTAAAACCCCAGTTCTTGGAATGTTATCATATGATTATGGGATGATTTAATTTATGGGCATTATTAATTGTTAGTTTAAATGGTATTTAGAAGTGGGTTTAATCAGTAATTATAGTTTAATTTAGGAATTTTAGTTGCAAATGTTGTTCCCGGTTTTTGTTCTTGGCATGCTTGAGAGAGAGGTTTTAGAACAAAATTTATTGGTTGATGGTCAATGGGCATTGGGTTGACATGGGTTCAGCTCCATAGAGTGCATCCTAAACCAAATCCCACACATTCAACTTGAGCGAGAAAATAGACTAAGGTGTGGACTTCCCTTATTTTGCATGATTGTTGATTTTTAGGAGATATCATTTGATTCGGGGTAATTTATTCGAGAGAAAATTTACCTCCTGTATGTCCTAGATTATTCACCAATATCTAGCTAATTACTAATAGTTGTAATTATCCATTTGTCTACATTAGCCTATAATCAATCTCATCCCAAGAACCCATCTCATTATTGTTAATTTTCATTGATTGTGACTGTTTGTAGCTTTTAATATGAAACACATACCACTCTCTATAGGATTCGACCCTAACTCATTAAGTTAAGTTTTACATTGATTAGCAATCATTGACACTTAGAATTAGATGAAGTGTCATTGAAACTTTAAATCAGAATGACGGTGGTGCCAGGGAGTGGTGTTGTTTGAAATTATTATGCTGAAGTTTAATTTTGTTCTTGCAAGTCATAGTTGAATCTACTTATTATTAGTTTTTGTATGTTTGGTGCAGTGTAAAACAGAGAAAATGAGTGTCAACGGAAGCAATGGTAGGAACGTGGGTCACAAGGATGACATAGGGAATCTCAATGATGTTAATGATCCGAATATTAATGACCCAATTCCAGTGCATGGAGTTGGTGCTATTCGATCCTTCCCCTAAAGTCAACGTTGTGTTCCATCTTACAAGCACTATTTTGCAGCTCTTACATATGAAGGGTTTGTTTGGTTGATTGGCTCATGAGGCCACGAGCATATAAGGAATTTTTTTGATATTTGCGGGTCGTTCTTCTTTAAGAACACATCTCAAGAGTCCCTAGGTTGAGTTTGTTCCCATTTTCTCTAATGAGAGAAGTGTAAAAGTGGGTGGGTGAATTTTCAAGAGATTCCATCACATCGTTGGATGAGCTCATTACCGCATTTCAGGTGAGATAATTTCCCCATTGAAAGATGATGACTCTTTGGGACAACATACAAATCTTATAGAGTTTGGAGGGCGAGACAATTTATGAGACTTCGTTACGATTTAAGTAGTTGGTGATGCAATGATCATGTCATGGTTTGCCTGACAACGTTACCCTACAATAAATTTACTGAAGACTTGACTCGATGGACAAGGAAGTGGCTGATGAACTTTCTACCAGAGGTTTAATGCAACAACCTTATGTGATAGAAGTCAACCATTTTGATGGCATGATCAAAATTAATCTGGCATGGTAGACCAATGAAGATCAGGTCTTCCCTCTTACTTTTAAACAAGAAATTTTTTCCCAGAGAGGGACAAAAACAAGGCAAAGATGATGAATAAACAAGGCATTTTTCCAAGACTGTTATGGGTACTGGATTGAGGATATACCCTCACGTATGAGGGAGAGAATGATAGGTATGTTCCTCCCCACGTATGTGAAAAGACCATATATTCTAAGGGTGGACGGATTGAGGATATGCTCTCACATATTCTCAATAATGTAAAAGGTTCTGACAAGGTATTGAAGGAAATAAAGGAAGATGTGTCGACACTCAACCAGATGGTTACTTCTTATTTCGTCGCTATAAAATAGTTGGAGACCCAAATGGGTCAAATTTCGTCACATGTTAACCCGAGACAACAAAAGGGTTGCCTAGTTATAGTATGAAAACCCTAGAATGAAGTTTGAATGGGGACTTGTTTTGTATCCTGACATATAACTAATGCGCTGCTTGGGAGGCAACCAAAGTTCTATTTCTTTATTTTAGCTTTTGGAATAATGTTTATTGATATTGCAGGTGAAAAAGTGGAATGTTTTTGAAATATGCAGGTTGGGGACCCAAGAGTCCAGTAGACAACTCGCTAAAAAGGTCAACGAGCCGAACTTTGATAGTTGTTGGACTCAAGAAACTATGAAGATAATGTGTGTAAAACGCAAAAAGCCCGTAAATTAATCGATAACTCACCAAACAGGTCAACAATCCTGAATTTTTCCGCTATTTGGACCCTCAAATTAATTAGACGTTATGTAAAACTCAGCAAGGTAAGTAACCACTAGTCATATCACCGAACGATCCAGTGAGGTCGACTAATTTAGCCGGGGTAGCAACTAGATGTTTTTTAAATAGGCCAAAGGTATAAAATTTAAAACTCTTTCACATTCACTCACGTTTATCCTTATATAATTACACCCGCACTTCATTTTATTTTTTCATTTCATTAGTTGTTATTTGCTTTCGTGTGTTTGGAGTTGGAAATATTTTCTTCCTAGCATGTAAAATCGTAATTCAGCATGAAAGGTTGGATTTTCAAACTTCGAACTCTTAAATAGCGGTTAAACTCAAATTCACTTGAAATGTGTTAAAGTGTGTTGGGCCTCTATATATTCGTAAATGTGTGCTAGTTTCCCTTTTCTAGTTTTGATACTGTGAGTAAATTACCTTGATTGTTAAATTTTCCGAATGACATGTTTTAAAATTGGTCATAAATTTTTGGGTTGTGTTATTTTGTTATTAGTTCTAGTACGGTGAATTCTGAGTAACCCAAATTGTGCTAATTGATGTGCTTTTCCTAATGATTGAGCATTTTACATCATTCTTATGGTCTAAAGTCGTCAAATGACAAATCGGGGATTTCTGTGTACCTCGGGGGCATGGGTCTAATGGGTCTAAGCCTAATTAAGTGGGTGTGTTGTTTTAAATTGTAGTTCTTATTGAAGTGTGATAAAGCGTGTTGGGCCTCTCTGAATTCGTAAATATGTGCTAATTGGCCTTTTCTAGTTTTTATATCGTGCCTAAATTACATGGATTGATAAATTTTCCAAATCGCATACTTTAAAATTGGTAATAAGTTTTTGTGCTGTGCTATTTTGTTATTAGTTCTAGTACGGTGAAGTTTGAGTAACACAAATTGTGCTAATTGACGTGCTTTGCCTAATGATGGAGCGTTTCAGGTCATTCTTAAGCTCTAAAGTCTTCAAAGGACCAAGTTTGGCTAAACTGGGGATTTCTGAGTACCTCGGGGGAATGGGTCTAATAGTTCGAAGACTAATTGAGTTTGTGTGTTGTTTCATATTATTTTCTGGTCATGTATGGTTGATTTTCATGTCGGGTTGATAATAGAGTCTTACGAGCTAGGTCGAGCTTGCCGAGCCACTCGGCGGTTCAATGAAACTCCCCTTGCTTGCCTTTAATTTCATTCTTTTGTTGGTTTTGAAGATGTAACATTCATCAAGAAGCCTTAGCTCACCGAGTGCACTCAGAAACTCGCTTGTATTTTTTGATCGCACTTGTTGCCTAACCCCTAAAATACACTGTAACATTCAGGGGCTATTTTGTACTCGCCGATTCACCGAAAGGCCCTTCTAATCATTGAAATGGCATTTTTTGGGATATTTTTGAGCCATTACTTTCAGCGAGCCTGATTTGGCTCGCCTAAGTGACTCGACGACGCGCCGATTGGTTCGGCGAGTCTTTTTGCACCCAATTTTCTGAAAGTTTTTGTGGATTGTCCTAACTTATTTGGGTATAATTTGAAATATGGCTAGAACCAACCTTTATGTGTGTCATGCCCCGAAAGCACCCCCTAGAAGTAAGGGTAGCCCTTTCATTAGACGATTGCGTACTTGACCTTTCAGAGGTCTTGTAATAGCTATTTGCTATCATATTACATAAGACATGTAAAGCAGTGAGGAATTAAATCTTTTCTCGACATTTATAATAATAAGGAAATATCTTTTTATAAATACAAAAGGGTAGTCTCATTGTCACAAGCCAACTTAAAGACACAACTTATATATCTTAGGGACACGGCCCTTTTCAATGAATAAAAATACATAATAAGTCTTAATAATAGAAACTAAGAAAATAGTACTATGCCCTCAAATATAAGAGAACATACTTAATCTTGAGAGAGTCGATTACAAAACTTGCATCCTAGCTATCAGCTTGCATCCAACATATACTTATAAAGTATTGAAAATTATGGGATTAGTACAAGACAATGTACTAAGTATGTCATATGCAAAAATATGCAAAAAGGGACGTTTTAGTAGAAATAATCTATCATGCGACTTAAGTAAAAAATTTATGAATATAGAAGTGAAGTCGCATATATATCATCATTTAATACATAAGAAAGGACTTCAATAATTTTAGCACAAAAGACCACTTTACAGTAAACTCCAAAATATCACAGTGAACTAAACTTTATAGTGAATTTACATTACTTCAACTCACAGTGAACTCATTTCCTTATAAGTTTCCCTAACCAAGGTTGTCCTAATACTCACAAAGGTATACATGATGGAACGGCCCATACAATTCCTTCAATGCGCACCTATGTGATCCTCAAGGGTACCCATTATAGGCTTACTTCGCACGGGTGACAAGTCCACACTTCTATAACTAAACATTAGAGAACACACTTGTATATAGAACTTCACATAGGTACCCTTCCCCTAGTGAACTTGCAAGTTATACAAAGTGCAATGTGAGAATAGAACCCCATACTACTACTCCCACTTTGTGCTCCTTGAGGATTCATTAGGTTAGGTACACCACATTCGTTATTTATAAGATCATTATACAAGACAAACTCTTAACATTCTTTCTTAACATTAGACATTAATCCATATAACTTCATTTGTATTACATCACAACACATTCATACATTAAAGATAAGACACACCAAGACTCTCCTTTCAAGTGTCTACTTGTTCAATAGATAAATAGCGTCCCATACCACAACTACCCTAAGTAGTAAACTCTTTAGGAGACTTAGTTCATTACAATATTTTGTGGGGGATAGATATAACCGACATAGACCATGAGATCTGGACAAGGAATCCCGATATTAACCCCTACGGATGAGGGATCCCGACTTGCCTAGGGTAGGGTCATTCTCTTAGAGTTTACATGGATTGTCCTATAGCTACACCTATGCGGGTGCATAGTTAAGGATAAGGAGATAGATTCTAAGTAACTCATTATCTACTAACGAGGAGTACTCATCTCAAGAGGTACATTGGGCACAATTTATCTACACACAATGTGTACACATCCCTTCTTCAAATCCTCTCGTTTATACGCGTAACTCCTCCACGGAGTCTTAAACATTCATTACTATAGATTAAGGAATAACTTATTGGACACTACATCTCAACTCAAGAAGGGTATACATCCCTCAACCTATCTTGGAAAGCTCTTTGGAGATAATGAGGTTGCTACTAAACACTTCATCTCAACTCACGAAGACTGTCCACCCCAAGAGACCCCTTTTCATTCATATTCTTTAGCTTCATTCATTCATTCAATTTGTGAGTGTGTGTGTATACATGTGACCACACCTTTCACATAATCACCATTTTCATAACATTGACTTGTAAACATGCTTACATCTTCATTCATCATATTACACACTTTAACATGCTTCACATAAACATATAGTTCACTTAGACATAATCTCTAGAATACTTCACATATCATTCTTCATAAAGTACATCATCAAGAACAACATTATTATCATCTTACTTCACATAATATGCCTTCATGTCCTAAATCATAATATATATCTTAATTTATATTCATATCCTTCAAATAAACACAGCCACCAAAGGTGGACCATAGTCCAGAATACACCCCTTAGATGGGGTCCGTTGTTTGAGTCTGAGCCTCCCTTATTAGTAGGCCTTGCGGACTATGCAGGTTCAATCGACGCTCAAGATCAACAGACTGTCGTTTGATCAACGATCTGTCCCTTGTGGCCGTCGGTGGTCACTTCTTGGCAGCATCCTTCAAAAGAGTCGTATGCGGATGTTGATGTAACATTCAAGAAAATGTACTTGTCTAGTGAAGAGTCTATTAGATTTTTAAAATATATATTGGGGTACATAGGCATCCCAATGCCCAATATTGAGTAATATTTGGCATGTTAGATAATATTGGCTTAAGGGTGTTATCCAATTTCTATGATACACAAGTAACTTAAAGTACACTTTGATGTTCAAATGCTTCAATCCAAGCTTGTTTAGGAATTGTACCAGTAATAAAGACCCTAAGCTAAAATTCTTAATTTCTTCGCTTACACACATTAGGTACGAGGCATCCAAGTGTCAAGCCTAGGTACCATAGCACATGATCATTTAAAATGATCATGAAGATTAAGCCCTGCCCATTGACATAGTGAGGATCCTTTGGGACAAGAAGTGAACTTTCAAAGTGCAACTACAGAGTGCACAGTTAGGAAAGTGCACGGCAACACATGTGTAATAACATGTGCAAATACATGGTCTACCGGCCGAGAGACCAAGCGCCCAAGCCCAACCGATTCGGTTAGGGCGGTTAGGGGGCCGGCACACGTCGGGTAAAGCCACGTGGGGCCCAGCTTCCTAACCAATCCTAGGCTCTAACAAACTTACCTAACTAGCTAACTAACCTAGGACTAACTAAAATGAACTAACTAGTGTGCCCAAAATCCTAAGACCTAACCGGGTGACACTAGCCGAGTAGCTAACTAAGGAAATATCCTAGTACCTAACCTGGGATGGTCCAAATGGGTTGGTTATGGTCCTAGTGACTTAGGGGTACTTTAGTTATTACCCTAGGTCACTTAATTAATTAAATTATCAACTTAACTAATTAATTTAAATTCATGGTCAAACACGAGACCCTTAGCAAATTTTCAGAATTTGGCTAAGTCGAATGATCTCCTATTTTTAGTCAATTTAGGAGGGGCGTTTTGGTAATTAGCTAATTTATTTATTTAATTAAGTTAATTATTCTAAGTTGAATTATTCAATATTCAGTTCCTAAGACTTAGACTCACGTTTATCCAGTAGAAACTCACGACTAAAAACAGTGAGGAAACGTAAGAAAAATAGAAAATACTCTCAGTTCTACTTAGGCGATTTCAAGGCAATCCTTCAAGATTTTCGTGCAAAGAATAGGGTAATCTTCGTAGATTCAATTCTACAGTAAGGTATGGGTTTCTATCTTGGATTCCTTTCCCAGGAGGATTTTCAAACGTTTTGAATTCAAGAAAACCGAAACTAGGGTTGTTCCCAATGAAATTGTCGAATGTTCATCGCCCTAGTTCTCACTATTTCCGATTTTAGTAGTATGTATAATGCAAATCTCGAGCATGTTGTTGGTATGTGGTGCTAACTGATCATTATGTGTAGGTTTCTATGATTTGATAGTGTCGAATGAGACCTATAGGTTAGATCCGTATCATTAGATTATCATATACATGAGATAAGAAATGTTGTAATGCCTAATTGTGTTAGAGAAGATGAAATTGTTATAAGTGGTTTATGAAATTCAGTTAACTGTTGAAAGGAATGAAGGTTTCAATTACTGTGTGTGTTTACAGTAGATATGTTTGTAACTGTTTGGAATGCAATGTTTCCAAGACGAAATAAGAATTAGAATCAAAGCTAGTTAATGAATCTTCAATGCAAAATAAACTTTATAGCTTGGCCAAACTAAGCACTGAATTGTTCTTATAAGCTAATCAAATGTTAAAAGTTGGCTTGCTTAAAATGATGAGGTTACTTAGCATATACATTAAGTTAATTGACTTGGTTAGTAATAATATCATGACAAGTGTTTAGTGAAAGTTTGGTTTATGCCAATAAATTAGCCAGCAATATTATTTCCAAAATATGTAATAGAATTGGCCAATGACTAAGTCATACCAATCTTATATGGCCAATGTAAATTATGTGTTTCTTGTAAGGCCAAATACATGTTAAAGATTGACTTGACAATATGTAACTCGATGAACTCATAACCTAGGGTATGCCAATGATTGGGACAAGTACCAACATACCCTATCTAAATGAACTTGTGAATATAGTAGCACATTGGATACGTCCTTATCACTTTCATAAAGAATGGTACAAGACTACCAAATAACATTGAACAAGATAAGATGAGTAATGAAATAACTAAAAGCTTATGAGTTATGAAATTGACCTAGAATGTGGTGTTAAAGTAAGTGACACAAGTCTCAATTGCACCTAAGCAATTATGTTAAAGATACTCACATAAGAGGGTGTTAAAAATCGTGAGATAAGTCTCATTAACACCATGATGATAATGTAAGATTTAAGTTCACATTAATCAAGTATAGAAAGGGATGACAATTCATCCATTGAGCTCAGCATACCTCATACTAGAAGAAAGAATCCATAGTGTATGAGTCAACTCTAAAAGTTGTAAAATATAACAAATTGAGCTAAGCACCGATAGACTAGTAATGAGCTTGTGCAAACACATGTAAGACTCATGAGATGAGACTACCACCAAGGTGGATAAGGGTCTCCAAATTCTCCTAGTCTTTGAACTATGTCGCCAGCATATGTTACTAGCTAGTGGATCCACCTAACAAAGCTAGGAAGTATTTGGTTTAACTTTGGCCGATGAACCACCTCTTATTCAGTGTGGGAAAGACAATGGATTTCATGTTAGCTCACACGATCTATGTCGATTAAATGCTAAAGATTTCTTTAAGAAAGTAAGAAAGAAAGAAAGAAAGAACTAGGAAGATGAGGGATGTTCGGATAGGATGACCAAAGTGTGAGGTTAGACTAAGTAATGATGTAAGTCATTCTTAGTCATTGCATAAAAAGATCCCAATGGAAGTCTTAAAAGTATATCCTAAGTCAACCTAGCATGTTCAAAGTGAACATGAGATCAAAGAAGAAGACATGTAAGTTCAAAGTGAACTAAGTAAGCAAAAGCATAAGAATATCAAATCATCAGTGTTTTATAAGAATGAAGTTTTTACAGTTATTGGTTCATGCCAATAAAGGGAGTAAAACATAATGACTAATCAAATGGAGTATGAATATATGCCTCGGAATCTTTATATTATGCAAATGATCAAAGAATGGGCATAGCCAATAAAGATTGGCTTATAAAGACTTCATGCCCAATTTAACAATAATGGAAAGAATAACTTGTGAGTAGTGTAGTCAAATCATTTCCTTAGTCTTTTGGATTACTGACTTAATTCGTTGTAGAAATGGGACTACAATGAATCATTGAACTCATAAGTAAAATGTAGGATCAAAGGAGATCATTGAACTACACAACAAAAAGAAGAAAAGACTGAAAGATAAACAAAGTCTGGGAGAGGGAGGTCTCGGCCTAAGGGGAGCAAAGATATTAAATTTTGCTTGAGTTGTTCGTAAATTATGTTCACGATTCCAAGGTATTATGTTCATATAGAAAATGAGTTGTGTGATTTAAATGCATGAAAATATGTCATATTCGTAGCATGATTCATAAATAACGAATTAGGAAAGTGAAGTGACTTCACTTTCCAAAAATGGCATGTTCCTATAGGGAGAGCTTTCCTTGATCGAGCATAGTCCTTATGTGTTTATGTGCATACACCCATACTTAGTACAAGTGTGTCCTAACCCATATAGAATTAATTTTTTTCATAGGTGCAGGTCCTTGAAGAAGATTGAAGATCAGTTAAAGCTATTTGGACTAGTACCTCCAGACTTTGGTAGGTCCTCTTGAGTTCGAGGATGCCTACGCTTTATTTTCTTGCTTTAGTAGATTAGACATAGCTTGTGGATGTTGTCCCTAGCGTTTCCTTTCAAACATTTGTTCAAGCTTTTGAATTAAGGCCGGTTTGGCAACTATTAATGATATTATGAATTCCTCATCTTAATTGTTCAATCAGTTAATAGATGGTTGTTTATTTTGAGTTGTTAGTATATCACTCTTATGCAAGAATTATATGAAGTCTAAGTACACTTCACTATATTTAAAAACTTTTAAATTTTCCGCTAAATTTAACTGTATGATTGTGATGAAAGCTAAGAAGAGGCTTGTATGCGACCTCTGAGAGGTTAACGACGCCGGTCTCATCTAGGGTGTAGGACCCACGTGTGACAGTTAAACCCCTAAACATTGTCATATAGGTCTTAGCATCATCCCACATCAATTTCAACTAAAATGAACATGTAAAACTAGCTAAAACATAGTAAGACTCGCAAGCACTTTCCAAGGAACATCTTCTGAACGTCATGGAGGTTCTTGGACGTTTAACTTCCAAACATCACCAAACTTTAGACACTGCCTCAAAACATCATTATTAACCATTTACCACAAAATGAACTCATGAGACACATGTGAAGCTCTAGTTCAACCTAGTTAGTTTTTGGGACGTTACAATGTGCAACCCCGTAAAAGAGCACGGGTCATTGTTATTAATGAAGGGGAAGTTGCTCCTTCTAATAAGGGGAAGACGACACCTCATGAATGAAGCAAAGGAAAGGGCAAAGTGCCCCAGGTAGAAACACCAGAGCATAAATCATGCAGTGATGAGGAGTTTACCCAATCTAAGCCTTCAATTTCAGTGCCTCAGGATAAAAAACCTCTACAGTAAGGGCGAGTTGAGACTCATCGATAGTTCTCCAGGATTCATCTAGGATCCAGAGGCCACCCCTCCTACGACTGATCAAGTGCCAGCTCCGCCACAAACGGTTGTTCCCGAACTACTTGTTCAAGGTCCATCTCCCTGATTCGTCAAAAGGCTAAAAGCCAAGAGAAGTGAGAACGATTTTGGAAGAGATGATGTTGTCTACAAAGGGCCTAGTTTGAAGATATTACGGGGTAAGGAACACCCTTTGATAACACCGCTTTTACATTTTCACCAGTACCTGAGGCTCACACATCCCCACCAGGTTTCTTGAGTTATATGCTTCGTATTGTGAGCTAGTACCTCAGGGGAAGAAGAAGGACATCATCTTCTGACCGATGAGGTTTGTAGTGGTCCAGGGGAAAGAAGTGGGGTGCAACAATCATAATATAAATGTTGTACTTGGAAGATCCACGGTGATAGATCATGAGTATTAGGGTCTATCCAGAACAAATGCCCTAGATGTTTTGATGGGATGACTTGCTGCTATGATTTTAGACACCACCCTGATGTGGATTGAGAAAGGAGATTTGACCAAGAAGAAGGATTTTAATGTAGTGGACGTTACAGGTTTTGATTCATTAACTACCCCATTATGCATTTCAAAATTTTATCCCTGCTCCTCCACCCAAAGGGGTCCTGTAAGAGTCTATTATTTCTTAGACCCGCCTCAGTTTGGGATAGATTATTGAGAAGGAGACGTCTATGAGGGCCCAACATCAGAAACGCCACTTCCCTTCCCAGTTTTTATCATAGAGTTATGCCGGCGTGTGGGAGTTCCTCATGATGATAAGAGGAACATCTAGGTCAACCACAAATCATCCACAAAAATATGGCATATAAAGGCCGAGTACACATAGGAGGAGGAATACATGAGGATATCATCTCTGGGGGATGTATCCGGTAAGGTTGATGTTGAGCCGATACCTACAGAGGCATCTTTGACTACTCCGGCCTTTGGGACATTAGGTACACCTACTTCAACTAACTCTAAGATCTTGGTGTTTGTACTAGTTCCCTGCCTACAATGATTACTTAGGAAATAAACCAGAATATGGGGAACCTAGCCTATTATGTTGATGTACGGGCGACTAGGTTGGAGGCTCAAGTACCTTGGATAATTTAGAGGGACATCCTAGAAGCATTGACATCCCTCCTGGCATCTATTGAAAATCTCACAATGGAAATATAGACTTATGAGTTTTGATGGGGCTATTTTAGAGATGATAACTTTGATAGCCGAGGTTGCTGATTTGAGTAAAGATTTAGAATACTTGAAGTCCACATACTTCTTTTTCACTCTTAGAGGCAACTGATGATATGGATGCCCCATCTAGTTCTGAGATTCCTCCAGCAACCACCAGAGATGTACCAATGGAGGATATGGCATCTAATGCAATAGAGGAGGAGCCCGATGAGGAGTAGATTAGGAGTGAGACACCACTGTATATGATGATCTAGTCGACTTGGAGGATGTGATGTTTGAGACTACCCTCCATAACACCTTAAGAGACGCAACCATGGTAGATTCCGATTGTCACGAGCCAATGTACACCCTAGAAGTTAGGGCATCCTTAAGTCACCACAAGACGTATTCGACCTCTCGGAGGACTTGCATTAGCACTTAGATATCGTTTATGGCATATATATATGAAAAGTAGGCGGAATTAAAACTTTCCAGAACAATAGAACAATAGTTCATATATTTTTATAGAAACATACGAAAGACTAATCTCTTCATAATCATCTTAGACACCTTAAAATCTTAGGGTCACAGACCATGCATAAATAAAATTGAAAACGAATGTCTATTACAATGTCTTTTGAAAAAGGAAACTAAACATAACTATGTCTTCGAATCATATTGAGGACATACCCAATTAGCTTGAGAGAATGATATTCCCAAGCTTCACTCTTCAAGAAGCTCCTCACTTTCCACCTACACCATTAGAGATAAAACAACATATGGAATTAGTTCATTGAATGCACTAAGAATGTTGACATGCAATAAAACCATGATAAAATGAACATTTGCTTTATCACATGCTTTTTATGCTCTTTTGATAAAAACCTCATAAAACAAGTATATGAACCATAGTCACATCAAGCTTCACATATAACACATATTCATGTAACCTACAATATACTACTATCATCACTTAGAAAGCATATAAGCATATGGATCTCCTACCAAAGGTTATCCTTAGACATACTAAAGTAAGAAAAGAAGAGACCGCCCATACACCCTCTTCAAGCACATCTAAGTAATCCTTAAAACTACCTAAAGTAAGATTAATCTATTTTCATCTTTAGACTCTCTACACAAGGTTAATCTAAGTGACAGTTGAGTAAGACATGAAGAGACCACCCATACACCTTCTTCAAGACTACCTAAGCTATCCTCTAACCTACCCTAGATATGAACCTTTCCATTGACATGTATTAACATAAGTCATCATCATTCATTAAGCCAATGAAGATAAAATTAAGCATTTAGAGGACTTCACATAATGGTCATGGAGGACCTAGGGAACCCTCATCCTATCATCTTCAAAACCAACTCATGTCATGTATAGATAGAATCCCATTCTACTACCTACACGTTGTAGAACTTCTCAACACTAGAATGTATCCCAGATGATGAGAATAGGCATTAACTACATAGACCATAGTAGCTACGTATGGAATCCTGAGTCTACCATACTCTGAGGGAGGATGTTCTACTTTCCAAGGGTAGAACTAGGACCATCCCATGTTGGCACATGGTTAAATAATATCAAGGGTTTCTTTATACTCTAGTCTCATCTTATATAGAGTTACTACCACAAGAATATTCACTCGGTGCTTAGCCTTTCTCTAATAGAGTAAGTTTATTCACATAAGGGAATATGAGAGTGTACAAAATTTTAGTCTTACCGAATAATAATACCCCTACAAAGGATGGGTCAACTAAGACTGCCACTCGGAGTTTATAAGGATATATCTTATGACTTCCTTATAGATGGTTTTATTCCGTTCTAGCCAACCTATCCGTAAGTCCATCATTCACTCAATAAAGATATCATTATGGCTTTCAACTTCAAGGTTTCTATTAAACTTCTTTCTATATTCAATGTTCCCTGTTCTTGACCTTCTATACATGTTCAAGGTCCCGTATTAGTCATACATCAATCATTCATACATATACATGACAAAGGAGTTTAAGCCTACTAAGTCAAGAGTTCATATTCACATAACTTGTATGTATCAAGTAGAGGGACATAAGTCTACCAATCAAGACACCACAACATCATCATATAACATATTCAATAACATTCAAGTACTATATAGGGACAACTAAGTCTACCTAGCAAGATACCCTACCAACACACATAGAAGCACATCATATTGTACTATAATCACATATAACCAATTACAGAGAATTGTACTTTCACCTCACATACACACATACACATTATCATCCTTCACATTATTAATCTATACAAGGTATAACATGATAATAACATAATTTACATAATAATGCCGACAAGGCCATGTTCATAACAATTATAACACATAAAAACCGCCACCATAACTTGACCATACTAATCAATTGGAGCCCATTGTTTGGGACTTCCTTAGGTAGTTTCAAGACAACGTTTCGGTCCTCCTCAGAGACCTTTTGGGTGGTCCTTGGGGGGTCATGCTCGGAATTTTCAATCCTAAGAACTTTCACCTAGATTTTAGGAACCTCTAATGTAAATATTAACTCCAAACAACACGTAAAACATGCAATGGCAGACTAGAACATACAAGCGCACACACAAAGGGAAATATTCGAACGTCTTGGTTCTACGACATTTCACTTCCAAACTCCTCAAACTGGATTCTAACACTATAATTCACCATTTTTACACCTTACCAACTTATCACACATATTTTTGGCTCTAGTTGAACCTGGTTCGTTTTTATGGGTGTTACACCAATGAAGCTAGTTCTAATGTTACATCGAACACTGATGCCCATGATCAAATTGTTGCACCGAACATGATGCCCCAAAATATGGAGCGGTTTTGTATAAATGACTTTTCTTTACCTCCCTCTATGTTGTTTTATTGACTTTTATTTATTATTTTGTCGCATTTGAGGACAAATGCCTTTTTATTTATGGTGGGGGGAGGTATTTCTATTCCTATCAATAGTGACTATCTTGTGTATATTTTATTCGGGTTTGTGTGTAAATTGTGTTTTGGATATTGTCTTGTGGATGTGTGACCTTGTGCTCCTAAGGATGAATGTAAATGTTTTTTGAACCTTCTAAAAAATCCACCTCTTGTGTGTGATTGTGGTTGCTCTTTTGAAAATTTGAGTATCAGTCATTATCAATAACAATGACTTGAATAGTTCTATTTATTGAACGTAATTAATGAATGACTACGATGAGTCAAAGTAAAGTTGCATAGACAATATATGAACTTTGTGCATGTTGTTGTATCTAGCTGGTTATCGAATGAGTCTTTTGTGATTAACATTGCACACTAGCTAAATTGTGGAGTCCTGTTTTATATTGGTGCCAATGCATTGTGTGAGGATCTCAGTGTGAATACCTTGTTTAATGATACTTAGAATTTGCCCTGTTGCTCTGATTAACTAAGTGATACAAGCTCTTGAAATGATCTTAGGCAACAATTTTGAAGAGTGAAACAATTTGACAATATACCTTTTTTGTGGCAAACCTTGTGAGTTTGTGAACTTTGCTTAAACCCCTTTTGATCATTATGCTTTTCTTGGAAGAAACATGATTCAATTGTAACCTCTCTTTCCTCATTCACCCATAATCATTATGAAGTGTGGTTTGTTTGAATATCCAACATAGGACAAAAGTCTTTAGTTGAGGTGTGGAGATAAGAGTAGGAAAATCAAAAAGTGTAAAGAAGTCCCCCTTTATCCATGGTTTTAAAAAAGATTGAACCCCTCTATACAAAAAAAACAAGAAAAGAAAGAACAAAAAAGTTGTGAAATAAAATTGTGAAAGTTCATAAAGAAATGGGGTGCCCGGTATTCCATGGAAGTGAATAATGAGGTAGATTTTGAGAATTAATTAAAATGTCAACGAAAAGGAAGAAAAATGATGTTCATACCACATTTCTTGAGAATAGAAGCCAGGGAGTGTAAATAACAATTCCTTTATGCTGAGCCCTGTTACAAGACTTGAACAGAGTTGTTTGATCTTGAGTGAGCTGAAGCGAGTGTTAATTTGATAATAGGGGCAAAGCTATGTCTGAAGTCATGCATGTTTTAATCATTGTGACTGTGAGCGTTGCAAATGATTTTCATTGCTATAATTTATTGAAAAATTATGTGTTAATATGAAATCATATTTGTTCTGTGGGAATTTGAGTACTGTTGTTGAGCTTGAACTTATATCTGAAGCAAGTATTAAACTTGAGAATCTTCAATAATGGCGAGTCACAACTTGATCCTTGAGTGCACAATTGATCCTTGCATGAGTAACTTTAGTCTTGTTGTATGTATTAATGAGTTTTCAAGACATTATTTTTTGACTGTTGAACTTGATTTTTACTTGAGGACAAGCAAATGTTTAAGTAGGTGATGTTGATTATAAGGAACCCAAAATGAATTAGGTCAAAATAAAGTCTAACATAATTTTACGATCGGGGAGCATCCGCTAGACGTAACCGGCGTCTTCGTCCATGAAGAGTACTTAGACTAGCCCTTAGCATACATTAATGCATATCATAAGTAAAAATGCAGAAAAAATAGGATTTTACATAGTAAAGTATACTTAGACTTCTTACTTATCATATATGAATTTCACATAGACTCTCTGCTTATGAAGTGTATATAGATTTCTCGTTAATGCAATATAGTCAATTCATCTGAAATAGTCTAATAATTTGTCTTGCATATAAACCATCTACCATAGAATCACAATATATGTGCATAGCCCTTTCACTAGTACAATATGCCACATATAGGCTTATAACAAAGTCTCCAAAATATAGGGAAAGAAACAATTATTGTAGACATATCCAATACTATAAGGCTAGAAGAGTGGCACCATCCTCAAACTTGAGGACTCACTAACCACTTGGGAAAAAGATTCAAGTCCTCCTTGCAATGGCCTAGAAGCTCTTCAATGGCCAGAATCTACAATGTTTCAGAAAAGGGAAAAAATATGGGTTGGTACAAACCACATGCACTAAGTATGACTTCTATGTAGAAAAATCACTAATGCATGAGAAAAGACAAAATTTGGTCAAAAACATGCTTAGTATCAAATAAACATAACATACACATATATGGAAAATCATAAGTCAACACAACATAATATTATCCAAACATATAAGCAACTCAAAGCAATACTTGTGCAATGCAAAAAATGAACCCCATAATCCTATCCAAAGCTCAGTATCACATGAAGTCACCTACTTCATACGTATGACATAACCTCTTATTTCATCATGACATGATTTATTCACAAAGAACATATATATACTTGACATACATGACATATCATCAACTTTATCATACAAGAACACTACTAGAACCATCCCTTAGGATCCCACCAGTGCAATGTGTAAGAGAATTCCCATACCCTCCCTCATACTATGTAGAAACCCTTAAGAAAATCCCTAACAATAGTTCATACACTTAACTAACATTTACTTTTACATTAGGAAAATGAAATGCAATAACCGACATAAGACCATGTGAGCTACATGGAATTCGATGTTCTACTCCCAAATTGAAAAGAGAGGGTTAGCACTTGCCAAATGTGTAACCTTTCGTACATAACTATCTAGGTGAATACATTAAGATAGAGTTATATGTGGGCACATAGTTAAGGGTCAAGAAGATTGTTTTTAGAAACCTTGACTTTCTAGATGTGGAGGTTTCTATATCATGAGCTAACACATAAGTTGGGAATCCGTACTTGCTAAACGTGTGGAAACCCATGTGGGGAGTCAGACTTAATAAACGTGAGACCCCAATCTCATTTACATGCCTTTTTGGTGCTAAGCATTCATTCCCTTTAGTAATCATCATTATTCATCATATAAGTTCACATTAGTCACTACTAGACCTTTATGTTAACATCTTATAATAATATCTCATAGGTATTCATAATTGAGAAAAAACCTTTCACTTTAGAAACCCCATACAAGTGAGTAAACTTTTCACTTAACACTTTAATATAATCATGAGAACTACTTTCTATCATATAATAATCATATCATAACATGCATTCATTCTTCATAGCTAATTTAATTGTCAAGGGTTAGGGATGAGGCATTCTTATTATCAACACCACAATCACACATTAGACATAAGAGAATTACTATCTAAGTAACTCATCTTTCATAATTGAATTAAAAAAAAAAACCTTCACACCCTATTGCCCTTTCATGGCCTTCATCACAAAGTTGAGAATTTCTCATTTAAGTGAATTGACCTTTGTGCATTGCTTGTGTATGAACTCATGAAGACATGTAAGTGTGTTGAGGAGAAGGACATTCCTCCGTAAACATAACTAAGCATGGTAAGGTTGAGTATGACACTATGTCTAAATGATGTGAATCCTTGCTGATCTACTTGACTCCAGTCTATGTGTATTTGAGTATGAGTAGTTATTTGCTTCATTACTGATGTTGAACTTACCTATGTGTGACTTAAAGGTTCTTCCATAATGAGCTATTAATAAAATAAAATGTAAACACTATGTTATGATTAAGTGAAGGATGTTCCTCCTATGGACGTTAGCAGTACCTATGTGTTTGATGCATTAAAGAGTGAGTGCGTGAAGGTTTTGCTTGCTTGTGTGCATTGAGTGCAAAAATGGTATGAAAGTTAGCGTTCCTTGTAATTTTGGTGAATTGACTTCTATATGGGTATGTTTTCAATGTTTTGATATGATTTATGGTTCATTGATGTATTTAAAGTGTTTAAAATGTCCTAAGTGTCATTCGAGGACGAATGTTCTAAGTGGGGGATATTTAAAGGTCTCTCCAAATGAAATAAGGTGTTTAGAGTCTTAGATGAGCCTAAAAAGGTTTAAAATATGCTAAATAAGAGTTTTACAATATGTATACTTGATTTAAAGTGATTTGGAGGTAAAACGTCCAAGAACGTCTGATGACGTTCGAAAGTTTGCCATGAGACGTGCATGTGTGTCTTGGTATGCCTTGGCATGTTTTATTTGTTACTTTTGGTTAAAATTGATGTGAGAGGTCTCTATCATGTATAAAAGTGTATTAACATTGGAAACATCCGGGCACGACTCCCCAACGAACATACAAGTGCTTCTTAAGAGGGATCCAAAACGTTTCCTAGGCAGTGTCAGTTCACGAGCCAATGATCGAAAGCCCTTTCCTCAATCGACGCCCCGTTGATGGGAGGCCTCTCAACACTTAATAATGTGAGATTGAGCACCAGTAATGATCTGCAATAGACAATAATGGAGCATTTGAACAAGCCTTCATCCAATCAACGCCCCATTGACTACTCTCGTTGATGTAGCGTGAAACTGCTTGCCATGCATGCAGTTTCATTAATAGGTGAATGATAAATTCACCCCACGTTCTTAAATTACTATGGAAGGTTATTATGGGGTATTTTTGGTATATTAAGTTAGTTAATAACATGAAAACCCCATTCTCAATTGATTCTTCAAAATTAGACTTCTCTCTCAAAACAAAACCTCTCTAGAAACCTCCATAGGAGATGAAGCTCAAGAACAACTTGGTTGATGGATTGTGATGGTTTCTTCATCATGTTATCGTGGTTTTCACCTATAATGAGGTATGGTAATCCTTCATCTTTATATATCCATTTATCTAGATAGTTCCTTTAGTGGAATTCATAATTAATTCATGATCAAACTCTATATCTTTCAATAAAGCCATGGGTTCCTTTTCAAAACGATTTCAAAAACATGCTTCTGATGAATTATGGATTACCTACTTTTTATAATGATGTTTTCAGTCCAATTTCATTATGAACCATGTTCCTCCCAATTTCTCAATTTAGCCTATATTGTGGTTATTGTGATACTGATGTTAGGTTGATTGTTGTGTGATTAGATTATGATAAATTGATTATAGCTCCTGTCTTTTATGTGAATTGATGATTAATTGTGTATAATTGATCAATGAGGATCAAGGTTGTAAGACCTTGAAAATAGCTTAAGTGCTCTAGAGTATAACATGTTGGTCTTAGTTTTCTAAGGTCCTAAATGTGTTTAATATGTGGTATATAGGCAGTAGCTAAAGTATTAGGGGTGTTGGAAGTCAAACGTCAAGGGATGACTAAGACGTTTGACGACTAAGTCTCCTAAATGTCTCTTATGTGGTTCTATGTGTTTATGTGTGTTTCTTGGTGTTTTAAGGTTGTAAATAGAGTTATTATAGCATGTATAGGCAGTGGTTAAAGTTTCATGAAGTTTGGAGTTCAAACGATCAAGAACGTCCAAGGCATTCGAAAGATGTGCCTTGAGTCGACCTTGTATGTCTAGGCGAGTTTCGTCGAGTTTTATGTGTTCGTTTTGGTTGAAATTCATGTGAGAGGTGTTAAACTCATATATGGTAATGTTTGGGTTGGAAAAGTCCTGGAAAGTATCCCCAAGGACCATCAAAGGGTCCTTGAGGAAAGGACCCAAAATCTGTTTGCAGACTGTCCCAGACAGCCTTTGCGACGGAGCTTGTGACGGCCAGTCATGGCTGTGACACCCCGTCACAAGGCTTCCGTCGTGGGGGACTTGTCCAAGGCTGTAGGGGGGACCCTTGGTAAGCCATAGGAGCTGGAGATGGAGGTCCATGAAGGACCGTTTCACCCGTGATGGTCTGTCACAGACAGGTCGTCACAAGCAAGTTCCTGTGCAGATTTTTCTGCCAAGTTAGGGGTGAACTTGTAAATTCACCCCATGACTAAATAAGAGTGTGGACGGTTTATTAAGGGATGTTTGGGTATTTTAAAGGAGTATTTAAGTGTTTAACACTTAGGGAAATTCATTCTCCCAAAACAAAACCCCAAAGTCCCTTAGAAATCCCCAAAGACTCCATTGGAGTCCAAATTGAAGAACAGCTTGGTGTGGCATTTTTGAGTGGAAATTCTTCATCAAAGTGAAGTATTATCATCCTTGAGGTATGGCTTTTATCCTTGAAACTTGTTTATTCAAGGAGCCAACTTTCAAAGATGTTTTCAAAGCTTTCTAAAGAGATTTGTCCTATTTCAGGATTTCTACCATGGGTTCTTGCATAAATGATTTCTAAACATTGAATTATGATCTAATTGATATTGTATTTATGATTTCAACATAAATTACGTATGAACCCATGTGAATTGATGAACCCTAATATTGACTACTTATTGGGTTACTTGATATTAAGCTTATGTTGAAGAATTGTTTTATAGTTTCTTATGGGCTTTCTAATGATATAAGAATTGTGTTCAATTGATATGTAATTGATATTATATTGTTAAACCTAGATTGAATTGATGTAGATTCATTGATTTTTATGGTTTATACTTTGAATTGTTGTTCATGGCCATGGGTAAGGGCCTTGTGGTGTTAAATTGGTTGATTTGGCATTGAATTGAGGTGTGGATATGGGGATGAAGGTATGCTGCCCCGTTTTCTTTAATTTGATATTAATTATACTTTGATTCTATTGTAATTGGTATGGTACACTTATGGTGGCGGTGTTATGTGTTTAGTTTGTAATTGATGTGGCCTTGTCGGCGTTACTTTATGCAATATGATGATCATGGTCTTGTTGGCATTACTTCAAGTATATGATGATTATGTGATGTATGATAATATCTATCTATATGTGAAAGTATATGTGTTCTTATATGAAGTTATGTTAGGTTATAAGATGTTATTCCTAAGTACTTCTAGAATGACTTATATTGTATGTTAAAGTGAAATATGTGGTGTCTTGTTTAGGTAGACTTATGTACCTTGCTTGATGCTTATATGAACGTTATTATGTGATGATTTGACTTAGTATGTTAAGAGTCTTGAATAATATAAGTGAGACCTTAATGATAAGAAGGTCAATGTTATGTGGAACCTTGTACTTAGTGGCGAGGTTATGAATTGTGAAGTAGTTAGCTGTAATTGTATCCTTCATGTTATGAGTGATGGAATTAGGGATGGTTGGCTGGAACGGCATCATATCATACCTTAGGAAAGTCGCGATGAGCTTCTTGTCGCTAAAGTGAGACATGCCCTAGTGGAACTTGCTTTGGTAGGGTGAATGTAAAGGAGGTCGTGAACTAGATAAGGACCTATTTATGTGAACCTTAATGTGAACTAATCTATGAGAACAAAGGCTAGCACCGAGTGAGTATGGTAAGGGAAGTAATTCTAGTGAAGCACGAGACTAGATTGCAAAGAAACCCTTCATATTCCTTAACCATGTGCCTACATGGGATGTGTCCAAGTTCTACCATTGGCAAGTAGAACAACCTCATCGAAGTAGGATAGAACTTCGGATTCCATGTCTTGCTACCATGGTCTATGTCGGTTATTGCCTATTCTCATCATGTGGAATACCTTTTAGCATTAGATAAGTTTATGAGGTTTAGGTGGTGGTATGGGACGCTATCTAGACATTGTACAATAGACTTTAAAGGTGTTATGTGGAGTTCCTAGGTCTTGTCCAATGACCATTATGTGATCCATTATGTGAGTGTCTTATGGGATGATTTATGTGAGTGTCTTATATGATGTATGAGTCTTAATGAACTAATGAATTAATGAACTATGTTAGTAACTATGTAAATGGTTGCTTACCTAATCTAAGTGACTTAAGCATTTCCTTAGCTAAAGTGTGAGGAGGACATGTAAGGATGGTCTCTTCATGTCATATCTTTGGAAGTCTTGAGGATGACTCTAGTTAGGGAAGTTGGTTAATCTTGTTGACATGATCTAAACCTTAGGAAGTCTTAAGGACTATTTAGGTAATCTTGGAGAGGTCATTGCACTATGGAAATATCTTCTTGATTTACTTAAGTCGGTCTTTTGATAGGCTTTGGAAGGAGAATATCTTCTTATCTAAGTGTTGGTGTGTTTAGTGAGAATGATTCTATTTAATGTAGTCTATAGGATCTCTTGTGTGTGTGTGAAAGGGATTGTATGGGCGGTCGCTCCACACTTACTCAAGTGAACCTTGGAATTGACCTTTGGTAGAGGAATCTTACATGGATGGTTAAGGTTATTTTCTAAGTGTGTATGTGACTCATCGTAGGTAATCTTAAGGGTCGTTTAGGCACATCTAGAGAGGGTGTATGGGCGGTCTCTCTTTGGGTGACTTAATGAATCTTAGGATGACTTTAAGTGAGGGAATTACATGTTAGAAGATGTTAACAAGGGAAGGGTTTGGACTTCACTGTAACAGTGAAGGGACTTCACTGTACACTGAAGTGACTCACTGTAAAGTGAATTCTTAAGCTGTTATTTTTGGTTTAATGTTATCTTATGTGTTTCTTAATTGATAAATGATGTTCTTATGTTTAAACTATGATTTCTAAATGAAAAGATGCATATTTCCAATAAAGTCCATTTTCATGATTTTTATGCATATAGCCATACTTAGTACATGTGGTTGTACTAATTCCATGCTTTATTTTCTATCTATAGTCCTTGGTAGGTAAGGAGCTTTTGAAGAAGAAGACTTGGGCATTAGAAGAATCGTCCGAGTAGAAGAGTTCAAGTATGTCCTCATTGTTTCGAGGGCATATATGTCGTTTTATGTTTCTTTTATGAAGTATTGTACAAGACTATGTTATTTCTATTTTTCGTATTAAAGTCCTCTTGTGTCGTAAGTTGATGAGATTGAGACTTAGTATTTCTATATGAAAGAGTTTTAAAGACTATTTTATGTTTTAGTAAAAAGTTTTAATTCCGCACTACTTTTCATTATGTATATGCGATGAATGATATGAATGAGGCTTGTCTTAGAACTCTGAGAGTTCGATGACGCCGGTCGCAATCCAAGATTGCACCCTATCTTCTAGGGTATGGTCTCGGGTTGTGACAAAGTTGGTATCAGAGCATAAGTTTGGTGAAAGTGGTTTTAGGTATCAAAAAGTCTCATCAAGTCACGTCTAGTAGAGTCTTGACCATCGGTGTGAATCGCAACACATCTATGGGCGAGAGGCTATAGGACGATAGAGTTTCCCTTCTTTTCTACTCCTATATCGTGCGGTAGAGTAAATGTTATGATTATCCTTCTTATTAGTTTCCTTGTGAATACTAGAAGGATGGCCGCTAGAAGGATGGAAGAAGAGAGGGTGAATGAGGAAGTTCTTCCTCAAGTTGAGCAAGTTGAGCAAGTTGCTCAAGGTGAGCAAGGTGTCCAAGATGGGCAAGGTGATGATGTGCCTCCCCAAGGTGATCATGTTCCTAATGTGGATGGAGGTAATGAGGTACCGTAGTTGTCTAATAGGGTGATTGGAGAGGCTTTGAGGGCTTTGGCTCAAGCCGTGACTACTCAAATTAATTTGAGTTTGGTGCCTAGGGCGATGGAGAGCACTATGACTTCTAGGTTGAGAGACTTAGTGAGGGAAGAATGCTATGTGACTATACTACGTGATAATGTGGCCTTATCTAGACACTTGATGTATGCACAATCATGTGAAGAATCTAATCTTGTGAGGAAGTCTAGTAGCTTGAAGAGGGGTGTTGCTAGTGACCAAGTGCAACCTAGGTTCAAAAAGAGGGTTCAAACTCAAGATGGACCTAGAGTTCCTAAGAAGAAGTTTGAGAAAGGAGGTGGTTCTAAGGATGGTAAGCCTACTTGTGCCAATTGTGGCAAAGGTCACTATGGTGAGTGCTTATTGGGTACCGGAAATTGTTTTGGTTGTGGTAACGGAGGACATAAGGCTAGAGATTGTCCTATGATTGCTTCTAGGAAGGAGGGCAAGAGGGTTGAGCCTAGTGTTCCAAAGGATGATGCTCCAACTAAGAGGCGTTTCTATGCACTCCGAACTAGAATTGAGAAGTCGGGAGATGGTGATGATGATGTTGGTAAGTTCTTGTTTCCCTTTTAGATAATATGAGTTCCTTCTAAGTGGGGGAGTATGGTTTGTAGATGGGATAGAAGTTTCTTGAATTGTTGCATGTGCATGATGTTTAGGAGTTTTGTTGAAATTGAATTTTATTTACTTCTTGCATTGTGTGTTTAAGAAGCTTTGAGCATGTAGTATGATGTGTTTACATGATGTTATCTTGCATTCTAGCATGTCTATATAAAGAATTGCCTAAAGATTGCATTTTTTGGAAAAGTTGCTAAAATCACTGCTTCTTAGTGAACTGCTCACTGTAATTTTTTTGAGAAAATGACTAAGTGATTCTTTGGTCTAAAATTCTTGTTATGTGGTTAGAACTGATGTATATGAGTATGATGTTGAATATAAAATGAGTTTTTGCTATTTGGAAGGAAGCATGTGAGTTTTGTAGTATAACGAGTTATAGAATTGTCTTCTAGTTTCTTGTTGTGTTGTGAATCTCTTGATTATGTGAAATTGATGATTTCTTCTTAAATATGTGTTATATGGCTTGGTTATGTGCTTCTATTTGAAATCTCAAATCTTGGAAGTGTTCGGAGAGTGGCAAGTGTCATTCGAGGACGAATGTTGTCCAAGTGGGGGAGATTGTAAGACCTTGAAAATAGCTTAAGTGCTCTAGAGTATAACATGTTGGTCTTAGTGTTCTAAGGTCCTAAATGTGTTTAATATGTGGTATATAGTCAGTAACTAAAGTATTAGGGGTGTTGGAAGTCAAACGTCAAGGGATGACTAAGATGTTTGACGACTAAGTCTCCTAAATGTCTCTTATGTGGTTCTATGTGTTTTTGTGTGTTTCTTGGTGTTTTAAGGTTGTAAATAGAGTTATTATAGCATGTATATGCAGTGGTTAAAGTTTCATGAAGTTTGGAGTTCAAACGATCAAGAACGTCCAAGGCATTCGAAAGATGTGCCTTGAGTCGACCTTGTACGTCTAGGCGAGTTTCATCGAGTTTTACGTGTTCGTTTTGGTTGAAATTCATGTGAGAGGTGTTAAACTCATATATGGTCATGTTTAGGTTGGAAAAGTCCTGGAAATTATCCCCAAGGACCATCAAAGGGTCCTTGAGGAAAGGACCCAAAATCTGTTGGCAGACTGTCCCAGACAGCCTTTGCGACGGAGCTTGTGACGGCCTGTCATGGCTGTGACGCCCCGTCACAAGGGTTCCGTCGTGGGGGCCTTGTCCAAGGGTGTAGGGGGGACCCTTTTCAATCCATAGGAGCTGGATATGGAGGTCCATGAAGGACCGTTTCACCCGTGACGGTCCGTCACGGACAGGTCGTCACAAGCAAGTTCCTGCGCAGATTTTTCTGCCAAGTTAGGGGTGAACTTGTAAATTCACCCCATGACTAAATAAGAGTGTGGACGGTTTATTAAGGGATATTTTGGTATTTTAAAGGAGTATTTAAGTGTTTAACACTTAGGGAAATTCATTCTCCCAAAACAAAACCCCAAAGTCCCTTAGAAACCCCCAAAGACTCCATTGGAGTCCAAATTGAAGAACAGCTTGGTGTGGCATTTTTGAGTGGAAATTCTTCATCAAAGTGAAGTATTATCATCCTTGAGGTATGGCTTTGATCCTTGAAACTCGTTTCATCAAGGAGCCAACTTTCAAAGATGTTTTCAAAGCTTTCTAAAGAGATTTGTCCTATTTTGGAATTTCTACCATGGGTTCTTGCATAAATTATTTCTAAACATTGAATTATGATCTAATTGATATTGTATTTATGATTTCAACATAAATTACGTATGAACCCATGTGAATTGATGAACCCTAGTTTTGACTACTTATTGGGTTACTTGATATTAAGCTTATGTTGAAGAATTGTTGTATAGTTTCTTATGGGCTTTCTAATGATATAAGAATTGTGTTCAATTGATATGTAATTGATATTATATTGTTAAACCTAGATTGAATTGATGTAGATTCATTGAGTTTTATGGTTTATACTTCGAATTGTTGTTCATGGCCATGGGTAAGGGCCTTGTGATGTTAAATTGGTTGATTTGGCATTGAATTGAGGTGTGGATATGGGGATGAAGGTATGCTGCCCCGTTTTCTTTAATTTGATATTAATTATACTTTGATTCTATTGTAATTGGTATAGTCCACTTATGGTGGCGGTGTTATGTGTTTAGTTTGTAATTGATGTGGCCTTGTCGGCATTACTTTATGCAATATGATGATCATGGTTTTGTCGGCATTACTTGAAGTATATGATGATTATGTGATGTATGATAATGTCTATCTATATGTGAAAGTATATGTGTTCTTATATGAAGTTATGTTAGGTTATAAGATGTTATTCCTAAGTACTTCTAGAATGACTTATATTGTATGTTAAAGTGAAATATGTGGTGTCTTGTTTAGGTAGACTTATGTCCCTTGCTTGATGCTTATATGAACGTTATTATGTGATGATTTGACTTAGTATGTTAAGAGTCTTGAATAATATAAGTGAGACCTTAATGATAAGAAGGTCAATGTTATGTGGAACCTTGTACTTAGTGGCGAGGTTATGAATTGTGAAGTAGTTAGCCGTAATGGTATCCTTCATGTTATGAGTGATGGAATTAGGGATGGTTGGCTGGAACAGCATCATATCATACCTTAGGAAAGTCGCGATGAGCTTCTTGTCGCTAAAGTGAGATATGCCCTAGTGGAACTTGCTTTGGTAGGGTGAATGTAAAGGAGGTCGTGAACTAGATAAGGACCTATTTATGTGAACCTTAATGTGAACTAATCTATGAGAACAAAGGCTAGCACCGAGTGAGTATGGTAAGGAAAGTAATTCTAGTGAAGCACGAGACTAGATTGCAAAGAAACCCTTCATATTCCTTAACCATGTGCCTACATGGGATGTGTCCAAGTTCTACCATTGGCAAGTAGAACAACCTCATCGAAGTAGGATAGAACTTCGGATTCCATGTCTTGCTACCATGGTCTATGTCGGTTATTGCCTATTCTCATCATGTGGAATACCTTTTAGCATTAGATAAGTTTATGGGGTTTAGGTGGTGGTATGGGACGCTATCTAGACATTGCACAATAGACTTTGAAGGTGTTATGTGGAGTTCCTAGGTCTTGTCCAAAGACCATTATGTGATCCATTATGTGAGTGTCTTATGGGATGATTTATGTGAGTGTCTTATATGATGTATGAGTCTTAATGAACTAATGAATTAATTAACTATGTTAGTAACTATGTAAATGGTTGCGTACCTAATCTAAGTGACTTAAGCATTTCCTTAGCTAAAGTGTGAGGAGGACATGTAAGGATGGTCTCTTCATGTCTTATCTTTGGAAGTCTTGAGGATGACTCTAGTTAGGGAAGTTGGTTAATCTTGTTGACATGATCTAAACCTTAGGAAGTCTTAAGGACTATTTAGGTAATCTTGGAGAGGTCATTGCACGATGGAAATATCTTCTTGATTTACTTAAGTAGGTCTTTTGATAGGCTTTGGAAGGAGAATGTCTTCTAATCTAAGTGTTGGTGTGTTTAGTGAGAATGATTCTATTTAAGGTAGTCTATAGGATCTCTTGTGTGTGTGTGAAAGGGATTGTATGGGCGGTCGCTCCACACTTATTCAAGTGAACCTTGGAATTGACCTTTGGTAGAGGAATCTTACATAGATGGTTAAGGTTATTTTCTAAGTGTGTATGTGACTCATCGTAGGTAATCTTAAGGGTCGTTTAGGCACATCTAGAGAGGGTGTATGGGCGGTCTCTCTTTGTGTGACTTAATGAATCTTAGGATGACTTTAAGTGAGGGAATTACATGTTAGAAGATGTTAAAAAGGGAAGGGTTTGGACTTCACTGTAACAGTGAAGGGACTTCACTGTACACTGAAGTGACTCACTGTAAAGTGAATTCTTAAGATGTTATTTTTGGTTTAATGTTATCTTATGTGTTTCTTAATTGATAAATGATGTTCTTATGTTTAAACTATGATTTCTAAATGAAAAGATGCATATTTCCAATAAAGTCCATTTTCATGATTTTTATGCATATAGCCATACTTAGTACATGTGGTTGTACTAATTCCATGCTTTATTTTCTATCTATAGTCCTTGGTAGGTAAGGAGCTTTTGAAGAAGAAGACTTGGGCATTAGAAGAATCGTCCGAGTAGAAGAGTTCAAGTATGTCCTCATTGTTTCGAGGGCATATATGTCGTTTTATGTTTCTTTTATGAAGTATTGTACAAGACTATGTTATTTCTATTTTTCGTATTAAAGTATCTTGTGTCATAAGTTGATGAGATTGAGACTTAGTATTTATATATGAAAGAGTTTTAAAGACTATTTTATGTTTTAGTGAAAAGTTTTAATTCCGCACTACTTTTCATTATGTATATGCGATGAATGATATGAATGAGGCTTGTCTTAGAACTCTGAGAGTTCGACGACGCCAGTCGCAATCCAAGATTGCACCCTATCTTCTAGTGTATGGTCTCGGCTTGTGACAAAGGTTTGGAGGTTTGGTAAGTTTGCAACACTCTAAAAGTCCATAATTTAATCTAGAGACTCACATGTTGGTCCAAGGTTTTAACTCTATTTTAAGGCATAAAATAATATCTATAACCCATTTAAGAAGTTGTTGAGTCAAAACATCAAGGAACATCCATGACGTCCGCTGAATTGTGAAAAACAGGTTAGTGTGCCTTTGCGTGTTGCATGGGATTTTAAGAGTTGGAAATACATGAAATTTGGTAGGATGGTGTTAAACATGTATTAGAGTATGTTTAGGGTTGAAACGTCCGGTTGTGACTCGCCAAGGACCACCTCAACGACCGTTCCAAAATGACCATGAAACTGTCAAATGACAGTGGCTACCTAAGAGACCAATCGACGAGCCGTCGTCTAGGCGATGAGACGTATAAAACCATCGTAGGTGTAACAACCCTAAAAATGGATATGATAAGTAATGCTAAATGTGTGAAGAATGCCTATGATTAGACCAGGGTTCACACAGATTGATGCGCGTAGAACCAGACCTCGGAACCCTTGCTACAGCCAAGCCAACTAACTTGGGGAGTTAGTTGAGCTTGGAAAGGTTGGGTCCAACCATGTAGGGATCTCGAATACGAAGATTTCCTCGAAGGAGTCTTTACCGGATTTAAAAAGGGGAAATCTTAGGTTTGGAGGGTCTAGGGGTAAAACGGTCTTTTTCCTGAATAAGTGTAGTATCGTAATTACCCTAAATATATAATTAATTATTTAATTAATAAGGTGGAGGGTCAATTTGGGGAGAGAGGGCCGAAAATTGTCTCTTGAAGTGAAGTCTTTCTCCACCTGGGTTCGAACCTAGGTGGAAGCAATGAATTAAAGTGATTTTTATTTAAGTTATTAAATTAATGTAATTAGTTAATAATTATTATTCATTAGCTGATTTAAAATAAAATAGAAATCAGAGTTTTTATAATTAAACAAAACCTTGTTGACTAAGTCCTAAAACTAGACTCCTAAGCCTCATACAACTCCCACTCTCTCACGTTTATCTCTCAACTCTCACACTCAATCTCTCTTCTTCTTTCTCATGTATTTTCTCTGCCAAAATAAGATACAAGAACATAAAAATAAATCAAGTTCTTCACACTTGAAGAACTCACACGAAATCACAAGAAAACAAACGTTAATCGCACGTTAGGCTAAGGGAGGTTGTCCGTCGTGTGGTGTTGACATTGAGGAGGATTAGACGTTATCTTGGGTTGAGTTTTTGGGCAGCAAGTCGAGGGTTTAACGTCAAAAAGGTATGGGTTCTCTTCTCTCTTGGTCCTTTTCCCAATAGACCCCTTAAGATTCAGATTATTCAGTCTGAAAACTAGGGTTGTTCCCCGTTGCATGTCCCTGTCACTAGCTCCCAATGATTCGTAGGTTGGGTATGATTGCTGGTAGATTTAGGTGTATGTTGTGTTTTCATGATGAATATGTTTATGTTTGTGTATTTGAAATCGTATGAATGACAACCTATGTGTTCCGAAACTATGTGCATGTGTGTGCAAAAATGTGGCAGTAACTATGAGTTCTCGGCTTGAGGCTCCCAAATTGATAATGTTATGGTTGTTATTTTACGTGCATAAAACTATGTAAATCTTGATGTTCATTAAAATGGAAGTGTGGCTGATTTGAGTATCAATCTTTTGGCTAACGAATCTATGAAAAATGCACCCCAAAACGTGTTAAATGATCTATGAATTTCCCTAAGAGTTCAAGTGAAAATGTTGGTGAAAATGAGCTGAAAAATGACCAAATTTCCAGCAAACTTACAAGTTTAGTTTAGGCTAAATGTAGATGTACAAATCTGGAAAATTAATTGAGTGAAAAATGACGTGAGGTCACCAGGATTTGAACCCGCGTCCTCACCCGTATAATGCCTTAAAATCGCAAAAAGGGAAATGGGGGTCAAGGGGAATCGATCTCGGGTGTGCTAGCTGAAAGGTAAAGTACAAAAAAATTAATAAAATAAAATGGGAGGCGTGGGAATCGAACCCGCGACCTCCAGGCAGCGAGTGGGAGTAAAGGAAAAATAAAAGAAAAGAAATGTGAGGCGTGGGAATCGAACCCACGACCTCTAGGCAGTGAAGGTAGTTAAGGGGAAAATGAAGATAAAAGAATTGTGAGGCATTTGAATTGAACCCACGACCTCTAGGCAGTAGCTGCAAAATAAAAGAAAAATAAAGAGAGGTTGTGGGGTTTGATCCCACAACATAATGGTCTATTCGAATTAGACAAGGAGAATTAAATGAAAAAAATAAAAGGGGCTATGGGGGTTCGATCCCACAACCCCTCGGCCAAGTAAGAGGAGATTCCAAGGAGAAAAATAAAGAGGGAATGTTGATGTTGGGGCTCGATCTACGATCCCAATGTCATGTGGATCAAAAATAAAATAAATGAAAAATGTAAAGTGTTGTCCAAGGGATTTGAAACCGGGTTTCCTTGCCCAAATTCCGTATTGATACATAAGTCATACGTGAATTAAATGTTGAATAATAATGCCGCCTACTTAGATCGAAATCGAGATCTTGGCATACATACAAGATGCATAAGTCTTGTACTACATAATCTTAGGAAGATATGAATCATGACCAAAAATAAAATAAATGAAAAATGTAAAGTGTTGTCCAAGGGATTTGAAACCGGGTTTCCTTGCCCAAATTTCGTATTGATACATAGGTCATATGTTAATTAAATGCTCAAGAATAATGCCGCCTACTTAAATCAAAATCGAGATCTTGGCATACATACAAGATGCATAAGTCTTGTACTACATAATCTTAGGAAGATATGAATCAGTTAAACGAACTATGAATGAAGCCTCATGGCTTGTATGTATAGACCCATAAGTCTAGCATACGTTTAAAAATAAGTGAACCTAAGATGTATGTAACGAAATGATGTAACCCTAGAACGGTTAAGTACGAGTGTAAAATACACTAAATGGCCAAGAGCATTGGCATACAATGAAATAATTATTATGTAATGAAATGATGAAACCCTAGAAGGGTTAAGTAAGAGTGTGAAACACACAAATGGCCAAGTGCATTGGCATATGATGAAATGAACATTCACGTAAAAAGGGGCGAGTAATAATGAAGAGCAAATGTGCTAATGTTAATGAATGTGGTGACAACATAATATGAGGCTAATGTAAAAGATGAGAACAATCTCAAATGAGCCTAAGTAAATGTTACCAAAACGTACTCACCTATGAGAGTGTAAAGTTAATGAAGAGACCAGTCTCTTTGAACACTCTAATGAAAGTATTGAGATTAACACACTTAATACTAATGATTAGATGAGAAATCATCTATTGAGCTATGATGTCCTCATACTAGAAGCCGGCTTCCATGACGTATGAGTTTAATGTAATGGAACTTTATACTGAGCATCGATAGACTAGCTATGAGCGGTGATGCCTTCTTTCGGGAAAGGCGGAGGTTCATGTAACTCGCATAAGATGAGACTGTCCGGCATGCAGGGTATGGATCTTCTTATTTCTCCTAGTCTTCGAACCTATACTTCAAAATATAGGGATCTGGCGGGGTTCAATTCCCATGTACGCTAACATGTTTTGGGTCACCCTGTCCATTCCACCTCTTTTAGGTGTAGGGGAGACACTGGATTTCATGATGCTCACATGATCAATATCGGTTAAAGTTAAAGTTCCCAATGAATGAATGAAGGCAGCCTCAAATGATGCACATAATGAAATGAACGATACCAAAGGTGATAGGATAGGATAATCAAGATGTGTCAAGTAAGGACACTAGGTTATTCTTCATCATTGCACAACAAACCCGATGAAAATCTTAAACTACATCCTAGGTATAGCTGGTGCTTACACTAGCTTATGAATGAATGAAATAAAGTACGTATGAATGAATGAAGCAGACTCTGTGTTTGTTAATGAAGGATCCCTAGTTGAGGTCTCATATGTTGAGCCCTCATTTTGGGAAGTCTTAATGTCAAGTTCATGATTCCAAGGTTTCATGGCATATGAATGAATGATATGAAAGATGTTATTTGTTATATGCAATATGATATGTGCTATGTGTAAGATGTTATGTGTTGTCTGCAATATGATAAGTATGATGATGCATGTTACTCTCATGGCATGACTTTCCTAATCCAAATTTGGAAAACTCACTGACTTTCCTAATTCAAATTTGGAAAGCTCACTAACTTTCCTAATCCCAATTTGGCAAGTCCACTGAATTTTTTCCCATATTCATGTTGTTAGGAAAGAGCTATTCTTACTCATGCATGTCCTTGGTGTGTGCTTGCATATACCCATACTTAGTACAAGTGTGTACTAATCCCATACAACTCTACATTTTTAGGTGCAGGCACAAGTGGACGCTAGATCTTACAGGTTGACGTTACAGCTATCCGAACGTGGAGCTTTCATCCGAACTTGGTAGGCCCTCATGCTTTCGAGGATGTCTACCGTTATTATCTAGCTTAGATATAGGCTTTAGCTAGTGGAGCATGTTCCACTAGTGTTTCTTTCCACTTTCATTTCAGACTTTGTATTGGTGCCGTTTTGGCAAAAATACGTTTAATGCAATTATGAACTATTTCTTTCATTTGATTATTTTTATATTAGATGGTTGATTTGTGAACGCCTATAATGTTAAGTTTAAAATGTTTAGCATACAATAAGAAAAAAAAAGTTCAAATTTTCGCTAAAATTAACCTAGATGAAGTAAGAATGACGTATGTAGGCTTGTCTGCGACCTCTGAGAGGTCAACGACGCCGGTCTCGTCTGGGGTCTAGATTCCGGTCGTGACAGTAGGTGATGCCTTATTCAAATTCAAAAAGCGTCCAATAACCAATCCGTATTCCCAAACTATGACTTGCAAGCATGGGCCGTCGGTGGGACTACGGGGCGTAGGTCAAAGAATCCTAGTTTGGGGTATGTTTTCACGGCAACGTTTTTAGTCAAGTGAATTAATTAGTTACTTATTTATGGGTTTAATTAGTTTTTAATGGATGTATAGTTTAGTTAGTTAAGAAACTATAAAAGGCCTAACACTCATTAAACTAACCTAACACACCTCAATTCCCAAACTGAAATCCTCTTCCTTCACTCTACTTTCTCTCTCCCCGAAGAAGACTCCATTGAAGATCAAGGTCAAAGGGTTTAGGTCTTCAAAAACATAAATTTCCCTCCATCAATCTTCAAGGATTTTTATTGTATGGGAACTCTTCACCATTGGAACTCCTTTCCCCAAAGGGTTCTTTCAATTTGATTTCCAAAAGATGAGAAAAAATGGGTTTCATTCTTAATCAAAGATTGATGTTTCAAATGGTATTGTTATTGATTTCTTTTGATTATTATGAATTAACTATGATGAAATATTGGTTAATTAGGGTATTTCTTGATGTTAGACATAGTTCTATGGAAGAGATCCTAAATTAACCCTATTTCCCTAACCCTAGGTTATGAATTTATGTTTCATTAGTTAGTGATGATGCAATTGACTTAGTTCTTGTTTAATTACTATTGTATAATTTTATTTAGTGTATTAATAGATGAATATGGTTGTTTGATGGTAATACCATGGAAGAAGGCTTGTGAAGGTGAATTGGTATGACCTATGATCTCGAATCCTTACTTCAATTGTGATGACTTATACTTGTTGATGATGTTCAATTGAATTATTAATTGTTATTAGATTAGATAGGTTATGCAATGATGAATGTAATTAAATGTCTTGATTATATGGATTGTGATATTATGATTAAGTTGTAATTATATAAGGTTTAACATGAATCACTTATGTTCCTTTCTATGACATGATGATGATTATGTGTTAATCTCACATATGAGAATTGTTATGAAAGGAAGTTCTCATGCAATTCCACATGAGCTAATGATTATGATATACAAGGGGTTAGTCCTCTATGGCCTATACTAAGCTATGATGATTAATAAATGCATAAACATATTTCAAAAAGGGACTTTAGTTTGGAACCGAGTGAACTAGTTATGAGAGAATGTCCCTTCCAAATGTGGGAAGGTAGGTTCAGAATGGTTCTCATGAGATAGAGATTACAATCCCATGGTGCATAAAGAGGGTCTCAAGTATGTATCCTAGTTCTTGAAATATGTCGCCCCCATAGGAATACTAGATAGTGGATCAACCTAGAATGGTATGTTCATGATTTCGTACTACCTTGACAAGTAGTCCACTTTCTTTCGGTGTAGGGTTTCATGACATGGTATTCCACATTTAGCTCATGTGGTGTATGTCGGTTAAGACAATTGTTCCCAAAAGTAAAATTATGTAATAAAGTGAACACAAACTAGTGTGACTTGTCGTCGAACGTGTTGGTCATCTCTTGACGTTTGACTCCCAATTAACCTCAAACTTTACACTGCCTCTTTACAACCTTATACACAATTTTAGGACCTTAAACCCCTATGAAAAACTGTTACGAACAGAGGGTATATCCTAGAAGCTATGGTATTCTCTAATCTTAACACGACGTCGTCGACCTCTCAGAGGTATAAGACAAGCCTCTTAACTTACCTTCATTGCATACTCATAAAAATAGCGGAAAATTTAAAACTTTTCATAGCACACATCATATGCTAGAACATTACTTCGTATATATATAAAAATACTTCATAATACATAGTTAGACTCTAATGTCTCTTTGCCATCTTAAGACACAACTCAATAAAATAGTATAGGGAAACGACCCTTAACAACATAAAATAGTATCTAAGTTATTACATAATTGAATAGGAACTTGAATAGGGAAATCCTTGAATCATAAGGATCCCTCTTCTTGAACTTGGGAGATCTATCCAACATCTTTGCCTAGGATACATCCTTTAGTCATCACCACCTACACTTGGTGTAAAAAGATGAATAAGAATGGTAGTAGTACAATAATGCACTAAGTATGACAACTATGCAAAAACATGCATTTAAAGAGGACATTTCTTTTGAAATTATGCAACATCTCGTTTTAGTAAACTTCATGAACATAGGCATATATAAGCTCAATATAGTTCCCATACATAATATAGACATGGATACTACTCATAATAGCAAATAAAGCTATTTATCATACTTTGAAACATATACAATACATATCATACATTACCTCTCTTTTATTTCACTTCTTTTCTTAAGTAACACTCAAGAGTACCTAGTGCAATGCATCACCTTGAGGTCACCTTACAATAGTCTTTCTGTAATAACCCGAAAATGATTATGCTAAGTAAGATCTAAACATACCTAGAGTACATAGGTTAGACCGGGTTTACACGGCTTGATGCGCGTGGAACCGGACCCCAGGACCTATGCATCATCCAAGCCAACATGCTTGGTGAGTTGGTTGAGCTAGGCAGGGTTGGTTCCATCCATGTTAGGTTCCAGTACACTAGGATTCACCCGGTGAGTCTTAACCAGACATAGAGGGTTAGTCCTAGGTGTTAAGGGTTCTAGGGGTAAAAAGGTAATTTTGAGGCTAGGGGCAGTATAGTAATTTTGATAATAAATTAATTAAATAATATTTTTAATTATTCAAAAAGGGTCAAAGCTCGGGGGTCAAACCCGAGTTTAACCGGATCCCCACACTCGTGTTCAAATCGAGTTGCACGCACAGAAAGGGGATAATTTAAATGATTTAAAATCAGACAAAATAAGGAGGGGCATTATAGTAACTTAAAATATTGATTATAATCTGATTTTATAGTTTAAATTGTGTTGAACAAGTCAACATCAAATTCCCAAGAAGGAGGCGCACGACTTCCACTAGGAGTGTACTCAACGTGCACTCTTAATTCATTATATATCCTCAGACGCTTTTCATCTTTACCTTACACTTCAAAAATATAAAAGTAAATAAGTATACTAGTTCAAAGAGTTCTCGGTTTCATCAATCAAAAATGAAAAGAAGAAATTGTTCGCCTAAGTACTTAAAGAAATCACGTAAAAGAATTCACTTATGAGCAATAACCAAGGCTCGGAAGAGAGGTTTTGTGCGTGGGCTAGGAAGTGTTAGTGGCTGGTTGTCAACGTTGAAATGGTATGGGTTTTCTTCTCTCTTGGTCCCTTTCCCAAGAGTCCCCTAAGGCTCAGTTCAATTCCAATCTAAAAACTAAGGTTGTCCCAGTTGCATGACCCTGTCATTAGATCCTATGAACGATTGATGCATGTGTTGGTATGAATTGTAGTAGATGATTTTAGGAATGATTGTGATTGTGAGCAATATGTGTTCTCGGACTGATTATCATGTTGTTATGTACGTCCGAATATTGAAGTTTATATGTGCACAAGTACGTCCGTGATTATGTTGTTATGGATTACTTGAAGAAAATGTGAATTATGTGTTACATAATGTTATGTCTTTAACATGCAAGAAGAAATCGTGATCTTCATGAATAAGAAAATAAAGTTATTGTCCCTTAACAGAACGTTAGGCTGCCAATTCTTTGGAGTCTAAGACTCTCGGCTATAGTCTCAATTACACAAAAGAACTTTTATGTTAATTCCACAAGGACTAAATACTAACCTAAGGTCTTAATGAACCCGAATGCTTCACTATAGAAACTAAGGAAATCGTTGCACAACAAAGGTTAATACATACGAATACGTGAGTGTACTTTGATTACAAAGTTTGTTTAAAACGTGACGCCTTAGAACTTATGAAGTGCTACGGGTAGATGGACATTATTTTAGATAATAGTATTGGTTAAAATTTCATGAAAAACTCTAAGCTAAATGTCTAGGCTAAATCCAAGAAAATGAACTGAAGGCCTATAGTAATTGACTAAGTCTATATTAACCACTTGTAAAAATAAATGAAGAAAAAGAGATGCTGACATTGAGGGTAGAACCCGAAACCTCTTGGTCCTAACACTAAGAGAAGAGGCCTTGAATTAAAAGAAAAAAAAATAGTGTGAGAGAGGGGAATCGAACCCGGCTTCAAGGCCAA
This sequence comes from Solanum sitiens, assembly GCA_016801875.1. Lineage (NCBI taxonomy): Eukaryota > Viridiplantae > Streptophyta > Magnoliopsida > Solanales > Solanaceae > Solanum > Solanum sitiens. The sequence continues at coordinate 1,276,274 of JABWTJ010000183.1, forward strand.
AGGTGTAAGATACATAAGTCTCACATATAATAAAAAAATTATATGCTCCCCAAGTGATTCGAACACGGGTCCTCTTGACCGAAATTGTGAGGCACATAAGTCTTACAAATAATAAAACAAAACGGTGACAGTAGGGATCGAACTCGGGTCACCTTGGCTGAATGTATAAGATGCATAAGTCTTACACAATATACACTTATATGATCATGAAAAACTTAGCCAAATATGAGTAACCCGAAAGGGGTACTACCACGAGTGTAAGGTACACTAAAGGCCATGTGCATGACATATGATGTAACTTAATGGCAAGATGAAGAAATGAACATTCACGTAATGAGGTGAGTATTTATGTTAAACTATGAAGCTAATGAAATTGGTGACAACATGATAAGAGGTTAAGATGAATGGTGACACAAGTCTCAACCAAGCCTAAGTAAAGGTCACTAAAAGTACTCACCTAAGAGAGTGTGGAATATTAAGAGACAAGTCTCAATCACATTCTATATGTAAGTGTAAGGACAATTCACACTTAATACGTAAAGAAGATATGAGAAATCATCTAATGAGTTATGACTACCTCATGCTAAGAATCAAGATTCGATGATGTATGAGTTGAATGTAAATAGGAACTTTAAACTAAGTACCGATAGGCTAGCTATGAGTGGTGATTCCTTCTTTAAGGAAGGGCGGAGGTTCACATAAATCTCATGAGATGAGACTGTCCAACAAGGTGGGTATGGGTCTCCCTAAATTTCCTAGTCTTTGAACTATGTTGCCAACATAGGGAACTAGCTTGGTTCGAACCCCTAAAGCTAGCATGTTTTGGTTTCACTTTGGCCAGTGACTCCACCTCTTTTCGGTGTGGAGGAGACACCGGATTTCATGATGCTCACATGATATATGTCGATTAAGGTTGAAGTTCCTCAAAGTATGAAAGATAATGAAATGAACGATACCGAAGGTGTTTGTGCAAGACAATCAGAAGGTGAAACAAGATTCAAGTAATGATTCTTGGTTATTGCACTTCATGATCCCGATGAGAGTCTTAAACTTCATCCTAGGTATAGATGGTGTTTACATCAGCCTATGAATGAATGAAATGAATAATGTGAAATACGAATGAACGAATGAAGCAGACTCTGTGTTTGCTAAAGAACGCCCTCGGGTTGAGGTCCCATATGTTGGGCTCTCACTTGAGATGTCTTAATGCTACGTCCATGATTCCAAGGTCTCGTGGATATGAAATGTATAATATGTGAAACATGAAATGTATGTTATGTGAACCTATGTGTGTATGATGTGTGACATATTCATGGTATGATCTTCCTATTACGAATTAGGCAAGTCCAAAGACTTAACTTCCTAACAAAGCATGTTGATTAGGAAGAGCCATTCTTGTTCGTGCATTACCGTTATGTGTTGCTGCATATACACATACTTAGTACAAGTGTGTACTAATTCCATACAATATTACTATTTTAGGTGCAGGCTCAGGTGGACGTTGAAGAATCATTGCATCTGTTTGGACATCAGAGATTTCATCCGGACTTGGTAGGTCCTCATGCATTTGAGGATACCTGCCTTTACATTTCTTGCTTAGTAGTAGGTTTGAGCTAGTGGAGTATGTTCCACTAGTGTTTCTTTCCTATTTTATTCAGACGCTTGTAATAGTGCCGTTTTGGCAAGTATTACTTATGACATGAGATTCCATTTCTTTCAAGTTGTATGTTTCTATAACTAGATGGTCGATATATGAGCAATGAACTTCCTTACAAATACACGTTTATACGAAGTCTATGTATACTTCAACTATAAACAAAAAGTTTTAAATATTCCGCTAAAATTAACCGTATAAATCTGATGAATGCAAAAAGAGGCTTGTCTGCGACTTTTGAGAGGTCAACGATGCCGGTTACGATTCAGATTCTAGAATCCGGGTCATGATAAACTTGGTATTAGAGCATCATGTTAAATATCCAAGACAGGCTCATATCAACCACGTTAGGTAGTTTCTAAGTTATGGTAGTGAAGTGCACCACTAGCATGAATTAGAGACTGCATAATGCTTAGGAAATTTTCCCTTCTTCTACTCTTTATCGTTCTATGTGGAATAATGACATAATTGTGTCATTAAGAATCTAACTCTCTTATTGTATCTACGTGTAGATAATGAATACGAGGAGAAATGCTGGTAGGAGGGTAGGTGAGGCAGCTGCTGGAGGAAATCAAGTACGTCCCCAAGCCCCAATTGCTTCTGATCAAGTGCCTGTCAATCCAGCTGGGATGACAGATGGTGAAGTGAGGAATGCTTTGCTGCAGATGGCATAGGACATCACTACTCAGTCTCAAGCCATCACGGCTCAAGCAGCGAGAGAGGGTGCTCCTTGAGAGAACCCTCATGCTAGCACCGTGGCTAGCAGACTGAGATACTTCACCAGAATGAACTTACAAGTTTACTATGGATCTAAGACCAATGAGGATCCCCAGGATTTCATGGATGAGGTCCACAAGATCCTTTGTGCCATGGGAGTAGATGAGGAGGCGAAGTCTGAGTTGACTGCATGTCAACTCAAGGATGTGGCACAGATTTGGTAACGGATGTGGACTAATAGCCGAGCACATGGAGATGTTCCCATCACTTGGGATGTGCTCAAGACTGCCTTTCTGGAGAGATTCTTCCCAGAGAGCAACGAGAAGCCAAGTTTGAAGATTTCATCAACCTGAGACACGGAAGTATGTCAGTGAAGGAGTATTCCTTGAAATTTGTTAAACTCTCAAAGTATGCTTCTTCTCTGGTGGAAAATAACAGGGATGAAATCAACAAGTTTGTGACTGGCGTGTCGGAGGATCTAGTGGAAGATTGTCGGGCAGCCATGTTGCATGATAGCATGGATTTGGGAAGGTTGATGGTGCATGCTCAGCAAGTGGAGGAGATCCTCTGTAAGAGGAGAGTTCATGAAAGCAAGAAGCCTAAGATTGCAGATCATACTGGTTCTAGCTCAGGTAAGGGTTCATTTGGAGTCCAGAACAGGCCAAAGTTCAAGAGACATTCAGGAATTTCTACTTTTTCAGGGAATTCGAATGCCAAAGTGAACGAGTCTGGCCCCATAAAGGGTAATGATCATAACGTCCAGCGAAAAAGAAAGCTTTGTGGTAAATGTGGACTTCCTCATAGGGGTGAATGTTTAGGGGTGAATGTTAGTAAGTACTAACACGTGCTTCGGGTGTGGCAAGACTGGGCACAGGGTCCGAGATTGTCCTTAGACGATGGATAGGGCTAAGGCAGATGCTCAGCCTAGGCCAAATGCAAATGCTGCAGCCGAATCTCCTAAGAGGAACTGATTTTATGCGCTGAAAGGTAGAGATAAGCAAGAGAAGTCAGTTGACGTTTTCACAGGTACGTTGCATGTATTTACTTTCCCAGTGTATACATTGTTAAATCCAGGATCCACTCTATCATTTGTTACTCCTTTGATAGCCATGATGTGTTTCTTGAAATATTGCATTAGCCAATTCTAGTGAGTACTCCCATAGGAGACGGCATTAGAGAAGAAAGAGTGTATAAAAATTGCCCAATTCACATCCTTGATAGAGTCACTCACACTGATCTTGTGGAATTAGCCATGCTCGATTTTGATATAATCTTGGGTATGGATTGGCTCCATAAGTATTATGTCACAATAGATGGCCGAAACAGGGTAGTGAGGTTTCAGTTTCAAAATGAGTTAGAGCAGGAATGGGAAGGGCATGGTTCAAGTCCAGTCGGCCAAATTGTTTCACACTTAAAGGCCAACAAGATGATAACAGAGGGGTACTTGTACCACATAGTTAGAGTCAATGACTTAGATCAAGAAGTTCCTTCCATAGACTCAGTGTCAATAGTGAATGAGTTTCCAGATGTCTTTCCAGAGGATTTACCAGGAATTCCTCCTGAACGTGAGATTGACTTTGGTGTTGATTTAGATACCAACACCAAGCCAATTTCTATTCCCCCATATAGGATGGCACCAGCTGAACTCAAAGAGTTGAAGTTGCAGTTAAAATATCTACTTGATAAGGGCTTCATCCAGCCGAGCATATCCCCATGGGGTGCTCCAGTGTTGTTTGTAAAGAAAAAGGATGGAACCCTTAGAATGTTCATAGATTATCGGCAACTCAACAAAGTCACTATAAAGAATAAGTACCCTCTTCCCAGAATCGACGATCTGTTTGACCAACTCCAAGGTTCAAGTTTCTTTTTCAAGATAGACCTTCGGTCAGGCTACCATCAGCTTAGAGTGAGGCGAGAAGACGTCCCTAAGACGGCTTTTCATACTAGATATAGGCACTATTAGTTTCTGGTCATGTCATTCGGTCTCACTAACGCACTAGCCGCATTTATGGACTTTATGAATAGGGTGTTTCATGAGTACCTTGATTCCTTCGTCATAGTATTCATAGATGACATTCTCATATACTCTAAGTCTAAAGAAGAGCTTGAGGTACACTTGATAAAGACATTGCAAGTACTCAGGGAACATCAGTTGTATGCGAAGTTCAGCAATTGTAAATTGTGGTTGAGATCAGTGACTTTTCTTGGTCATGTTGTGACCGACCAAGCTGTTGAAGTTGATCCTAACAAGGTTGAGGTGGTAAAGAATTGGCCGATACCCCTTACTCCTATAGATATTCAGACTTTTCTAGGATTATCAAATTATTATCGCAGGTTTGTGGAAGGCTTTTCCACTATTGTGGATCCACTGACAGCCTTGACGAAGAAGAAGGTAAAGTTTGAGTGGTCTGGGAAATGTGAGAAGATCTTACAAGAGCTCAAAGACCGACTCACTTCAGCCCTAGTTCTCACGTTGCCGAGGAGTGGTGCAGGATATGTGGTGTCCTATGATGCTTCTCGGGTAGGTTTGGGATGTGTTTTTATGCAGGATGGCAAGGTGATTGCATATGCATCAAGACAGTTGCAGATCCACGAGAAGAACTATCCTACTCATGATCTTGAGTTAGCTGCTGTGGTGTTTGCATTAAAACTCTGGAGACATTATTTATATGGTGTACATGCTTATGTATATACTGACCATAAAAGTCTTCAGTATGTTTTTACGTAGAGGGAGTTGAACCTTCATTAGAGGAGATGGTTAGAACTGCTCAAATATTATGATATGACTGTTTATTATCACCCGGGTAAGACCAATGTGGTGGCTGATGCATTGAGTCGATTGAGCATGGGATGCATGTCTCATATTGATGAAGAGAAGAAGGAGCTGGTTAAGAAGGTACACCAATTGGCTAGATTGGGTGTACGGTTGGCAGATGCAGCAAGTGCGGGTGTTTCGGTTCATTCAAGCTCTGAATCCTTGTTTGTTGTAGATGTTAAAGCCAATCAACATCTTGACCCAGTACTCTTGGAGTTGAAAGACTCAGTATTGAGTAAGTTGAATGAATTATTTTCCCTAGGAGGGGACGGTGTACTCAGGTACCAAAACAGGTTATGTGTGCCTAATGTTGATAATTTGAGGACTAATATTTTGGCAGAGGCTCATGGTTTGAGGTATTCCATTTATCCAGGTGCCACGAAAATGTATCATGACCTTAAAGAGGTCTATGGTGGGAAGGCATGAAGAGAGATATCTCTAAATTCGTGGAGGAGTGTCCAAATTGCCAACAGGTTAAGGCAGAACACCTTAAGCCTGGGGTCTCACTCAGAAGATTGAGATTACAACATGGAAGTGGGAGGCTATCAATATGGATTTTGTGGTTGGTCTACCAAAGACTAGGAAACTACATGATTCCATTTGGGTTATTGTTGACAGAATGACCAAGTCCGCTCACTTCATACCCGTGAAGTCTATTTACAAGGCTGAAGATTATGCCAAGCTTTATATTGATGAGATAGTGAGATTGCACAGGATTCCTCTGTCTATCATCTCAGATAGGGGAGCCCAATTTACTTCTCATTTTTGGAGATCTTTCCAAAAATGCTTGGGTACACAGGTGAAGCTTAGTACTGCATCTCATTCGCATACGGATGGACAAGGAGAGTATACCATCCTGACCCTTAAGACATGTTAAGAGCTTGTGTTATTGACTTCAAGGGGAGTTGGGATGATCACTTGCCGCTGATAGAGTTCTTTTACAATAATAGCTACCATTCCAGTATTGGGAAGGGACCTTTTGAGGCACTATATGGCTGAAGATGTAGGTCTTCGGGTGGGTGGTTTCAGGTAGGAGAATCTGCCATCCTTGGTCCTGAGATCGTACATGAGGCTATGGAGAAGGTGAGATTGATCAGAGAGAGATTGGATACTGCTTACAGTAGTCAGAAATCCTATGCAGACAAAATAAAGAGAGATCTACAGTTTGAGGTGGGTGATCAAGTCTACTTGAAGATATATCCTATGAAAGGGGTGATGAGGTTTTGTAAGAAAGGTAAGTTGAGTTCGAGGTATATAGGTCCTTATAAGGTCTTGCAGCTAGTAGGAAATGTGGCCTACAAATTGATATTACCTCAAGAATTGGCTTCCGTTCGTCAAGTGTTTCACGTTTTAATGCTCAAGAAGTTTCTAGGAGATCCAGCATCCATACTTCCTGTTGAGGGGTTAGGACTTGATGAGAACCTTTCTTATGAAGAGGTTCCAATCGCAATCATAGATCGTCAAGTGAAGCCACTGGGAACAAGGAGGTTGCCACCGTGAAAGTCCTCTTGCGTAACCACCTTGTTGAGGGAGCAACGTGGGAGGCCGAGGCTGATATGAGATCCCGCTATCCTCAGTTTTTCAGTGCCTAAAGTAAGGTATTCTTTTCCTAAAGTCAGATTTACGTTTAAGAAACTCTAATATCTAAGTGTTGTAGTCAATTGGTGAGATAGGTCATTAATTGTATGTTTTATCATAGCACTATATGAGTTAAAATGAAGTTATGTTTGCAATTTATGTTGCTGTTTTTGGTAGCATAGGAATGTTTTTTGTGTTGCATGATTTGTGGTGTGCATTAAGTTAAGTGTGATTGAGAAGGAAATTCCTCAATCTCAAATATGAAGCTTTAGATAAGCTTAAATGGTATGCCTCACCCAAATAAGTGTGAATCAAATGTTCACAAACGAGGAACATTTAAGTATGATGAAGTAGCTTTCGAAAATCACCCTCTTTGTTTAAATGATGAGTAGTGTCATTCGGGGACCATTGTTCCTAAGGGGGGGATAATGTAATAACCCGAAAACGACTATGCTAAGTAAGACCTAAACGTACCTAGAGTACATAGGTTAGACCGGGTTCACACGGCTTGATGCGGCTGGAACCGGAGCCCTGGACCTATACACCAGCCAAGCCAACCAACTTGGTGAGTTGGTTGAGCGAGGCAGGGTCAGTTCCAGCCATGTTAGGTCCCCGAACACTTGGATTACCCGGGTGAGTCTTAACCGGACTTAGAGGGTTAGTCCTAGGTGTTAAGGGTTCTAGGGGTAAAAAGGTAATTTCGGGGCTAGGGGTAGTATAGTAACTACCCTAGGCTGATATTTAATTAATTAAATAATGTTTTTAATTAGTCAAAATGGGTCAAAGCTTGGTGGTCAAACCCGAGTTTGACTGGATCCCCACACTCGGGTTCAAACCGAGTTGGAGGCACAAAAAAGGATAATTTAAATGATTTTAAATTAGACAAAATAAGGATGGGCAATATAGTAACTTAACATATGGATTGTAATCTGATTTTATAGTTTAAATTGTGTTGAACAAGTCAACAACAAATTCCCAAGGAGGCGCACGACTTCCACTAGGAGTGTACTCAAAGTGCACTCTTAATTCATTATATATCCTTAGACGCTTTTCATATTTACCTTATACTTCAAAAACATAAAAGTAAAATAAGTCTACTAGTTCAAAGAGTTCTCGGCTTCATCAATCAAAAATGAAAATAAGAAATTGTTCGCCTAAGTACTTTAAGAAATCACGTAAAAGAATTCACTTGTGAGCAAGAACCAAGGCTCGGAAGAGAGGTTTTGTGCGTGGGCTAGGAAGTGTTAGTGGCTGGTTGTCAATGTTGAAAAGGTATGGGTTTTCTTCTCTCTTGGTCCCTTTTCCAAGAGTCCCCTAAGGCTCAGTTCAATTCCAATCTAAAAACTAAGGTTGTCACCGTTGCATGGCCTGTTATTAGATCCTATGAACGATTGATGCATGCGTTGGTATGAATTCAGGTAGATGATTTTAGGAATGATTGTGATTGTGTGCAATGTGTGTTCTCGGACTGATTATGATGTTGTTATGTACGTCCGAATGTTGAAGTTTATATGTGCACAAGTATGCTGTTTTCCTGTGATTATGTTGTTACGGATTACTTGAAGAAAATGTGAATTATGTGTTACATAATGTTGTGTCTTAACATGCAACAAGAAATCGTGATATTCATGAATAAGAAAATGAAGTTATGGTCCCTTAATAGAATGTTAGGCTGCCGATTCTTTGGAGTCTCAGACTCTCGGCCATGGTCTCAATTACACAAAGGAACTTTTATGTTATTTCCACAAGGACTAAATACTAACCTAAGGTCTTAATGAACCCGAATGCTTCACTATAGAAACTAAGGAAATCGTTGCACAACAAAGGTTAATACATACGAATACGTGAGTGTACTGTGATTACAAAGTTGGGTTAAAATGTGACGCCTTAGAACTTAAGAAGTGCTACGGGTAGATGGTCATTATTTTAGATAAAAGTATTGGTTAAAAGTTCATGTAAAACTCTAAGCTAAACGTCTAGGTTAAATCGAAGAAAATGAACTAAAGGCCTATATTAATTGACTAAGTCTCTATTAACCACTTGTAAAACAAATGAATAAAAAGAGATGCTGCCATTGAGGGTGGAACCCGAGACCTCAAGGTCCTAACACTAAGAGAAGAGGCCTTGAATTAAAAGAAAAAGAAATAGTGTGAGATAGGGGAATCGAACCCGGCTTCAAGGCCAAAGGTGTGAGATACATAAGTCTCACATATAATAAAATAATTATATGCTGCCCAAGGGATTCGAACACGGGTCCTCTTGACCGAAATTGTGAGGCACATAAGTCTTACAAATAATAAAACAAAACGCTGACAGTAGAGATCAAACTCGGGTCCCCTTGGCCGAATGTGTAAGATGCATAAGTCTTGCACAATATACACTTATATGATCATGAAAAACTTAGACAAATATGAGTAACCCGAAAGGGGTACTACCATGAGTGTAAGTTACACAAAAGGCAATGTGCATGGCATATGATGTAAGTTAATGGCAAGATGAAGAAATGAACATTCATGTAATGAGGTGAGTAATTATGTTAAACTATGAAGCTAATGAAATGGTGACAACATGATAAGAGGCTAAGACGAATGGTAAGACAAGTCTCAACCAAGCCTAAGTAAAGGTCACTAAAAGTACTCACCTAAGAGAGTGTGGAATATTAAGAGACAAGTCTGTCACGACTGGGATCTAGACCCCAGATGAGACCGGCGTCGTTGACCTCTCAGAGGTCGCAGACAAGCCTACTTATGTCATTCTTACTTCATCTAGGTTAATTTTAGCGGAAAATTTGAAACTTATTGTTTCTTAACATACTTACTAAACATTCTCATCATTACATAATTGTTCACTATCAACCATATAACATTAAGAGATAAGCAACTGAAAGAAATAGTTCATTAAGTATTAAGTGTATAATGGCCAAAATGGCACCAACACAAAGTCTGAATAAAACAGGAAAGAAACGCTAGTGGAACAGGCTCCACTAGCTCAACTCTAAAACTAAGCTAGAATATAAAACAGTAGCATCCTTGAAAGCATGAGGACCTACCAACTCCGGATGAATGTTGGACGTCCGGATAACTGCAACAATGATCCTGTAGCTCTATTGTCCAGCTGTGCCTGCACCTAAAATAGTATAGTTATATAGGGTTAGTACACACTTGTACTAAATATGGGTATATGCAAGCATACACCAAGGACATGCATGAGAAAGAATAGTTCTTCCCTAACAACATGATTATGGGAAGTCTAGTCCGTGGACTTGCCAAATTTGGATTAGGAAAGTTAGTGAACATTCCAAATTTGGATTAGGAAAGTCATGCCATGAGAGTAACATGCATCATCATAAATATCATATTGCACATAGCACATAACATCTTACATATAGCACATATCATAGCACATTACATATAACACGTTGCTTCTTTCATATCATTCATTCATATGCCATGAGACCTTGGAATCATGGACTTGACATTAAGACTTTCCAAAATGAGGGCTCAACATATGAGACCTCAACTAGGGAGTCTTCATTAGCAAACACAGAGTCTGCTTCATTCATTCATACGTACTTCATTTCATTTCGTTCATAGGCTAGTGTGGACACCAGTTATACTTAGGGTGTAGTTTAAGACTTTCATCGGATTTGCTGTGCAATGATAAAGAATAACCTAATGTTATTACCTGAGTCTAGCTCACCTCTTGATTATCCTATCCTAACACCTTTGGTATCATTCATTTCATTATGTGCTTCATTTTAGGCTGGCCTCATTCATACATTGAGAACTTTAACTTTAACCGACATAGATCATGTGACCATCATGAAATCCAGTGTCTCCCCCACACCTAAAAGAGGTGGAATCACTGGCCAAGGTGACTCAAAAACATGCTTGCGTACATGGGAATTTAACCCCGCCAGATCCCTATATTGGCAGTATAGGTTCGAAGACTAGGAGATATAAGGAGACCCATACCCAGCAAGCCGGACAGTCTCATCTCATGAGAGTTACATGAACCTCTGCCCTTCCTGAAATAAGGCATCACCGCTCATAGATAGCCTATCGGTGCTTAGTATAAAGTTCCATTACATTCAACTCATACCTCATGGAAGCTGGCTTCTAGTATGAGGACATCATAGCTCATTAGATGATTTCTCATCTCATCATTAGTATTAAGTGTGTTAATCTCAATACTTTCATTAGAGTGTTCATAGATACTGGTCTCTTCATTATCTTATACTCTCATAGGTGAGTACATTTTGGTAACATTTACTTAGGCTCATTTGAGATTGCTCTCATCATTTGCGTTAGCCTCATATCATGTTGTCACCACATTCATTATCATTAGCACATTTACTCTTCATAATTACTCACCCCATTTTACGTGAATGTTCATTTCATCATATGACAATATACTTGGCCATTGGTGTGTTTCATACCCTTACATAAACCTTTTAGGGTTTCATCATTTCATTGTACATTTCATCATTCAGTACATACATCTAAGGTTCATTTACTTTTAAAAGTATGCTAGACTTATGAGTCTATACACACAAGCCATGAGGCTTCAATCATAATTCGTTAAGTGATTCATACATTCCTAAGATTATGTAGTACAGGACTTATGTATCTTGTATATATGCCAAGATCTTGATTTCGATCTAATTAGGTGGCATTATTCTTGGATATGTTGTTCACGTATGACTTATGTATCAATACGGATGTTTGGGCAAGGAAACCCAAGTTTGAATCACTTGGATATCATTTACATTTTCCGTTGATTTTATTTTTAATATTCATAACATTAGAACTTTAGATTAAATCCCAACATTAACATCGCATCATTAATTTTCTACTTATTTTTCCTCTTAAGTTGGCCGAAGGGTTGTGGGTTCGAACCCCGACAACTCCTTTTTATTTCTAATAAACATCTCATTGCCCTTTTCGCCCAAACCAAGAGGTTGTGGGATCAAACCCCCACAGCCTCTTCTATTTTTGTTATTTATTCGTTAGAATAGGGAGGTTGTGGGTTCGAACCCCCACAGACTCCTTATTTAAACATTAATTTTGCTGAGGCTGTGAGGTGGTGGGTTCAAACCCCCACAGCCTCCTATCTTTATTTTTAATTAAAAATTCATTAAGTTAGGCGTGTGACAGTGAGGTTGTGGGATCGAGCCCCCCACAGCCTCACTTTATTTCTTTAGTTAATTTCGCCTTCTCCTTTTCAGCCTTGAGGTCGTGGGTTCGATTCCCACGCCTCACGTTTTCTTTTAATTATTTTATCCTCTTTCACTCGCTTCCTGGAGGGCGTGGGTTCAAATCCCATGCCTCCCATTTATTTATTTAGTTTGTTTGTCTCCTCTTTCTCCTCCAGTGTCGCAAATTCGAATCCCCCATCTCCCTTTTTTTTTTCCTTTCTCGCGAAAACCAGTAGCTAAAGGGTTCGATTCCCCTTAACCCCCTTCACGTTTTTAGCCTCCTTAACATGTGAGGTCTTGGGTTCAATTCCCATTGACCTCACTTATTTTATTTTCATTTTAAAAACCCAGATTTTTAACCACATTGTTGACCGAAACTAGAGTACACAAATCTGGAAATTCATTCATAGTTTTTAGCTTCCTTTAATCAACTTTTCATGTTAGTTTCTTAGGGCATTTCACCAAGCACTTAGTATGTAATTAGGTGTAGTTTAGGGGTTACATTTAGTCAAGCGTTTTCACTCAAAATTTGTAACTTCACACACCATACGAACATCACATTATGCATAACTTTAACACATAAAATACAAGAAATAGCGTGCTTTACACGTCTTCAAAACAATGGCTAAACTCACTGCCAAACGCACACACACACATCATTTTTTTTCGATCACACATTGGTTGTCATTTGCGTGATTTCACGCACATAAACATATTCACATTCAACATAAAAACATCACACATACCTAAATCTACCAGCAAACAAACCCAACCTACGAAATCATTGGGAGCTAGTGACAAGGACATGTAAAAGGGGAAACAACCCTAATTTCGGAGTGAATATCTTGAATCATAAGGGCCCTCTTGGGAAAGGGACCAAGAGAGAAGAAACCCATACCTTAATTTGCTTGTTCAAACGTGAATTTGCTGCCCAAAGCCCTCTCCAAAATCAGTCCAAGCCTCCTCAACGTACACACCACTCGACGAACAACCTCTCTTTGCCTTGACGTTTTTGGTTACTTTGTTTTTCTCAAATTTTCATGTGAGTTCTTCAAGTGTGAAGAACTCTTGATGTATTGTTAGTTCTTTACGTTAATTTGGCAGAGAGCAAACGTGAAAGAGACTTTTTGAGCGTGAAGAGGTGATAAACGTGAGAGAGTGAAACGTGTGAGGTTATTTAGGATTAGAGGATGACTTAGTCTATTTAGGACTCTACTTAATAAACAAAAAATCTGATTTATTTAATTATACGTGAAATGACCATTTTGCCTTTACAAAAAATAATATTTTAATTGATGATAAAATCATAAATTCATTGCTTCTAGTGGGGCTCGAACCCGAGTGACACCCTATTTGTGAAAATTGGTCACTTCGGGTCACCCCAACTCGAATTGATCTTTTAATTAAATTAATTAATTAATTAATTTCTCAGGGTAATTACAATATTACCCTTGACCTGGAAAAGACCATTTTACCCCTGGACACTCAAAACTTAAAATTTCCTCTTTTAAGTCTGGTAAAGACTCTTTCGATTAAATCTTCGTTTTCGAGAGCCTCACATGGTTGGTTACAAACTTTCCAAGCTCAAATAACTCCCCAAGTTAGTTGGCTTGGCCGTAGTAAGGGTTCTGAGATCAGGTTCAACGCGTACCAATCCGTGTGAACATTGATCTAATTGCAAGCATTCTTGACACCTTAAGCATTTATCTTATTCATTTTTAGGGTTGTTACATTATCCCCCCCTTAGGAACATTCGTCCCCGAATGACACTACCACTACATATCGTAATTCCAGTCAGATCATAACATAATCACTATGCACAGTCAAGCAATAGCAACAAAATACGGAGAGATAAGGAACATAGACTTAAGAGTAGAAACTCTAACCTTAAGAGCTGAAAAGATGAGGGTAGCGGGATCTCATGTCGGCCTCAGCCTCACACGTAGCACCCTCAACAAGATGATTTCTCCACAATACCTTCACTGTGTCAATCTCCTTGTTTCTCAGCCGCTTAACCTGTCTGTCTAAGATCTCAACATGTACTTCCTCATACGACAAGTCTTCACCAACCCCCAAACCTTTAACAGGTAGAATCGATACTGGATCACCTTGGCACTTCTTCAACATAGAGACATGAAAGACTGGATGAACAGAAGCTAGCTCCGCAGGCAATGCTAACTCATAGGCCACCTCACCCACACGCTGCAGGATCTCATATGGCCCAACATACTTCTGACTCAGCTTCCCTTCTCTACCAAACCTCATCACCCCTTTCATAGGTGATATCTTCAAGTAAACCTGGTCACCAACATCAAACTCTAAGGGCCGTTTCCTGTTATCTTCATATGACTTCTGCCAACTGTAAGCAGTAGCCAACCTGTCCCTAATCACTCTGACCTTCCCATAAGGCCTCATGAATGATCTCTGGGCCCAAAATGGATGACTCTCCAACCTCAAACCACCCAACTGGAGATCTACACCTCCTACCATACAGTGCCTCAAACGGTGCCATCCCAATATTGGAGTGATAGTTATTATTATACGAGAACTCTATCAAGGGCAGATGGTCATCCCAGCTACCTTTGAAGTCAATCACACACGCTCTCAACATGTCCTCCAATGTATAAATGGTGCGCTCCGCCTGCCCATCTATCTGAGAATGAAAGGCAGTGCGAAGCTTTAACTGCGTGCCCAAGCTCTTCTGGAAATATCTCCAGAAATGTGAAGTAAACTGAGATCCTCTATCCGAAATGATAGACAAAGGAATCACATACCATCTCACAATCTCATTAATGTAGAGTCTCACATAATCCTCGGCTCTGTAAGTAGACTTCACAGGGATAAAGTAGGCAGACTTAGTCAATCTGTCTACAATAACCCATATGGAGTCATGCTGTCTCCTAGTCCTCGGAAGACCAACCACGAAGTCCATATTAATGGCCTCCCACTTCCAAGTCGGAACCTCGATAATCTGAGTCAGACCGCCAGGCTTAAGATGCTCTGCCTTAACCTGCTGACAATTAGGACACTTAGCAACATATTCTGCAATGTCCTTCTTCATGCCATCCCACCAATAAATCTTCTTAAGATCATGATACATCTTGGTGGAACCTGGATGTATGGAATATCTGGAACCATGGGCCTCTGCAACAATCCTGGTCCGCAAATCATCCACATCTGGTACACATAGCCTGTCCTGGTACCTAAGTATGCCATCACCTCCCAAAGCGAAAGACTCTTTCATCTTTATTAACACTGAGTCCTTCAGCTCCATCAACACAAGATCTAGATGCTGACCTTGCTTGACTTCAACTACCAAGGATTATTCAGAACTAGGAATGAACTGAAACACCCCCACTAGTAGAGTCAATCAATCACACACCCAGTCTGGCCAGTCTGTGTACATCTTTCACCAACTCCTTCTGCTTATCCTCTATGTGGGCTGTACTTACCATGCTCATTCTGCTCAAAGCATCAGCTACAACATTAGCCTTACCTGGATGGTAGTGAACATTCATGTCATAGTCCTTCAACAGCTCCAACCATCTCCGCTGACGTAGATTCAACTCCCTTTGTGTGAAAACGTACTGGAGACTCTTATGGTCTGTGAATACATCCACATGCACTCCATACAAGTAGTGCCTCCACAGCTTCAGTGCAAACACCACAGCTGCCAACTCCAGGTCATGAGTGGATAATTCTTCTCATGAACCTTGAGCTGTCTGGACGCATAGGCTATCACCTTACCAACCTGCATAAGAAAACAACCCAAACCAACCCTAAATGCATCACAGTAAATAGTGTAATTCTCACCACACTTAGGCAAAGTAAGCACCGGGGCTGAAGTGAGTCTGTCCTTGAGCTCCTGGAAACTCCTCTCACAAGTCTCCATCCACTCGAACTTGGATTTCTTCTTCGTCAAAGCTGTCAATGGGGCAGCAATGGAAGAAAAACCCTCCACAAACCAGCGATAGTAACCAGCCAATCCCAAAAAGCTACGGATATCAGTGGGAGTAAGAGTCTTTGGACAGTTCTTCATAGCCTCAGTCTTCCTGGGATCCACCTCCACGCCCTAATCGGACACAACATGACCCAGGAATGTCACTGATCTAAGCCAAAATTCACACTTACTGAATTTGGCATACAACTGATGTTGTCTAAGTACCTGCAAGGTTAGTCTCAAATGTTGTTCATGCTCTTCCTTGGTCGTAGAGTAGATAAAGATGTCATCAATGAATACTATGACGAAAGAGTCAAGGTATTCACGGAAGACCCTGTTCATGAGATCCATAAATACAGCAGGTGCATTCGTAAGACCAAATGACATGACTAAGAACTCAAAATGACCATAACGGGTATGAAAGGCTGTCTTTGGGATATCTTCATCCCTAACCCTAAGCTGATGATACCATGAACGAAGATCAATATTAGAGAAGAAACTAGACCCTTGGAGCTGATCGAACAAATCATCTATTATGCGGAGTGGATACTTATTCTTTATAGTTACTTTGTTGAGTTACCGATAATCGATACACATTCTAAGTGTTCTATCTTTCTTTTTCACAAACAACACTGAGCGCCCCAAGGGGATATGCTCATCTAAATGAAACCCTTATCAGTAAGATCTTTTAACTGCAGCTTAAACTCTTTGAGTTCAGCTGGAGCCATTCTGTAAGGAGGAATTGAAATTGGTTTAGTATCGGGTTCTAAGTCAATACCAAAATCAATCTCTCGAGGGGGAGGGACTCCAGGCAAATCATCAAGAAATACATCTAGGAACTCATTCACTACAGGCACTGAGTCTATGGAAAGAATGTCATGATCTAAATCATTAACACTGACAAGATGACACAATAACCCCTTGGACATCATTTTATTGGCCTTAAGGTTCGAAATCAAGAGGTTAGGACGACTCGAGTTGTACCCCTCCCAGACTAGCTCCTCTTCATTAGGGAAACAAAATCTCACCACTCTACTACGACAGTCCAAGCAAGCATAACAACTGTGAAGCCAGTCCATGCCAAGAATAACATCAAAATCATGCATGGGTAACTCAACCAAGTCTGCACACAAAGTCTTACCACTTATCACTATTGGGCAACCCTTTTATACTCTATCAGTTCTTACATTTTCTCCTAAAGGTGTACTAACCACTATAGGATCATGCAGAAATTCAAGCAATATCTCAAATGTGACAGCAAGCAAAGGAGTTACAAAGGAAAGCGTAGACCCTGGATCAAGTAAAGCATAAACAGAAGTTTAGAATACTCGCAGCATACCTGTGACCACATCAGCGGACTTCTCTTGCTCCTCCCTGCCCTTCAGGGCATAGAACCTATTCCTCTTAGGAGGCTCGGCTGCTGCTGCACCCTGTGGATTAGGCCTAGGCTGAGCATTACCTCCAGCCTGACCTCTGTTCTGTGGGCAGTCTCTAACCATGTGTCCACTCTTACCGCAACCGAAATAGGCATTAGTGCCCTGTCTGCACTCTCCACTGTGAGCTCGGCCACACTTAGCACAATTCTTTTTAGTACGCTGCATCTCACCTCAATTGCCCTTCTTGGGCTCAGGTCTTCCTCCTTTAGGTGTTGTACTCTTCTGAAAATTAGAGTTCCCAGAACTCTGTTGCCTCTTCTTGAACCTGGGCAGCTCATGGACGCCAAAATTTTTTCTCTGGCCTCCATGATTGGGACCTGCCTGATCTTGAGGATTAGGCCAACTAGCATCACGAATACCCCTCTTTTTACGGCTGTTCTCAACCTGCTGGACATGCACCATCAACCTGGAGAGGTCCATGTTATCATGGAGCATCGCAGACCGACACTCCTCCTCCAGATCTCCATTGATTCTTGTGAGGAACCTGCTCATCTCATCCCTGCTGTTAGACACAAGGGAAGTAGCATACCTGCATAATTTAACAAACTTCAGTACTCACCTTATCCTTGTTGTTAGATACTAAGGAAAGTAGCATACCTGGATAGCTTAACAAACTTCAGGGAATACTCCCTGACTTTCATAGATCCCTGCTTAAGGTTGATGAACTCCTCAACCTTGGCCTCCCTCATTTCTCTGGGAAAGAATCTCTCCAGAAAGGATGTCTTAAACATCTCCCAAGTGACTGGAATTCCGCCCAAAGCTCGGCTATCCTGCCACATCTTGCACCAAGTCTGTGCCACATCCTTGAGCTGATAGGAAGCCAGCTCAGCCTTCTCAGTATCTGTGGCACCCATAGCCACCAGAATCTTATGCACCTCATCCACAAACTCCTGGGGGTCCTCTGAAGTCCTAGACCCTATGAAGATAGGAGGATTCATCCTCGTGAAGTCTCTCAGCCTGTCAGCCATGCTACAAACCGGTGGGTTCTTCCTCTGAACATCCTGCCGGTTGACCTGGGCAGTCATAGCCTGGGCCTGCATAGTAATGGCCTGTGCCATCTGGGCCAGAGATGACCTCACCTCAACATCAGTCAACCGAGCTGGGTTAACTGGCATAGCCACTCCTTCAGCAGGAGACTGGGTGGAACCTGATTGCCCCCAGCAGCTGCACCTCCTCTCCTCTGACCAATAGTCCTTCTAGTTTTCATTCTCTGAAAACAACAAAGATTGATGTTAGACACGCTCATAACACCAAGAAATTATACTTTAGGAAAAGCACGATAAGAACAAAAAAGGGAAGTTTTCCTACGCATCATGCAGTCTCTAATCCAGGATAGTGGTGCACTTCACTACCATGACTTAGAAACTATTCAATGTGGTTGATGTGAACTTATATTCCTCGGAATTTAAACTAGGGCTCTGATACCAACTTTGTCACTACTGGGATCTAGACCCCAGACAAGACCGGCGTCGTTGGCCTCTCAGAGGTCGCAGACAAGCCTACTTACATTATTCTTACTTCACTTAGGTTAATTTTAGCGGAAAATTTGAAACTTTTTGTTTCTTAACATACTTATAAAAACATTTCTCATTAATACGTAATTGTTCACCATCAACCATCTAACATTAAGAGATAAGCAACTGAAATAAATAGTTCATTAAGTATTAAGTGTATAATTGCAAAAATGGTACCAATACAAAGTCTGAATAAAACAGGAAACAAACGCTAGTGGAACAGGCTCCACTAGCTCAACTCTAAAACTAAGATAGAATATAAAACAATAGCATCCTCAAAATCATGAGGACCTACCAACTCTGGATGAATGCTGGACGTCCGGATAACTGCAACAATGATCCTGTAGCTCTATCTTCCACCTGTCCCTGCACCTAAAATAGTATAGTTGTATAGGGTTAGTACACACTTGTACTAAGTATGGGTATATGCAAGCACACACCAAGGACATGCATGAGAAAGAATAGCTTTTCCCTGACAACATGATTATGGGAAGTCTAGTCAATGGACTTGCCAAATTTGGATTAGGAAAGTTAGTGAACTTTCCAAATTTGAATTAGGAAAGTCATGCAATGAGAGTAACATGCATCATCATAAATATCATATTGAACACAGCACATAACATCTTACATATAGCACATATCATAGCACATAACATATAACACATGGCTTCTTTCATATCATTCATTCATATGCCATGAGACCTTGGAATCATAGACTTGACATTAAGACTTTCCAAAATGAGGGCTCAACATATGAGACCTCAACTAGGGAGTCTTCATTAGCAAACACAGAGTCTGCTTCATTCATTTATACGTACTTCATTTTATTTCGTTCATAAGCCAATGTGGACACCAGCTATACCTAGGGTGTAGTTTAAGACTTTCATCGGGTTTGCTGTGCAATGATCAAGAATAAACTAATGTCATTACCTGAGTCTAGCTCACTACTTGATTATCCTATCCTAACACCTTTGGTATCATTCATTTCATTATGTGCTTCATTTGAGGCTGGCCTCATTCATTCATTGGGAACTTTAACTTTAACTGACATAAATCATGTGAGAATCATGAAATCCTGTGTCTCCCCCACACCGAAAAGAGGCTGAATCACCGGCCAAGGTGACTCAAAAACATGCTAGCGTACATGGGAATTTAACCCCGCCAGATCCCTATATTGGCATTATAGTTTCGAAGACTAGGAGATATAAGGTGACCGATACCCGGCAAGCCGGACAGCCTCATCTCATGAGAGTTACGTGAACCTCCGCCCTTCTCGAAATAAGGCATCACTGCTCATAGCTAGCCTATCGGTGCTCAGTATAAAGTTCCATTACATTCAACTCATACGTCATGGAAGCTGGATTCTAGTATGAGGACATCATAGCTCATTAGATGATTTCTTATCTCATCATTAGTATTAAGTGTGTTAATCTCAATACTTTCATTAGAGTGTTCATAGAGACTGGTCTCTTCATTATCTTACGCTCTCATAGGTGAGTACGTTTTGGTAACATTTACTTAGGCTCATTTGAGATTGCTCTCATCATTTGCATTAGCCTCATATCATGTTGTCACCACATTCATTATCATTAGCACATTTACTCTTCATAATTACTCACCCCATTTTACGTGAATGTTCATTTCATCATATGCCAATATACTTGGCCATTGGTGTGTTTCATACCATTACTTAACCCTTCTAGGGTTTCATCATTTCATTGTTCATTTCATCATTCAGTACATACATCTTAGGTTCACTTACTTTTAAACGTATGCTAGACTTATGAGTCTATACACACAAGCCATGAGGCTTCATTCATAATTCGTTAAATGATTCATACATTCCTATGATTATGTAGTACAAGACTTATGTATCTTGTATATATGACAAGATCTTGATTTCGATCTAATTAGGTGGCATTATTCTTGGATATTTTGTTCACGTATGACTTATGTATCAATACGGAAGTTTGGGCAAGGAAACCCAATTTTGAATCACTTGGATATCATTTACATTTTTCGTTGATTTTATTTTTAATATTCATAACATTAGAACTCTTGATTAAATCCCAATATTAACATCGTATCATTAATTTTCTACTTAGTTTTCCTCTTAAGTTGGCCGAAGGGTTGTGGGTTCGAACCCCCACAACCCCTTTTTATTTTTAATTAACATCTCATTACCCTTTTCGCCCAAACCAAGAGGTTGTGGGATCAAACCCCCACAACCTCTTCTATTTTTGTTATTTATTCGCTGGAATAGGGAGGTTGTGGGTTCGAACCCCCACAGCCTCCTTATTTAAACTTTAATTTCGCTGAGGCTGTGAGGTGGGGGGTTCGAACCCCCACAGCATCGCAGACCGACACTCTTCCTACAGATCCCCACTGATTCCTGTGAGGAACCTGCTCATCTTATCCCTGTTGTTAGATACAAGGGAAGTAGTATACCTGGATACTTTAACAAACTTCAGTACTCATCTCATCCTTGCTGTTAGATACAAAGGAAGGTAGCATACCTGGATAATTTAACAAACTTCAGGGAATACTCCCTGATTTTCATTGTTCCCTTCTTAAGGTTGATAAATTCCTTAGCCTTTGCCTCCCTTATCTCCCTAGGAAAGAATATCACCAGGAAAGCTGTCTTAAACAGCTCCCAAGTGACAGAAACTCAACCCAAAGCTCGTCTATCCTGCCACATCTTACACCAAGTCTGTGCTATATCCTTGAGCTGATAGGAAGCCAGCTCAGCCTTCTCAGTATATGTGGCCCCCATAGCCACAAAAATCTTATGCACCTCGCCCACAAATTCCTCGGGATCCTCTGAAGTCTTAGACCCTGTGAAAATAGGAGGATTCATCCTCATGAAATCTCTCAGCCTGTCAGCCATGCTACGAACCGGTGGGTTCTCCCTCTGAACATTCTCCCAGTTGACCTGGTCAGTCATGGCCTGGGCATGCATAGTGATGATATGTTCCATCTGGGCCAGAGATGCCCGTACCTTCGCATCAGTCAACTAGCAAGGTTAACAGGCATAGCCACTCCTTCAGCTGGAGCCTGGGGTTGAACCTGATTGTCCCCAGCAGCTGCTCTTCCTCTCCTCTGACCAACTTTCCTCCTAGTATTCATTCTCTGAAAACTATAAGAATTGGTGTTAGACACGCTCATAACACCAAGAAATCAGACATTAGGAAAATCACGATAAGATCAGAAGAAGGGAAATTTTCCTACGCATTATGCAGTCTCTAATCCAGGATAGTGGTGCACTTCACTACCATAACTTCGAAACTACTCAATGTGGTTGATGTGAACTTGTTATTCTCAAAATTTAACCTAGTGCTCTGATACCAACTCTGTCACGACCGAAATCTAGACCCCAGACGAGAACGGCGTTGTTGACCTCTCAGAGGTCGCAGACAATCCTACATACGTCATTCTTACTTAATCTAGGTTAATTTTAGCAGAAAATTTGAAACTTTTTATTTCTTATCATGCATAAAGGTAATTCTACTTACATTCTTAATGTTAACAATCAACCATCTAACATTAAGATTATCAAGTGAAAGAAGTAGTTCAATACTGCATTAAATGTATAATTGCCAAAATGGCACCAATACAATGTCCGAAATAAAAACGGAAAGAAACACTAGTGGAACATACTCCACTAGATAAAGTCTACATCTAAGCTAGATAGTAACGGTAGACATCCTCGAAAGCATGAGGGCCTACCAAGTCCAGATGAAAGCTCCACGTCCGAATAACTGCAACGTCAACCTGTAAACTCTAGCGTCCACCTGTGTCTACACCTACAAATATAGAGTTGTATGGGATTAGTACACACTTGTACTAAGTATGTGTATATGCAAGCACACACCAAGGACATGCATGAGTAAGAATAGCTATTTCCTAACAACATGATTATGGAAAGTCACGTCAGTGGACTTGCCAAATTATGATTAGGAAAGTTAGTGAGCTTTCCAAATTTGGATTAGGAAAGTCAGTGAGCTTTCCAAATTTGGATTAGGAAAGTCAGTGATCTTTCCAAATTTGGATTAGGAATGTCATGACATGAGATTAACATGCATCATCATACTTATCATATTGCACACATCACATAACATCTTACACATAGCACATATCATAATGCATATAGCACAGAACAACTTTCATATCATTCATTCATATGCCATGAGACCTTGGAATCGTGGACTTGTCATTAAGACTTCCCAAAATGAGGGCTCAACATATGGGACCTCAACTAGCGAGCCTTCTTTAACAAACACAGAGTCTACTTCATTCATTCACACGTACTTCATTTCATTCATTCGTAAGCTAGTGTAAACACCAGCTACACCTAGGATGTAATTTAAGACTCTCATCGGGTTTGCTGTGCAATGATCAAGAATAACCTAGTGTTATTACTTGTGTCTAGCTCACCTCTTGATTATCCTATCCTAACACCTTTGGTATAGTTCATTTCATTATGTGCATCATTTGAGGATGGACTCATTCATTCATTGGGAACTTTAACTTTAACCAACATAGATCGTGTGAGCATCATGAAATACAGTGTCTCCCCTACACCGAAAACAGGTGGAATCACCGGCCAAAGTGACCCAAAACATGCTAGCGTACAGGGGAATTGAACCCCGCCAGATCCCTATATTGGCAGTATAGGTTAAAAGACTAGGAGATATAAGGAGACCCATACCCGGCATGCCGGACAGTCTCATCTCATGAGAGTTACGTGAAACTCCGACCTTCCAGAAAGAAGGCATCACCGTTCATAGCTAGTCTATCGGTGCTCAGTTTAAAGTTCCATTTCATTCAACTCATACATCATGGAAGCTGGATTTGAGTATGAGGACATCATAGCTCAATAGATGATTTCTCATCTCATCATTAGTATTAAGTATACATTATTGTCAGTACTTTCATTAGAGTGTTGATAGAGACTGGTCTCTTCATTAACTTTACACTCTCATAGATGAGTACGTTTTGGTAACATTTACTTAGGCTCATTTGAGATTGTTCTCATCTTTCACATTAGCCTCTTATAATGTTGTCACCACATTCGTTAACATTAGCACATTTTATCTTCATAATTACTCACCCCTTTTTATGTGAATGTTCATTTCATCATTTGCCAATGCACTTAGCCATTTGTGTGTTTCACATTCTTACTTAACCCTTCTAGGGTTTCATCATTTCATTACATAATGTTCATTTCATCGTATGCCAATGCACTTGGCCATTTAGTGTGTTTCACACTCTCACTTAACCCTTCTAGGGTTACATCATTTCATTACATACATCTTAGTTTCACTTATTTTTAAACGTATGTTAGACTTATGGGTCTATACATACAAGCCATGAGGCTTCATTCATAGTTTGTTTAAGTGATTCATATATTCCTAAGATTATAGGGTACAAGACTTATGCATCTTATATGTATGCCAAGATCTTGATTTCGATCTAAATAGGCAGCATTATTCTTGAATATTTAATTCACGTATGACTTATGTATCAGTACAGTAATTTGGACAAGGGAACCGGTTTCGAATACCTTGGACAACACTTTACATGCTTCTTTTTATTTAATTTCGGTCCACATGACATTAGGACCCTAGATCGAGCCCCAACATTAACATTTCCTTTTTATTTCTACCCTTTGAAACTTATCTTCCTTGGCCGAGGGGTTGTGGGTTCGATCCCCCACAGCCCCTTTAATTTTTTTATTTATTTTTCCTTGACTATCTCGAGTTGACTATGAGGTTGTGCGATCAAACCTCCACAGCCTCACTTTATTTTTCTTGTAATTCTCCTTTACTGCCTAGAGGTCGTGAGTTCGATTCCCACGCCTCACATTTCTTTTCTTTTCATTTTCTTAATTCTCCTTTATTGCCTAGAGGTCGTGGGTTCGATTACCACACCTCACATTTCATTTCTTTTCATTTTCTTAATTCTGCTTTACTGCCTAGAGGTCGTGGGTTTGATTCCCACACCTCACATTTCTTTTCTTCTCATTTTCTTAATTCTTCTTTACTGCCTAGAGGTCGTGGGTTCGATTCCCACACCTCACATTTCTTTTCTTTACATTTTTCCTTAAGCTGTCTTAGAGGTTGTGGGTTCGAATCCCACTCCTCTCATTTCTTATTTTTCATAGCTTATTTTCCAGCCAAGACCATGGTTTGAATCCCCTTCACCACATTCCTTTTTACTTCTTTATTTTCATGGTTTTTAACATGGTGAGGTCATGGGTTCAATCCTCCATCACCTCACTTGTTTTAATTCATTTTTCACAACATTTTGAAACCCCTTAACTTGACCGAAATTCAACACTTAAATCTGGAAATTTTCTTTTAATTTTTCAGCATACTTTCATCAACATTTACATGTAAATTCATAGAGTAATTCGTAGATCATTTAATACGTTCTTAGGTGTATTTTTCATCGATTCGATTAGCCAAGATATTATCACTCAAATCATCTATATTTCAACTCATATGAACATCACGATTTACATAAACATTTGTACATGAAATACAACCACAACATCACATTTTAGAACCTTAACCCGAGGCACATAGTTACGGTTAACATTGCACACACGTACACATAATTTTGGAAAAATATCAACATAAGTCACATAATTCCGAGCATACATATAAACACATAATCATCACGAAAACACGTTTCATCCCTAGTTTTCTACCAGCAAACATAACCAACCTATGAGTCAATGGGAGCTAGTGACAGGGACATGCAACAGGGAACAATCCTAGTTTTCGGATTAGAATTGACTGAATTTTAAGGGGTCTCTTGGGAAAGGGACCAAGAGAGAAGAGAACCCATACCTTCTTGACGTTCAAACCTCTACTTGCAGCCCAAAGAAATCCTCCAAACACACATCCAACACCAAAAGTTCAACACCAAACTCAACAGAAAACCTTCTCTTTGCCTACGTGATTGATTAATGTTTGATTTCTTATATTTTCGTGGTGAGTTCTTCAAGTGTGAAGAACTTTGGTTTACCTACTGTTTTTTGAAGTTAGTTTTGCAGAGAGAAGGTGAATCAGAGTGATAGAGACATGAGAGAGAGAGATGAGTGTGGGAGAGAAGAGTTTTCTTAGGCTTAGGAGTCTAGTTTAGGACTTAGTCAAATAAGGTTTAGTTAATTATTAAAAATATGATTTTCTTTTAATTTAAATCAGCTAATAAATAATAAATATAAATTAATTATATTAATTTACTAACTTAAATTAAAAACAATTTTAATTCATTGCTTCCACCTAGGTTCGAACCCGGGTGGAGAAAGACTTCACTTCAAGAGCAAATTTTCGGCCCTCTCTCCCTAATTGCCCCTCCACCTTATTAATTAAATAATTAATTATGTATTTAGGATAATTATGATACTACCCTTAGCCTGGTAAAAGACCATTTTACCCCTAGACCCTCTAAACCTAAGATTTTCCATTTTTAAGTACGGTAAAGACTCATTTGAGTAAATCATTGTATTCGAGAGCCCTACATGGCTGGACCCAACCTTTCCTAGCTCAAATAACTCCCCAAGTTAGTTGGCTTGGCTGTAACAAGGGTTCAGAGGTCTGGTTCTACGCGCATCAATCCGTGTGAACCCGGTCTAATCATAGGAATTCTAGACACACTACGCATTACTTATGATATCCATTTTTAGGATTGTTACATTATCCCCCCCCCTTAGGAATATTCGTACCCGAATGACACTACTCTTTACTAACAATAAGTAAGTCATCTATAGAACGTATGCATACATAGGTAATTCAATACTCCCCATTGTTGAATATCTGATTCACATATTAACATGATGGTGCACATCCTTGAAACCTACTAATAGCTTCACATTAATAGACTAAGGAACTCTTTCCTAAACTGGTCTCATCCAAAGCATACAATATAAGTAAACATATAAGTCATACAAATCAGCAACCAACATGATGACTCAAACAGATTAACCTCATACTAGTGCATAAGTACCATACACAGTCAAATACATGAAAGACTAATTAAGGCTACGCACCCGAGACTTCACCAGAAGTTCCTTCCCCTACACCCCTAAACTTGAGTGCGAAGAATCATCTCCTTGGAGCCTCTTCACTTGGACCATTAGGCTGAACTCTCTCCTTTCCTTGTTCTTGACTTGACTTATTCGGACAATCCTTCTGTCACGACCGGAGTCTAGACCCCAGATGAGACCGGCGTCGTTAACCTCTCAGAGGTCGCAGACAAGCCTACATATGTCATCGTTTACTTCATCTAGGTTAATTTTAGCAGAAAATTTGAACTTTTTGTTTCTTAACATGCATAAGGATAATTCTACTTACATTCATAACGTTCACAATCAACCATCTAACATTAAGATTATCAACTGAAAGAAATAGTTCAATACTGCATTACATGTATAATTGCCAAAATGGCACCAATACAATCTCTGAAATAAAAACGGAAAGAAACACTAGTGGAACATACTCCACTATCTAAAGCCTACATCTAAGCTAGATAGTAACGGTAGACATCCTCGAAATCATGAGGGCCTACCAAGTCCGAATGAAATATCCACATCCGGATAGCTGCAACGTCAACCTGTAAGCTCTAGCGTTTACCTATGCCTGCACCTAAAAATATAAAGTTGTATGGGATTAGTACACACTTGTACTATGTAGGGGTATATGCAAGCACACACCAAGGACATGCATGTGTAAGAATAGCTCTTTCCTAACAACATGATTATGGAAAGTCAAGTTAGTGAACTTGCCAAATTGGGATTAGGAAAGTTAGTGAACTTTCCAAATTTGGATTAGGAAAGTCAGTGAGCTTTCCAAATTTGGATTAGGAAAGTTAGTGAGCTTTCCAAATTTGGATTAGGAAAGTCATGCCATGAGAGTAACATGCATCATCATACTTATCATATGGCACACAACACATAACATCTTACACATAGCACATATCATATTGCATATAGCACATAACATCTTTCATATCATTCATGCATATGGCATGAGACCTTGGAATCATGGACTTGACATTAAGACTTCCGAAAATGAGGGCTCAACATATGGGACCTCAACTAGGGAGTCTTCTTTAGTAAACATAGAGTCTGCTTCATTCATTCATATGTACTTCATTTCATTCATAAGCTAGTCTAAAAACCAGCTATACCTAGGATGTAGTTTAAGACTCTCATTGGGTTTGCTGTGCAATGATCAAAAATAACCTAGTGTCATTACTTGAGTCTAGCTCACCTTTTGATTATCCTATCCTAACACCTTTGGTATCGTTCATTCATTATGTGGCTGGCGTCATTCATTCATTGGGAACTTTAACTTTAACCGACATAGATCATGTGAGCATCATGATATCCAGTGTCCCCCCCACACCAAAAAAAGGTGGAATCACCGGCCATAGTGACCCAAAATATGCTAGAGTACATGGAAATTGAACCCCGCCAGATCCCTATATTGGCAGTATAGGTTCGAAGACTAGGAGATATAAGGAGACCCATACCCGGCTTGCCGGACAGTCTCATCTCATGAGAGTTACGTGAACCTATGCCCTTCCCGAAAGAAGGCATCACCGCTCATAGCTAGTCTATCGGTGCTCAGTATAAAGTTCCATTTAATTCAACTCATACGTCATGGAAGCTGTCTTCTAGTATAAGGACATCATAGCTCAATAGAGGATTTCTCATCTCATCATTAGTATTAAGTATACATTATTCTCAATACTTTCATTAGAGTATTCATAGAGACTGGTCTCTTCATTAACTTTACACTCTCATAGGTGAGTACGTTTTGGTAACATTTACTTAGGCTCATTTGAGATTGCTATCATCTTTCACATTAGCCTCTTATCATGTTGTCACCGCATTCATTAACATTAGCACATTTGCCCTTCATAATTACTCACCCCTTTTTACGTGAATGTTCATTTCATCATATGCCAATGCACTTGGCCATTTGTGTGTTTCACACTTTTACTAAACCCTTCTAGGGTTTCATCATTTCATTACATAATATTCATTTCATCGTATGCCAATACACTTGGCAATTTAGTGTGTTTTACACTCATACTTAATCCTTCTAGGTTTACATCATTTCATTACATATATCTTAGGTTCATTTATTCTTAAACGTATGTTAGACTTATGGGTCTATACATACAAGCCATGATGCTTCGTTCATAGTTTGTTTAAGTGATTCATATCTTCCTAAGATTATGTGGTACAAGACTTATGCATCTTGTATGTATGCCAAGATCTCGATTTCGATCTAAGTAGGTAGCATTATTCTTGAATATTTAATTCACATATGACTTACATATCAATACGGAATTTGGGCAAGGGAACCCGGTTTCGAATCCCTTGGACAACACTAACATTTTTCATTTATTTTATTTTTGGTCCACATGACATTGGGACCCTAGATCGAGCCCCAACATCAATGTTTCCTCTTTATTTTTCTCCTTCGAATTTCCTCTTCCTTGGCCGAGGGGTTGTGGGATCGAACCCCCACAGCCCCTTTTTATTTTTTTATTTTTTATTTCTCCTTGTCTATTTCGAGTTGGCCATGAGGTTGTGGGATCAAACCCCCACAACCTCTCTTTATTTTTTCTTTTAATGCGCCTCTACTGCCTAGAGGTCGTGGGTTCAATTCCCACGCCTCACATTTCTTTTATATTCATTTTCTCTTAACTCACCTCTACTGCTCTAAGGTCTGGGTTCGATTCCACGCCTCACATTTCTTTTTCTTTTCATTTTATCTTACTCTCCTTTACTGCTTTGAGGTTGTGGTTCGATTCCCACGCCTCACATTTCTTTTTCTTTTCATTTTCTCTTACTCTCCTTTACTGCTTTGAGGTTGTGGGTTCGGTTCCCACGCCTCACATTTATTTTCTTCTCATTTTTCCTTAAGTTCTGACTGAGAGGTTGTTGGTTCGAATCTCACTCCTCTCAATTCTTTAATTTCATACATTATTTTTCTGCCAGGAATACCCAAGTTCGAACCCCCTCAGTCCCATTTCTTTATTCACGTTTTAGTGCTTATCAAGGGTGAGGTCACGAGTTCGATTCCTAATGACCTCACCTAATTTATACCCATTTAAATTCCCAGATTTGTTCATCTATGTTTAGCCTAAAACAAACTTATAATTTGCTGGAAATTTTGTCACGTTTTCAGCTCACTTCCTTCAACATTTACACGTGAATTCATAGGGTAATTCGTAGATCGTTTAATACGTTCTTAGGTGCATTTTTCATGGATTCGTTTAGCCAAGATATTATCACTAAAATCAGCCACATTTCAACTCATATGAACATCACGAATTACATAATAATTTGTACATGAAATACAACCACCACATCACATTTTTAAATCCTTAACCCGAGGCACATAGATACGGTTCACATTGCACACACACGTACACATAATTTCGGAAAAACATCAACATAAGTCACAAAATTCCGAATATACATATAAACACATAATCATCAAAAAAACTCATTTCATCCCTAGTTTTCTACCAGCAAACATAACCAACCTATGATTCAATGTGAGCTAGTGACAGGGACATGCAATGGGGAAACAATCCTAGTTTTTGGATTAGAATCGACTGAATCCTAGGGGTCTCTTGGGAAAGGGACCAAGAGTAAGAAAACCCATACCTTTTATGACGCTCAAACCTCGACTTTCTTCCCAAAATCTTCTCCAAAGGTCACGTATAAATCCCCTCAAAGTCAACACCCACTCGACGGACAAACTTCTCTTTTCCTACGTGATTGATTTCGTTTGTTTTCTTATATTTTCGTTGTGAGTTCTTCAGGTGCGAAGAACTTTGGTTAACCTACTGTTTTTGAAGTTATTTGGCAGAGAGAATCATGAGTGAGAGTGAGAGAGACGTGAGAGAGAGATATGAGCGTGAGAGGAGAGAGTTAGCTTAGGCTTAGGAGTCTAGTTTAGGACTTAGTCAAATAAGGTTTTTATTAAATATTAAAAAATCTGATTTCCCTTTTAATTTATTCATCTAATAAATAATAAATATTAATTAATTATATTAATTTATCAACTTAAATTAAAAACAAATTTAATTCATTGCTTCCACCTAGGTTCGAACCCGGGTGGAGCAAGACCTCACTTCAAGAGCCAATTTTCGACCCTCTCTACCCAAAATGCCCCTCCTACTTATTAATTAAATAATTAATTATATATTTATGGTAATTACGATACAACCCTTAGCTTGGAGAAAAACCATTTTACCCCTAGACCCTCCAAACCTAAGATTTCTCCTTTTTAAGTCTGGTAAAGACTCCTTCGAGTAAATCTTCATATTCGAGAGCCCTACATGGTTGGACCCAACCTTTTCTAGCTCAACTACAACCCAAGTTAGTTGGCTTGGCTGTACCAAGGGTTCTGAGGTCTGGTTCTACGCGCATCAATCCGTGTGAACCCGGTCTAATCGTAGGCATTCTAGACACATTAAGCGTTACGTATTATATCCTTTTTTAGGGTTGTTACATTATCCCCCCCTTAGGAACATTCGTCCTCGAATGAAACTGCTCTTTGCTAACAATAAGTAAGTCATCTATAGAACGTATGCATACATAGGTAATTCAATACTCCCCATTGGGGAATGTCTGATTCACATATTAACATGATAGTGCACATCCTTGAAACCTACTAGTAGTTTCACATTAATAGACTAAGGAACTCTTTCCTAAACTAGTCTCATCAAATCCTACAACATAAGTAAACATATAAGTCATACAAATCAGCAACCAACATGATGACTCAAACATATTAACCTCATACTAGTGCATAAACACCATACACAATCAAATACATGAAAGACTAATTAAGGCTACGCACCCGAGACTTCACCAGAAGTGCCTTCCCCTGCACCCCTAGACTTGAGTGCGAAGAATCGTTCTCTCCTTGGAGCCTCTTCACTTGGACCATTAGGCTGAACTCTCTCCTTCCCTTGTTCTTGACTTCTCCTTTTCGGACAAACTTTCACCATGTGACCCGGTTTGCCACAACTGTAACAAGCGCTAGAGCCCATCATACACCACTACAAGAAAAATCTCTATTTAAGACCAACATTTTGGGACGAGTTAATAGTCACGTCTCTAAAAGTATATCTACTCGGACGAGATTTTATTTGGGTCCTTAATTATGTATCTTTTTGTGAAGGTAATAAATCTAGTCTCTAAAGAAATTAAAAACTGGTCCAAAATTATAATTTAGGGGAGTAGAAAGTGCGGCAACTTAAATTTTAATAAAATTCAATTTTCACCAAAACTTAGAGCCAAAACATAAGTGAACTTAAATTCTGAAAAAACAAAGACAAAGGACGCTTTGTCTCTCAAAACAATGTCGCGAATTGGAAAACCCTAGCAGCAGCACCTTGACAGCGATCTCAGCATAGCTCATAGCTCTCAGTTTTTCATCGGTGTTTTCTCAAGACAGAGAAAGCATAGGTCAGCCTAGCCAAGATCTCAACTCAATCTCGATTTTCTATGTTACTTGAATCTCAGGTATGCCCACCTTCGCGAGTTGATTTTTTTCGTCTCTAAATATGATTTGTTGTTTGTTTTATGCGATTTATAACTCTTCTTGTTTGATATACTCTCTTTTAGACTAGCCGGTCATTTCTTTAGATATATTAATTTTTGTTGTATGATAAGATCCAAATATGATGGGGATTAGTCTTAAGAGAATAGAGTGTTCCTAGTCGTTCTTGTAACAGAGGAACTCACAACTAAATGAACTAAAATAGTGTTTGAGAGACGACATAGAGAGTTGTATTAAACATGAGAAATCCATTATGAACTACAAGTGAAGTATTGTTCCAATTTTTAGACTATCAGTGAAAGAAAGTAGTAGCAGTTGTTCAACTGATCCATGTGCATAGTCACGTGCCACTAGTTCCTAACAATTTTCTATCTAACTAAAAGAATTTTGAACTATAATTGCACTTTTATGATAGTGTATTTGTATGTCTAAAGTACAGTTATATATCATAGTGTATTTGTATATCTAAAGTACAGTTATATTTTACAAACTAATTAACTCAAACTAATGCAAATTACCTCCTATGGTCTTGCACATAAAGGGTAGAAAAGAAAGTTCAATTTTGTTGAAACTTGGAAAACTCGAGATCTTTCAAGAAGATAAGTTCTAATAGTAGCACCATATATTCTTCCGTTCTTGTCTAACTGAATTTATGTTTACTGTCTACTACCATCTTAGGTATGTGTCCTCTTGTACGAGTTGATTTCTATTTTCTTCTCTGATTCAATATGTTTTTTGTTTACTACGATTTACTATTCTTGTTCAGGTTACTCTTTTTCTCTTAGATCATTGATCGTGAATGAAAATTAAGTTTGTAGTGTGATAAGATCACAAAAGTAAAGGGGATCAATCATAGGACAATTTAGTATTCCTAAATAGTAAGACAAAAATGACCTTTCTTGAACATAGGCTCTCGCAGCTCAATGAGCTAAAATAATGTTCTTATAGAAGATAGAGCGAGTTGTATTAAACTTGAGAAATCCATCTTGAATAACAACTGAACTATTGTTCAACTTTTAAGTCTAACAGAAAAGGCGGAAAAAGTTGTAGAAGTTACTAAAACTGATCCATATGCGTAGTTACGTGCCACTAATTCCTATGAGATTTCTATCTACAAGAATAAATTGGAAATTTCAATCATGAATTTCATTTGTTGCTTGATGGCATGAAGTTCCATATCTAGCCCTCCTCTTATGAATTTCAATCATGAAATTCAT
Source organism: Solanum sitiens (assembly GCA_016801875.1). NCBI lineage: Eukaryota > Viridiplantae > Streptophyta > Magnoliopsida > Solanales > Solanaceae > Solanum > Solanum sitiens. The sequence continues at coordinate 1,309,943 of JABWTJ010000183.1, forward strand.
TTGTTTTTCCTCTGTTTTTATTTTTTGCATGTATTGTTGTTTTAGAAGTACTATGTTGCACTCATCCTAGTAGGAGTGGAGATGTATAAGGTCAATTGTTTTTAAATCATCATATAGTTGAATTTCTGCATGGTGGCTTACATTTCAGTGACTTTTACCAGCATATCTCATTTAAGGACCTCATTGTACAGTTCATTGTTGATAAAAACTCTCTAAAGTGTGGTATCTCATTTTAGCTTTCCAATTTTCTAGTGCATTGACGATAACAACTATGTGATATCTCATTATTGATTATCATAATATTTCACATATAGTCCGCCACTGTTTCATCAATCATGGTTGATGGAATAATTCCACGAGAACTAATTCAATTTCTAGTTTTACAAAAGGATTTTTTTTAACATGGAAATTTTAGGATATAAAAGTAATTGTGAATGCAATTGACAGTTCTCTAGGATTAATGAAATCACTGTGAATGCAATCTGTAGACCATTTAGACTTGTGATACACTATCAGATGCTATCTGTAGACCATTTAGACTTGTGATACACAATCGAATGCAATCCATTTTTGTCTCCCAACCTAATAATCAAAACATATAAACTTAAAAACTATAGACGATTTAGACTTGTGATACTCTACTAACTGGAGATTTAAAGTTCTCATAGGAAACTCCACGACTACAAGGAAACAATATTAATTTTAGTCACAATCAAATTTGGATTAGATTTGAAATTTTACACTTGAAGTTCTGATAGGATGTTTTAGACATAAAGTTCTGACAGAAAACACTTCAACTATTTTTTACGCACTTTTATAATCTTAGTGCATCTAGTGAGATGAATACCCTTCTGTTAAGATTATCCAACATCAGACCTCTATCATGTTGCTACTGTTTCCTTTCGGCATTGCCTCTATTGTCTTCTATTGATACAAAGCATACTCTCCTCTACATATTTCTGTGGAAGTTGAATTCTACATGTTTTACCCACTACTCCTTCGAACTCAGTTATCCATCTACACTCTATATAAAGAGATGATGCTGATCGAGTCTGTTATATTCATAATACACATTCTTGATGAGGAATTTCTCCATTTGTACTATATCTTATCCTCGAATTTCTATTTTTTGGTGTAGATAGGAATTCTTGCTTAATGCATATCAAATCATTCCTTATTAATCTTCTTATATTCTTGAGGCTTGTTGACGTTTCTAGATAACCCTCGCTGAATTTTAGATTATTTTTTTTTTGCGATAAAAGTTTAACTAATTTATTGTAAAATTTACATCTTACTCCTTACATATAAACCAATAGTTACTTATGGTGTTTTCAAATTTTTGTACTTGCAGATTTTGAATATTCAAGTTACAAGTCAAGATGCATGTATAGAAGATGCAGAAGATCAACATTATTTTGCTGTGGAGTTATGCAAAACTTGATATTATAGTGTATCTTGAATTGTTAATTAGCTAAGCCTTTTTGTTAAGAAAATATTGAACCTAACATCTTGGGTTTATAGACAATTTTAATATTTATATCAGCCTTTTGTTTGTAGATTTTTTGTAGCAATCTTTTGTTTATTGATAAATTTTATAATTTCGTTATACAAAGCTAAGAAACATTGGTAGTCAACTAGATACCAAAAATATTTCTCTGTCCCTAAATGTTAATTTAAGACGAGATAACTTCTCGTCGGTAAAGGTTAATCTTGGATGAGGTAGCTACTAGTCAAAAAAAGGTGCTCTATAATGATGTAGTTTCTCTTCCTTAAAGGGAATTAACGACCAGAAAATTACTAGCTTTTAAAGAAGAAAATCAACTAATTTGGACGAGATACATGGTCTCTAAAAGTATTTTTGCGACTAGCTCTTAATCCGTCTCTAAAAAGATGTAAGGACTGGAAAAAGGAGCCCATCGCAGTTGACCTTTAGCGAAGAGGTATATTAGGACGGGTGGCGACCAGCTTTTTCCCATCGCAATAGATTATTTGGGACTAGATTTAGACTTTTTAGGACCGTATGTCCCTTCCTTAGAGACTGTTTTTCTTGTAGTGCACTCTCCACCATGTAGTTTGCCACACTTCCTGCAAGGTGGCCTCTCCTAAGGTGTATCTACTTCATTGTTTCTCTTAACTCTGGACTCGGAATCCCTATCATAACGACCTTTGGATGAACTTGACTCCCCTTTGTGGGAGAGTCCCTTATTAAACCTGGGCTGCTCACGGACGCCAAAATTGTTTCTGTGGCCTCCATGGCTGGGACCTGCCTGATCTTGAGGCTTAGGCCTCCTAGCATCACGAACGCCCCTCTTCTTGCGGCTATCCTCTACCTGCTGGACATGCACCATCAACCTGGAGAGGTTCATATTATCATGGAGCATCGCAGACCGACACTCCTTCTACAGATCTCCGTTGATTCCTGTGAGGAACCTGCTCATCTCATCCCTTCTGTTAGATAAAAGGGAAGTAGCATACCTGGATAGTTTAACAAACTTCAGTACTTATCTCATCCTTGCTGTTAGATACAAAGGAAGGTAGAATACCTGGTAGTTTAACAAACTTCAGGGAATACTCCCTGACTGTCATTGATCCCTGCTTAAGGTTGATAAACTCTTCAACCTTTGCCTTCCTTATTTCCCTGGGAAAGAATCTCTCCAAGAAAGCTATCTTAAACAGCTCCCAAGTGACCGAAACTCCGCCCAAAGTTCGGCTATTCTGCCACATCTTGCAACAAGTCTGTACTACATCCTTTAGCTGATAGGAAGCCAGCTCAGCCTTCTTAGTATCTGTGGCCCCCATAGCTACCAAAATCTTATGCACCTCGTCCATAAATTCCTGGGATCATCTGAAGTCTTAGACCTTGTGAAAATAGGAGGATTCATCCTCATGAAATCTCTCAGCCGGTCAGCCATGGTACGAGCCGGTGGGTTCTCCCTTTGAACATTCTTCCGGTTGACCTGGTCAGTCATGGCCTGGGCCTGCATAGTGATGGCCTATGCCATCTGGGTGAGAGATGCCCGTACTTCCACATCAGTCATCCCAGAAGGATTAACCGGCATAGCCACTCCTTCAGCTTGAGCCTGGGGTGGAACCTGATTGTCCCCAATAGCTGCTCCTCCTCTCCTATGACCAATGGTTCTCCTAGTATTCATTCTCTGAAAACAACAAGGATTGATGTTAGACACGCTCATAACACCAAGAAATCAGACATTAGGAAAAGCACGATAAGATCAGAAGATGGGAAATTTTTCTACGCATTATATAGTCTCTAATTCCAGAATAGTGGTGCACTTCACTAGCATGACATAAAAACTACTCAATGTGGTTGATGTGAACATATTATTCTCGGAATTTAACCTAGTGCTCTAATACCAACTTTGTCACGACCGGAGTCTAGACCCCAGACGAGACCGGCGTCGTTGACTTCTCAGAGGTGGCAGACAAGCCTACATACGTCATCGTTACTTCATCTAGGTTAATTTTAGCAGAAAATTTGAACTTTTTGTTTCTTAACATGCATAAGGATAATTCTACTTACATTCATAATGTTCACAATCAACCATCTAACATTAAGATTATCAACTGAAAAAAATAGTTCAATACTGCATTATATGTATAATTGCCAAAATGGCACCAATACAATGTCTAAAATAAAAACGGAAAGAAACACTAGTAGAACATACTCCACTATCTAAAGCCTACATCTAAGCTCGATAGTAACGGTAGACATCCTCGAAATCATGAGGGCCTACCAAGTCCTGATGAAAGCTCCACGTACGGATAGCTGCAACGTCAACCTGTAAGCTCTAGCGTTCACCTGTGCCTGCACCTAAAAATATAGAGTTGTATGGGATTAGTACACATTTGTACTAACTATGGGTATATGCAAGAACACACCAAGGACATGCATGGGTAAGAATATCTCTTTTCTAACAACATGATTATGGAAAGTCAAGTCAGTGGACTTGCCGAATTGGGATTAGGAAAGTTAGTGAACTTTCCAAATTTGGATTAGGAAAGTCAGTGAGCTTTCCAAATTTGGATTAGGAAAGTTAGTGAGCTTTCAAAATTTGGATTAGGAAAGTCATGCCATGAGAGTAACATGCATGATCATACTTATCATATTGCACACAGCACATAACATCTTACACATATCACATATCATATTGCATATAGCACATAACATCTTTCATGTCATTCACTCATATACCATGAGACCTTGGAATCATGGACTTGACATTAATACTTCCCAAAATGAGGGCTCAACATATGGGACCTCAACTAGGGAGTCTTCTTTAGCAAACAAGAGTTTGCTTCATTCATTCATACTTACTTCATTTCATTCATTCATAAGCTAGTGTAAACACCAGCTATACTTAGGATGTAGTTTAAGACTCTCATCGGGTTTGCTGTGTAATGATCAAGAATAACCTAGTGTCATTACTTGAGTCTATCTCACCTCTTGATTATCCTTTCCTAACACCTTTGGTATCGTTCATTTCATTATGTGCATCATTTGAGGCTGGCCTCATTCATTCATTGGGAACTTTAACTTTAACCGACATTGATCATGTGATCATCATGAAATCTAGTGTCTCCCCCACACCAAAAAGAGGTGGAATCACCGGCCAAAGTGACCCAAAACATGCTAGCGTACATGGAAATTGAACCCCGCCAGATCCCTATATTGGCAGTGTAGGTTCGAAGACTAGGAGATATAAGAGACCCATACCCAGCATGCCAGACAGTCTCATCTCATGAGAGTTACGTGAACATCCACCCTTCCCTAAAGAAGGCATCACCGCTCATAGCTAGTCTATCGGTGCTCAGTATAAAGTTCCATTTCATTCAACTCATACGTCATGGAAGATGACTTCTAGTATGAGGACATCATAGCTCAATAGATGATTTCTCATCTCATCATTAGTATTAAGTATACATTATTCTCAATACTTTCATTAGAGTGTTCATAGAGACTGGTCTCTTCATTAACTTTACACTCTCATAGGTGAGTACGTTTTGGTAACATTTACTTAGGCTCATTTGAGATTGCTCTCATGTTTCACATTAGCCTCTTATCATGTTGTCACCGCATTTATTAACATTAGAACATTTGCCCTTCATAATTACTCACCCCTTTTTACATGAATGTTCATTTCATCATATGCCAATGCACTTGGCCATTTGTGTGTTTCACACTCCTACTTAACCCTTCTAGGGTTTCATCATTTCATTACATAATATTCATTTCATCGTATGCCAATACACTTGGACATTTAGTGTGTTTTACATTCATACTTAACCCTTCTAGGTTTACATCATTTCATTACATACATCTTAGGTTCACTTATTTTTAAACGTATGTTAGACTTATGGGTCTATACATACAAGCCATGATGCTTCGTTCATAGTTCGTTTAAGTGATTCATATCTTCCTAAGATTATCTGGTAAAAGACTTATGCATCTTGTATGTATGCCAAGATCTCGATTTTGATCTAAGTAGGTAGCATTATTCTTGAATATTTAATTCACATATAACTTATATATCAATACGAAATTTGGACAAGGGAACCCGGTTTCGAATTCCTTGGACAACACTTACATTTTTCATTTATTTTATTTTTGGTCCACATGACATTGGGACCCTAGATCGAGCCCCAACATCAACGTTTCCTCTTTATTTTTCTTTTGAATTTCCTCTTCCTTGGCCGAGGGGTTGTGGGATCGAACCCCCACAGCCCTTTTTATTATTTTACTTTTTATTTCTCCTTGTCTATTTCGAGTTGGCCATGAGGTTGTGGGATCAAACCCCCAAAACCTCTCTTTATTTTTTCTTTTAATTCGCCTCTACTGCCTAGAGGTTGTGGGTTCAATTCCCACGCCTCACATTTCTTTTATCTTCATTTTCTCTTAACTCTCCTCTACTGCTTTGAGGTTGTGGGTTCGATTCCCACGCCTCACATTTCTTTTTCTTTTCATTTTCTCTTACTCTCCTTTACTGCTTTGAGGTTGTGGATTCGATTCCCACGCCTCACATTTCTTTTTCTTTTTATTTTCTCTTACACTCCTTTAATGCTTTGAGGTCGTGGGTTCGATTCCCACGCCTCACATTTATTTTCTTTTTATTTTTCCTTAAGTTCTGACTGAGAGGTTGTGGGTTATAATCCCACTCCTCTAAATTCTTTAATTTCATACATTATTTTCCAGCCAGGAATACCAAAGTTCGAACCCCCTCAGCCCCATTTCTGTAATCACGTTTTAGCGCTTTTCAAGGGTGAGGTCGCGAGTTTGATTCCTAATGACCTCACCTAATTTATACCCATTTAAATTCCCAGATTTGTTCATCTATGTTTAGCCTAAAACAAACTTATAATTTTCTGAAAATTTTGTCACGTTTTCAGCTCACTTCCTTCAACATTTACACGTGAATTCATAGGGTAATTCGTAGATCGTTTAATACGTTCTTAGGTGCATTTTTCATGGATTCATTTAGCCAAGAGATTATCACTAAAATCAGCATCCTAAGTCAAGACATCTCATATTCGTATTCATACATGCATCAAGAGGAGGGACTTAAGTCTACCTAAGCAAGACACATTATTACTTCACTATATTACATATAGCATATCATATTCAAGAAGCACATAGGCACAAACTTCATTACCATAGGTCACCCTATACACTACCATAAAATCATTAATATAACCATCATATACTCATATAGCCAAGTAGGAAAAATCATGCATCAAGTCTAAGACTACACACATGAACACATAGTCATAGTCTAACATGATCACCTAAATAGCACCAATATAAGAACCACATACTTTCACATTACTTCACATATAGGTAGATATGATCAAACTTCACATAATCATCTACACAAATTATCATAATACTTCAACTAGTGTCGAGAAGGCCATGATCATAATATTACATAAAGTAATGTCAAAAAGGCCACATCATTCATATAACACCGACACCATAATTGGGCCATACCGATAACACATAATCCAAGAGCTAAATTACAATAGCTATACAAAATTTTAAGAGAGTTAGGGAAGAGTACCACCCAATTCATCTCACCACTTCAATCCAAATCCAAATCATTCAATTCGATACCATAAGGCCCTTACCCATGGACATGAACATCAATTCAATACAATAACCATAATACTCAATGAATATAGGTTAATTCAATATAGATTTATTAATCAAATACAACCTATACATCAATTGAATACAATCCTTACATCATTCAATAGCCCATAGAAAACTACACTAGAATCTATAAGCATTAAGTCAATATCAATTCAACAAGCCTAACATACAAGAGATCTAATATTATTGATTACTCAATTGATCAAATGGAAATAGCCTATAGACCGTATAATCATAGTCTATACATAATTCAAAAGCACATAACAATCTACACATGAATTCATTAATATCAAAGCATGATCAATTCATCCATATTTTAGTCAAATTTAGAGATTTGAGAAAATCAAGGGTTCATGGAGAATTACATTGCAAAACAACAATTATACATAAATAACATCATATCTTAAGCTTTGAAAACGTTTCCTGCAAGAACCCAAGACTTAGAGTTGAAATTGGACTTTTTCTTCTTTTTTAAATCTTTGAAAATCATATTTGAAATTGGCTCTAAGGTGATAGCAATCTTTAGATGAAGAACTCTCATACATTATTAGAAGAACTCAATGATAATTGAAGAAGAAACTCCATTGAAGATCCATCTTGAAGCTGCATCTTCATCTTGAGCCCTCATGGAGGTTTTTGGAGAAACTTTAGGAGGGAAAAGGGTTTTGATCTAAGTGATAGGGTTTAAATGAGAGTTTAATGACTTATATACTCTAAAAATACCCATAAACACCCGAAAAACCCGTCTTCCTATTTTATAAGACTTGGGGTGATTTTCCCAAAACCCCCAAGTCTTAACAGAAAATTGGAGCCAGTTTCACAGCACCATCGTTGCCCTACCATCGACGGTCTGTGGGTGAGACGACACCCCGTCGATGGGGTCTCGTTGTTTGCTCCTGAAGCGTCTAAACCTGCAGACTTGCAGACTCCATTGATTCCCCATGTCGACGATCCGTTGTTCCATCGACAGGCCGTTGTTTGGGTCATCGTTTGGCAGTGCATGCAAGCTGCCATGCAGCTTCAAGTCTTGAGTTGGGGTCCTCCTATAGGGCCCCTTATGGGTCCTAGGTGGGGTCGTACCTAGACGTTAAACCTCTAAATACATACGTATAGGTATTAGAAACATCTCCAAACAAGTTCAACAACAAATAAGCTACGCAACATGCTAAAACACACCCAAACTCACTAGGATGTCTAAATGCTATTTTTCGAACGTCACCGGACGTTCTTGAATGTTTTACCTCCAAACCTCACGAAACTTGACACACTGCCTTTATATACCATAATAACTCATTTATGGACCTCATAATTTCATGAATCACACATAAACACATAGAACACTTATGAGGCACATAGGTGACTTAGTCGTCGAACGTCTTGGTCGTCCCTTGACATTTGACTTCCAATGCACCTAAAATCATATACACTGCCTCTATACCACATTATAGACTAACTTAGGACCTTAGACCATCATGAAAACCAGGTTAGGATCTAGCTTCACCTATGTCATTTTCGAGAACTTACAATCTCCCCCACTTGAACAACATTCGTCCTCGAATGACACTTGCCACTCTCCGAACACTTCAAAGAATAGAGATTCAATTAGAAGGTAATAACCATACAATATAACACACAATCAAGGAGAAAACATCAATTTCACATAAGCAAGAGATTCACAACACAACAAGAAACTAGAATAGATTCTATAACTCATCATGCTATAAAACTCACATACTTCTTTCCAAATAGTAAAAACTCATTTTATATTCATTATGATACTCATATACATCATTTATAAACACATTTCAATAATTTTAGATCAAAGAATTAACTAGTCAATTTCTCAAAAATTTCAGAGTGAGTAGGCAAGGCTAAAGTGAATTTTGCATTTTTTTTTAAAATGCAACTTTAAGGCAATTCATGATAGAAACATGCTAATATGGAAGGTAACTTCATATAAACAACTTTTACAACATAATCATGGCTTCAAAAAATACATAATGCATGAAGTTAATGAAATTCAATTTCAACCAAACATGCATATCATAAGGAGAATGTTTAGCACTCATTTTTCACAAAAGACTCCTACATAAATCGAGTTACTAAGAACTCTTTGTTTTAGGCTTGAATAAACACATAAAGAAAGTTTAAGGTTACCTTACTCCCAACAACCACTACTCTTCACTATACTACCCCACTCAGGAGAAACCCATTCTAAGGTCAACATAACATTTACTACAAGGAATTCATTCAAGGCACCTTAAACCTTGCTAGTACCTTCTCACACAAAGTCTAGTTCATGAAAACTAAATACTCTCAAAGGTTCAACCATCCCTTACTAGGAGAAACTCACCATTACTCTTTCAAATATCTTCAACTTCCTTTCTACCTCTAACTCTATACCTTACCATCTTTTCAAACTATACTACCTTTCAAAAGGTAACTAGACCAACCTAAGGTCATCAACACCATCTTTCACACCTCATCTAATAAGTCACATACCATATTTTCTCTCTCTCAACCTAATCTTCATAAAGTCACACTCAAATGACCAAACACATAAGGGAGACAAGGGGAAGACACCATATAGAAAGCTCTTAGGCACGATTAAATGAACGAAGAAGTGACACTTTTCCTAGAACACAATAGCCTCCTATTCATAATGTGGAGCGCTTCACATTATGAACAATACTCTACTAGATGTGGTTCATGAGACAACTAAGACACTCCCAAACCTTGTGCTCTGATACCAAGTTTGTAACGACCCTCACGTACACCCAAGAAGTTAGAATATCCTTGAGTCACCACACGGCAAATGAGACTTCAAGAAGTCCTACTTGAGCCAATCGTATCTTTCATTGAATAATAAACATTCTAAAATGAGTAAGAATTTAAAACTTTCTTCACACACAAAGAACTCTTTCTATAATCAATACGCAAGCGGAAGACTTTCATTAAAACATTAAACCTTTACAATATCCCTTTGAACCATCTAAACTTTTGAGAATACAACACTCGAGACTAAGCCCATACAAGACATAAAATAAAGACTAAGACTTTAAGGAACATATGGATATTGTCCTCGAATCCATGAAGACTCACCAATACTTCATCTTCAACTCTTAGAAACCTATCCATCCTCCATGGCACATCAAGACTTCCAATTCCCTACACTTTAGTCAAAAAGGGAAAAGAAGGGGTTAGCACATTAGATGTACTAAGTATGGAAGTCATGAAAAAACCATGAAAAAGGGACATTTAGTCAATAGCATTCTTTTCATGAATTTTGATTAAAACATCATACTATAAGCAGATGAACAACATTTAACAATTTAAGAATAATTATGAAATCGTTTAAGCATATAATCACATTTTGAATAACACTTTCCAGTGAACTACTTCACCGTACAGTGAATTCCTTCACTGTTACAGTGAAGTTACTTAATGTCACCTTAGATACTAGTAAACATATAATTCTCTCACTAAAAGCTATCCAAAGACTCACTTAATAAACACAAAGAGAGACCGACCATACAACCTCTCTAACCATGCCTAAATGATCCTCAAGACTACTTCGAATGAGATACATCAATTTACAATACATCAAGCACATGAAGATGAGATCCTCCTACCAAAGGTGATTCTAAGGTTCACCTTAGTGAGTTGTGAAGAGACCACCCATATAATCCCTTACACACACACTGAAGGGATCCTATAGAATACCTAAGATAGAATCATTCTCACTCAAAACAATATCATACATGGAATATGACAATGTCCTTTCAAAGTATATCAAAAGACCTACTGAAGAAACTCAAGAAGAGAATGTCCATAATTGACCTCTCTAAGATTACCTAAGTAATCCTTAAGACTTATCTATGTTTGGATCATGTCTACATAATGAATCAGTTTCCTTAACTAGAATCATTATTAAGACATATCTAAGTAATAAATGAAGTGACCATTCCTATGACCCCTTCATACCTTAACTAGACAACACTTAACTACTCTAGATAAGAACTTATTCATTTAATATGCTTTCTTAACTTAAGGAATTACATTCCTTAGTTCATTCAAGAGACATTCATCACATAAGGACATTCAAGTAATGGTCTTGAAGAAGACCTAGGGAATCTCACTAACATCTTCAAAGCCTATTGTGCAATGTCTAGATAGCGTCCCATACAACCACCTAAACTTTATATAACTTCTTCAATACTAGTAGGTATCCCACATGATGCGAATAGGCAATAATCGACATAGACCGTGGTAGCAAAGCATGAAATCTGGAGTTGTAACCTACTCCAATGGAGGGTGTTCTAATTGCCAATGGTAGAACATGGACACATCCCATGTAGGCACATGTTTATAGAATGTGAAGGTCTTAGTTTGTACTATAACGTCATGCTTTAACTAGATCTACTTCCCTTACCTTACTCACTCGGTGCTAGCCTTTGTTCTCATAGATTAATTCACATTAAGGTTCATAGAAAAGGGTACCATATCAAGTTCATAACCCAATTACATTTATCGTACAAAAGAGGTCCCCTAGGGCTGCCTTATAATGGAAACAAGAAGCTCATCATGACTTTCCTAAGGATTGATATGATGTCGTTCCAGCCAATAAACCTTAAGTCCATAATTCAATACATGAAGGATATCATTACGGATTTCGACTTCAAGTTTCATAACCTTACCACTAGGTTCAAGGTTTTACATAAAGGACCTTCTTATCATCATTAAAGGTATAACATATAATTCATACACTCAAGACTAATAGGCTTTAGCATACTAAGTGAAGACATCTCATATTCGTATTCATATATGCATCAAGAAGAGGGACTTAAGTCTACCTAAGCATGACACATTATTACTTCACTTTATTACATATAGTATATCATATTCAAGAAGCACATAGGAACAAACTTCATCACCTTAGGTCACCCTATAAAGTACTATAACATCATCAATATAACCATCATCGACTCATATATCCAAGTAGGAAAAATCATGCATTAAATCTAAGACTACACACAAGAACAAATAGTCTTAGTCTTAAATGATCACCTAAATAGCATCAATAGAAGAAACACATACTTTCACATTACTTCACATATAGGTAGATATGATCATACTTCACATAATCATCTACACAAATTATCATAATACTTCAACTAGTTCCGAGAAGGCCGTGATCATAATATTACATAAAGTAATGCCGAAAAGGCCACATCATTCACAAACACCGACATCATAAGTGGGCCATACCAATAACACATAATACAAGAGCTAAATTACAATAGCTATACAACATTTTAAGAGATTTAGGGCAGCGTACCACCCAATTCATCTCACCACTTCAATCCAAAGCCAAATCTTTCAATTCGATACCATAAGGCCCTTACCATGGCAATGAACATCAATTCAATACTATAACCTTAATACTAAATGAATCTAGGTTAATTGAATATAGATTTATTAATCTAATACAACCAATACATCATTTGAATACAATCCTTACATCATTCAATAGCCCATAGAAAACTATACTAGAACCTATAAGCATTAAGTCATTATCAATTCAACAAGCTTAACATACAATAAATCTAAGAGTATTCATTACTCAATTGATCAAATTGAAACATACTATACACCATATAATCATAGTCTATAAATAATTCAAAAGCCCATAGCATTCTACACATGAATTCATTAATATCAAAGCATGATCAATTCATCTATATTTTAGTCAAATTTAGAGATTTGAGAAAATCAAGGGTTCATGGATAGTTTCATTGGAAAATATAAATTATACATCAATAACATCATATACTAAGATTTGAAAACGTTTCACGCAAGAACCCAAGAATTAGAGTAGAAGTAGGACTTTTTCTTCTTTTTGAAATCTTTGAAAATCATCTTTGAAATTGGCTGTAAGGTGATAGCAAGACTTAGATGAAGAACTCACATACCTTATTAGAAGAAATCAATGATAATTGAATAAGAAACTCCATTGAAGACCCAAGTCTTAACAGAAAATTGCAGCCAGTTTCACGGCACCATCGACGCCCTACCATTGACGGTCCATGGGCGAGACCACGCCCTGTCGATGGGGTCTCGTTGATTTCTCATGCATCTTATTCACCTGCGTACTTACAGGCTTTATCGATGCCCCAAGTCGACGAGCCGTCGTTCCATCGACTGGCCATCGTTTGGCAGTTCAAGCAAGCTGCCATGCAACTTCAAGTCTTGAGTTGGGGTCCTCCTCTAGAGCCCCTTGTGGGTCCTAGGTGGGGTCGTACCTGGAATTTAAATCTATAAGCACTTACTTCAAGATATAGGAACATATTCAAACAATTTCAACATCAAATAGGCCACGGAACATGATTAAACACACCCAGAATCACAAGGACGTCTAAATGCTATCTTTCGAACTTCACCGAATGTTCTTAAACGTTTGACCTCCAAACCTCAATAAACTTGATACACTGCCTTTATATACCATAATAACCCATTTAAGGACCTCTTAAACTCATGAATCACACATAAACACATAAAATACATATGAGGCACATAGGTGACTTAGTCGTCGAATGTGTTGGTCGTCCCTTGACGTTTGACTGCCAATGCACCTAAACCCTTAGACACTGCCTCTATACCACATTATTGACAATTTATGACCTTCGACCATCATGACAAACACGTTAGGATCTAGATTCACATAAGTCATTTTCGAGATCTTACACTTAACATGAAATTTGGTGTTGTAGAGCCTTACACCAATAGAAGGTGCTCTACATAGACAAAGTAGAACATTAACACATGCTAGCATTCTAAGTTATAACACTTGCTACATCCTATTTGTCAAGCATAGTTATGGAAGTTGGAGGTACAAGTGGAAACCTTCTTTATGATAACCACATCGTGAGGACTATGGTGACCTACCTTCCTACAATAGGAAGGGACACCCCTCATTTTCAAGTTCACTCGGTGCTAAGCTAAGTTCCATTTATTGAAAGTCTTTATTACATTACTTTATTAAATTAGGCATAGGAGATTGAATCGTCATATGCTTAGCTCATATGTCATACATGAGAGTTAATCAACCTATGTCATGTGAGAAACCCTTTTACATGGACATAGAATATTCAAGCACATATCTTGTTTAGGGTACTCTTGAGAACACCTTTCAAGTGCCCCTCTATTGACTAGATCATCATTCACATGTGTTTATACATATATGTGAGAAACCCTTTCACATAACACATTAAATCCACACATATTCATAATTCATTTCATTCATGCATAAGTTTACAAGTGTAACTATATGAGCAATCCTTTCATATAAACACATGTAGACACTAGGTATAATCGTACTTCATCATACCATATACTTCACATTATACCATATAAGACATGTTCACAAAATTCTCATGCATTCATATTCTTGTACATAGATCACAAACCTAGGAACTATCCTATCAAGTCACACATGTGCAATGCATAGACAAGGTCCCATACCATTACCCACAATAGTACACCTATCAAGTAATCCTTGTGAATGATACATCACATAACATCATAGAATGGATAGCATAGCATAAGACTCATTTATTCAAGACTTATAATATCATTACAGTAAGTTCTAGTCATTATGCACCTATATTAACTTTACTTCACATAAAACATTATAAGACCTCATCATAGGCAGCAGATATACATATCTCTAACACAACCATTCATATCCTCATAAGATTAGCAATACAACCTAGATAATATCTAGAATATGAAACTAGTCATAAGCTTCACATTTGGTTGATCATCATAACCACATATTAAAAATATATTTGCCTTCAAGGAAATGATCACATCACATTTATATTGGCAATAAAGTAAACACCACCACCATAAGTGGACCATACCACACAATGCCATACAAGATTTCATCAACTAACAATTCTATAAGAAAGTAAAGAGGAAGAGACACTTTCACCTATTCTTCAACCTTTGATCCTATTTGTTCAATACACCTTTTTCATCAATAATTCATGTATAGGGAAGTAGCTAAATGTACTTTAACATACACGAAATCATGCATAAGCCACTACACGATCATGCTACTAACAAGTACACTACATCACCAATACACTAGAAAGTAGAAAGACATAGATCACTTACTAGTATTCCTTGCTTTGATCATAATGATCAATATTCATAATTCACCAATAATACCAATCTAGGGTAGTAGCTAAAGACATAACAACATAATCTAAAACATGCTTCATTTACATTCAACACCCTAAGGTCACAAAGAAACATATATACAACCTACCAAGCCAACACATATCAAGATAGAAGCATAACACATCATATACACATTTAAGTCAAGACATATTGGCTTTACAGTAAGCTACATCCATTTACACATATTTTTACTTCTTTCATATTCATCATTATAAGACCTTGTTAATAACCCCAATATTAGTCTACTAGTGCAACATACATGTGAAGCCCCATAACCTCATACATGCTTAGTAAACCCACCATGAGACCACCAACTTTAACATTAAAGGAATACATCAACATATTAAGCAAAGACAACTTCATTCATATCAACAACCTTTATCATATAGTCATTAAGACCAATATTAAGCATGTACGTCAAGACCACTTCATATAGGCTCATACCATGCTTTTCATCACAACAAGTAGACAATTAATACAATGTCATGCGTAAATACATAACCATAATCATACATATTAGGTCACCTACCTAGGGCTTCCTAAGGATCTACTTGTGCAATGTCTAGATGGGTTCATTACTTCCACCTATCCTAATTAACCTCCCATAAGTCATCCTAGTTAGGGTCCTAGTCATTTACTTCCATTGTCCATTTTACTTTAGGGAAATTGTAGCCTTAATCGACACTAAGACCATGGGTGCTAAACATGGAATTTGTTGTCATCCCCTCACACCAAAAAGAGGGCATCTTACTTGCCAAGGTAAGACATGAATCATGCTAGCATTTTAGGTGATATCACTTGCTAGATCCTATGTGGCAACATAGTTTATGTAACTTGGAGGACATCATGGAAACATCCCTCTATGCCCTTTGGCTATGAGGATTTCTACCTCGTGAGATTTATGGTAGACCTACCTTCCCACATTGGAAAGGGACACACACTCATATACAAGTTCACTCGGTGTTAAGCTGAGTTCACTTTATTGAAAAAGCCTTTATTAACTTTACTTTTATAAAACATAGGCTAAGGAGAGTCATCCCCTCATATGCTTAGCTCAGAGGTCATAGATGAGAGTTCATTAACCTAAATCATGTGAGAAATCCATTCACATGGACATAGCATATGTATTAGCACTATCTAGTGAAGGATACACTTTGGCACATCTTTTAAGGCTCCTCTATTCAATAGATCATCATTCATGTGTGTGTGTATACATATATGTGAGCAAGACTTTCACATAACACATTACGACCTCACATGACCATACATTCATATTCATGCACATAGGAACCAAACCTAGGAACTATCCTATCAAGGTACACAAGTGCAATGCATAGACCAGGTCTAACACCCTTGCCCATACTAGTACACCTATCAAGTCATCCTATTTAAGAAAACACATATCATACATTCATGGACATAAGCTTAACATGCATAGTAGGAGACAGTAGTGAATATAAAAACTACCTTTCATTTAGACACTATGATCCTCTACTACTTGTAAGCATGCATGAAGTGTGAGTGTGTGTATACATTGTTCAGCACGATCACATAATGGCTAGCAACAACATATTGATGCATCCACCCTGTTAAGACAACAATACTCTTTCAAGCATAGACCCCACAACAAACAATAGCATAGGAGGCAAGATAATCTTCACATTATAATCAAGACTCCTAACTTTAGCTATTTATACATTCACATATGGGTACATGGGTATGGTTCATCAATACTTTACACTTCATTAATGGCAGCACCTACAGATGATCTTAGCATAACCATTTACATGCTCATAACAATAGTAACATAACCTAGATTCACAACTATAATAGAAGACTAGGCACAAGTTACACATAAGGTGATCATCATAACCACTCATTCATATATTCATCAATTTGCCTTGAAGGACATGGTCAACACATATATAATGACATAAAGTAAACACTTCCACCATAAATGGACCATACCACACAATGCCATACAAGGCTTCATCAACTACAATACTATAAGGAAAGTAGAAGAGATAAGCATTCTTACCAATTTCTTACCCTTTGATCATTGATCAATACACCTTGTTCATCAACAATTCACATATAGGGAAGTAGTTAAAGTACCATAATAATATGAAGAAACCATGTACAAATCGCTACAAGATCATATTACAATCTAATACAATACATCACATGTATACTAGAAAGTAGAAGAACATAGATCTTAAACCCAATTCGCTCGCATTGATCACCAATAACAATTCATCAACAATACACATGTAGGGCAGTAGCTAAAGACATCATTACTCAAATGAAATCATTCTTTATCTACCCTAAAATTTAGATCATCTCATATACATTACTATATTCAATTTATAGGCTAGAAGAATCCAAATCAATCTTTACCAATTCCATGCTTATCTATTCATATTAGATCAATTATACCTAATTATCATCACATTATACATATAGGCAGTAGCTAAGGACAATTAACCATAATCTAGTCATATAGCAACCATCCCAACATCATGATCACAAATTACTAATTGATAGACTAGAAGAAACTAGATCAATTCATGCCAATTCTTCTTTACTTTAATCATACGATATTCCTAGCCATAATTCAATCATGATATTAACCTAAAACAGTGGCTACAAACAACTTAACATAATCCAAAGTCTTACAACAATCATGAAGCCAAGATTACACTGAATACATAGATCATAGACTAGTCATGTTAAATCCTTCATACATTGATCCACATGGATCCTTCATCATCAATTCATCATTAATCCACATAAATAACAATAGATATAGACAATTCCACATAACAGAATCGCAATTCAACCATTAACGAGCCATGATCACTAAGCACATGCAATGACTAAATCAAGTTTAGAAAAGGAACATGGGTTCATCATTCAATTTGATTAAAAAGTACGTTCAAACGAATACATTAACATCAATTCATCCTGATTTAACCATTTAAAACGTTTTTAGAAAGAACCCATGGTAGATTGAAGAAAAAGAGATTTGATGATGAAACCTTCTATGAAAAGTTTGAGATTAACTCTCCAAGTGAAAGGTTACTTGGAGACAATTGATTAGCATAACTTTTTCTAGTTGAAAATCTCTAAAACATCATGAATCACCCATGTAAATCCAAGATCCAAGTTGTTCTTCAGCTTCACCAACAATAGTGGTTTCTAGGGAGAATATTTTTGGAGGGAAAGGTTTATTTCGTGATCATGGGATTGGGAATGGGTTGGTCACATTCTATAATGCTTATATACAGCCAAAAATAGGTAAAAAAATAAATTAGGGTCAGCTTAGGTCGTGGGGTGAATTTCCCATTCCCCCTTAATAAAACAGTGCGCAAGGTAGCATTTGCAGACCACCATCGACGGACCCAATCGACTGGGCGTTGGTCCATCTATGGGCCTCACCTACGGGCCATTGGTCAACCAACTATCATCGTTTGGTTAAGTCGATTGACACTGCCAAGGCAGTGTCTCGACCAGCCTTGAGTCTTTCTTGTGGGACCTTTTGCGGGGCACTTTAGAAGTCGTACCTGGACGTTTCCCAAATAAATACAAACATTAACAAGTTGTAGACCTGCCACATAAGTTTCAACTAAAACAAATACTCGCAACTCGTCCACATATGCAAGGCCCCATCAAGACACACACTTTCATGTCTCAAGGCTATCTTTCGAACGTATTGGACGTTCTTGGACTTTGACCTCCAAACTTCACGAAACTCCATATACTACCATTAAATATCATTATAACTCATTTTAGGAGTTCATAAGATCACTTCCTGCAATTATAAGCAGGCATAAACACATGAGGCACATGGGTGACTAGTCGTCGAACGTCTTGGTCGTCCCTTGATGTTTGACTTCCAAATCACCTTAAATTTTACACACTGCCTCAATACCATATTTTAAGCCATTTTAGGATCATAGAATTAATACAAACATTTTAGTCTCTAGACACCCTAACTCATTTTGGGGGTCTTACACCATCGATGGGTCACTGTAAAGTTGTCACAAAAAATCTGCCAAGCTTGGGGTGTTTTTTTAAATTCACCCAAAGTGTATTGTAAACAATGTCTAATTAATTTAAGGTTTTAAAGATATTTTAAGTTTATTTTAAGTCCTAGATCTAGAAAAGATTTGATTTTCAAATATTCAAAAACCCTCCCTCAAAAAAGAACTCTCTCAAACTCCATAGAAGCTACAACTCAAGGAAGGGCTAAAGGTGATGGTGGTGGACATCTTATTCACCACAGTTTCGTGGTTTTATTCTCATTTAGCTATTGTATTTGATCCTTGAACATTCTTTCATTAAAGGAGTAACTTTAAAGAGATTTCAAAAAGGGTTTTCAAACTCTAACTTCTTCGATCTTTGACTCTAAGTATCGGTCTTTGTATGAAACGTGTTAATGGTTAAAATAAGTTGTTTTTAGTGTTAGTTGATGATTTTGATGTTAAAACTTCAATGGCACCATGTTTATGCTTATTATCAACTTTTGTCATATGAAGTATGTTTAATGCTTTTAACTAGATAATATTAGAATTGAGTTTTTTTTTGACGTATTTTTGCTTAGTTACTGCCTATACATGCTATATTATGTTGGTTTGATGAAGTATTAATGAAAGGGGGTGAAACCTTGGATGAAGTGTAAGTTGCTCTAGCTTGTATAGTCTCCATGGAAATGTTCTTGAGTGGTATGGTCCACCTTTAGTAGCGGTGTTTACTTGAAGTTTATGAATATGTTTTTACATGTGTATTGTGAATATGTCCAAGAAGTCATAGTATGGGAAGTAAAATTGTAATGATGATGTTCTTGTTGATGTGCTTTATGAAGCTTGTAATGTATGATTTGTAGAGACTAAGTCTAAGTGGAGTACATATTTATGTGAAGTATGCTAGTGTGTGATATATGAATGAGGTTATGAGTACGTTTAGGAGTCTATGTTATGAAAATTGTGATTATATGAAAGGTGTGCTGACATGTACACACACACACTTTAATGAATGAATGGAGTTTAATGAATGAAAAGGGGAGTTTTGGGGTGAACACTTTTCGTGAGTTGAGATGAAGTGTTTAGTACCAACCTCACTAATTCCAAGAGCATTCTAAGTTAGGTTAGAGAATGAACACTCTTCGTGAGTTGAGATGTGGTGTCCAATAGTTATCCCTTGACCTTTATAAATTAATGTTAAAGACTCTGTGGTGAGTTATGCTTAGCACCAAAAGGATATAAAGAAGGGTTGGTTACACTTCGTGAGTTGAGATGCTGTATCCGATGTGTAACGACTCGAAAGTACCCCCTAGAAGTTAGGGAGAACCCATGGGTCGGAACAATTGCGTACTTGACCTTTCGGAGGTCTTGTACAAGCCTTAGCTATCATTCATTACATAAGACATGACAAGTAGTGCGGAATTAAAACTTTTCACGAATAAATTTACAAATAAAATATCTCTTATAAAAGCTAAGGATTTGATCTCGTCTAGACAATCCAACTTTAAGACACGATAATAATATCTTAGAGACACAGCCCTTTACATTAAATGAAAAATACACAATAAGTCTTTAGAGTAGAAACTAAGAAATATTACTATGCCTCGATTATATGAGGACATACTTAGTCTTGAGAGAATATTTCCCATGTTTTTCTTCTAGTCTTCAAAACGGCTCCAACCTATACCTATTAAGTATAGAAAAGTATGTGGTTAGTACAAGACAATGTACTAAGTATGTCATATGCAAAAACATGCAAAAAGGGACATTTTAGTAAAATAAGCTTTCATGGAAAATTGATATAACTTTCATGATTTAAGAGTTAAAATAGAATAAGGATCATCATTTAATACATAATGGAACAATCTCATAATTTAGAATCAAGAATCAAATTACAGTAACATCAAGACTATTTACAGTGAACACTGTGAACACATTACAGTGAATGGCACAGTCCAAGTCATGTGAACCCTTTTTCTTTGAAGTTTCCCTAACCCAAGTTATCCTAAGATTCCATTATCTGAGACAAGAAGGGACCATCCATACACCCTCTTCAAGGAACACCAAAGTGATCCTTAAGATCATCAACCATAGTTTTACCTCGTATGGAAATTAAACCCACACTCTTGGCTAGACATGTGCAGAACACTCATTCATACGGACTTCATGTAAGTACCCTTCTCCCATAGGACTTATAAGTCACACTAAGTGCAATGTGAGAGTGAATCCCATACTACTACTCCCGCTTAGTGCTCCTAATAGATTCCCTTAGATTAAGCACTTTACAATAATCGTTCATAACCACATATCATAACACTCATTCATACGGACTTCATGAAAGTACCCTTCTCCCATAGGACTTATAGGTCACACTAAGTGCAATGTGAGAGTAGCATCCCATACTACTACTCCCACTTAATGCTCCTAATGGATTCCCTTGGATTAAGCAATTTACAGTAGTCATTCATAACATCATTTCATAACACTAAACTTTAACTTGTTCATTTAACATTAGAACTTAAGTCATCTAACTTCATTAAGAAACATGATAACTTATTCATTTACTTCATGCAAAAAAAAAAATAAGACTCCCATTTCGGTAGGTATACTTAGTGCAATGGATAGATAGCGTCCATACCACCACCTACCCTAAGTAGTACATTCTTTTAGGAGACTTTGTTCTTTCATTCTTTTGTAGGGGAATAGCTTTAACTGACATAGACCATGAGACCTAGACATGAAATCCCGATACTATCCTTATTGGATGAGGGTTTCCCACTTTCCTAGGGTGGGCTCTTTCTCTTAGATTTTACATGGCTTTGTCCATTAGCTACATCTATGCGGCCGCATAGTTATGGGATAAGAAAATTGCTACAAAGTAACTCTCACTCTACTAACAAGGAGTACTCATCTCAAGAGGTACATTGGGTACAACATCTCTAATCGTAATGTGCACCCACCCCTTCTTCAAATCCTCTCGGTGCTAAGCATAACTCCCCCACGGAGTCTTAAACATTCATTACTAAAGGTCAAGGATAAATTTTGGACATCACATCTCAACTCACAACGGGTATCCATCGTCCAACCTACATTAGAAATCTCTTGGGAGTGGTGAGTTTGCTACTAAACACGTCATCTCAACTCACAATAAGTGTTCACCCCAACACTCCCCTTTTCATTCACATTTTTTAACTTCATTCATTCATCGACTCAAAGTTTGTGTACATGTGAGCACACCTTTCACATAAAACATTACATTCATAACATTGAAATCTAGACACTCTTACACCTTCATTCATCATTTCTTTCACACTAGCTTGCTCATCCTACACACTTACTTCTTTTAGACATATTCTAAGCAAGACATTCAATTCAAGTTTCATAATACACATCAACAAAAACCAACTTCATCATCAAATCATTTCACACATTAGACCTTCAAAGCCACACTCACCATACATACCAAATATATATATCCAAAGACATCAAGTAAACACCGCTACCAAGAAGGTGGAAAATACCCCTAAGAGCAATTTATAATAAGAAGTATACAATATAAGTAACTCACTATTTAAACAAGACATCACCACCTATAACCAATTTCTCAATAATTCATCATAATAAGGCCCTTAGGGCAGTAGCAAAATCATAATAATAGCATAAGAAATCAAAATTTAACACCTTACACAAACATGTTCATTTAACCCACTCTTTAAGCTAAAAGTTGGGAACATGATTATACAAGAATTCATTACTCTTTGACACCAAAAATCATCAATTAATACTAGAAGAAACACATTTGATTCATTACAACACTTTTACAAGAAGACCCATGCTTAAAATCAAAGATAGAAGAGAGTAGAGTTTGAAAACCCTATTTTAAATCTTTTAGAAATGACTCCTTGAATTGAAGAGGGTTCAAGGATGGATACTATACCTCAAATGCAAGAAAAACCACTAATTTGGGTGAAGATTCACGTCCAAACAAGCCCTCCTAGTGCTCCTTGAGTTTTAGCTCCAATGGTGACTTGAGAGAGTTTTTCTTTGGAGTGAGAGTTTGAATATTTGAAGTGAGGGGTATTGTATAGGTCTAGGACTTAAAACTAATCTAATATAACTGTAAACCCCTAGAAATATCATCCTCGGGTCTCAAAAGACTTGGTGTGAATTTACACAAAAAACCCAAGTTGTCAGCAGGCGAGTTAGCTTTTGCAGGCCCCCATCGACGCCTCTCAATGTTGGACCGTCGATGCGTCGATGTCCCATTTATGATGGCACGTGGTTTGGGTATGCAACTCCCAAACATTCAGGAATTCTTTTCCATACAACAGAACAGGTTGACGATCCGTCGTCTCGTCTACTGGCTGTCGATTGGATCGTCGATGGACACTGTTTTTGGTAGTTTTTGTCCTAGAGTTGGGGTCTTCTTCTAGGGCCCCTCGTGGGTCGTAGATGGAGTCATAACTTGATGTTAAACCCCTAAACATAATAGTCTAGGTATTAGGAAAATCCTACACCAATTTCAAGAAAAACAAACGCGTAAAACTCACCTAAACACATCAAGACACACAACCACTATCTAAGGCATATCTTTCGAACGTCATGGACGTTGTTGGTCGATTGACCTCCAAACTTAACCAAACTTCACACACTGTCTAAGGACACTAACGTAAATCATTTTAACTTAAAATTAACTCAAGAAACAATCACAAAGATCTAGTTCACCTTAGTTCATTTTAGGGTGTTACACGATGTACCTCTTAAGATGAGTACTCCTCGTTAGTAGAGAATGAGTTACTTGGAATCAATCTTTTTATCCCTTAGTTATGTGCCCACCTAGGTATAACTATTGGAGATTCCATGTAAAGGCTAAGAGAATGAAACTACTCTAGGCAAGTGGGGATGCCACATCCGATAAGGGTTAAAATTAGGATTCCATGTCTAGATCTCATGGTCTATGTTGGTTAAAGCTATACCCACAAAAGAATGAAATGAACTAAGTCTTCTAAGAGTGTACTACTTAAAGATGGTTGTAACACTCCGAAAGTCTAAGACATGTTCTAGATCCTAATATAGGTGTTAAAAGGTTTAGACACTGTTTTAAGGTCATAAATAATGAATATAAGTCATTTAGAATGTTTGGAAATCAAAACGTCAAAGAACGTCCATGACGTCCGGAGACTAGCTCAAGAGGTGCTAGTGTGTCTTAGACTATTTGACTAAGTTTTAGGAGTCGGAAAATGATGAAATTTGGTGGAAGGGTGTCTAACATATATTAGAGTTAGTTCATAGTCTAAACACCAGGGTACGACTCCACAATGACCAAAAAAGGGGCCTTGAGGAGGACCCTTGCGTTTGGGTCGAAGGCTGCCTAAGGCAGTGTCCACAGGCAACTTGCCATAGACGATTCGTCGTCCAGTCGATGGTGTGTCAGTTGACTCTGTCAATGTACACTTAGAATATTTGGCAAAAAATGTATTTCACCAGTATCTGACCGAAACGACAAACCAACCGGACGGAGGGTCCTGTGCTCATCGATAGGCATACAAGGCGTCGATCGTTGTCTCATCTGTGAGGGTCTGTTTTTGCTGCACGTTTTAGGTTTGTTAGAATTAATTAATAAGGTGGTTAGTTAATTAGTTAGGTGTTAAGTTACGTCTAATTAAATTAATTAACAACCTATATAAAGACCCTAACCGAATTAAGCTAAACTAACTCTCATAATTCCCAAACCCAAATTCTCTTCCTTCTCTCTTCTTTCTCTCTCCTATGTTGAAGAACACCTTAGAAGTCAAGGTCAAGGTGGGTTCTAGGGCTTCAATCACAAAATTTTCTCCATCAATCTTCATCAAATATTAAGATATGGGATTTTTTTCACCTTTGGGATCTCTTTCCCCAAAGGGTTCCTTTAAATTGATTTCAAAAGATGAGTTTTCATGTGAGTTTCTTCCAATCTCGAAATTGATCTTTCAATTTGATTTGCTTATGATTTATTTGGAATGCATTGATTAGATTATGATGAATTATGACTATATTACACTACTTATTGATGGATTGGTCTAATTTGTAGAAGACGACCTTTTCCCCTTAACCCTAGGTTGTGATCTTTAGTTGAATTGTGTAGTGTTGGTTCAATTGACTTGGTTATCGGTTGAATTACTATGCTATTATGTTATTGTATCAATTTATGAACTGATTGAGATAAATTGTACTCCTATAATGATAGTTATTTAGTAATTGATCTAGGTTGTGAAGTAGATTATAAATTTGACCTAAGTCTCTAATCTTAAGCTATGAACTAGTGATGGATTGTTGTATAGTGCTTCAATTGAATTCATCATCATGTTGGTTACTATTGTGTTATGATATGACACCCATTGTTGGGTTGAGTTTGAGGGTTTATGGTAAGACCTTGATGTTGTCTTATGAAGGAGACTTGGTAAGTCTTGTGATCTTAACTCTTTACTTCAGTTATGGTTACTTGTGATTAAGTGATGATGTTTTGTTGAAGTGTACCTTATATATATTGAATTTAAATGTCTTGACTATGTTTTGTGAGGTGTTGGCTAAGATGCAAATGTTATAAGGATGGTGATAACTTACCAATGTCCATTATCATGAATGATTATGTAAATGTGCTAACCTCATGTTTATGAATTGTAATGAAAGAAAAATACTCATGCAATTCTTATTAAACTATTATGATGATGATTATATAAGGGATAGACCCTATGACCTAAACTATGTTTTGATAATAATAGATGACTTAAAGATATTTCGAAAGGGATGTTAGCTTAGCACCTAGAGAACATGACTATGGGAGGTATTCACTTTCCGTAGAGGAATTTTCACCATATAGTTCCACATGAGGTGTTGACTCCCCTGTGAGGGATACTCACCCTGTGGATTCTCATCAGATGAGGCTCCAATTTCCAAGTGGCATGCAGAGAGTTCATACCTATCTCTTAGTTCCTTAAACTATGTTGCCCACATGGGAAGACTAGCTTGTGGATCCACCTACAAAGCTATGTTTATGTTTGGCTCTACATTGGCTGGTAGACCACCTTCCATCGGTGTAATTTTTTACAACACCGGATTTCACATTGAGCTCTTGTGGTCTATGTCGGTTAAGAAAAGTGTTCCCTAAACTAAAATCAAGTAATGAAGTACAAACCAAATAGGGTGACTTACGAGGTTTGACTTATCCTAGGTAGGGGTATGTGATTGTACCTATGCCTTCCACTAGTTTGCCTTGAGGGAAGCCTTAGGAGTTTGTTATTATGTATGTATATGCTTATAAATGTAAATGATGATAATGTGATGATCTTACCTGTAAATGGCACCATATGATGTTGAATTCACTTATGAATATATGTTTGGAAGATATTGCTAAAGTATGATGTTATGTACTCTTAATGATATGATATGTTAAGTTGGACATTGGTTACAATTCATGTTTGGTTTACTTTATTGAGTAAGGTTATGGGGCTTTGATTAGTTATTGCACAAGTGGACTTAATGAGGTTCATAATTAAGTATGTTGCTTTTGTTATGTTGTAGTGAACTCTTATTCATGATTGTGGAAGTTATACTTGATGATATAGTTGTCTTGATTATGTGTTCAAGTATGTTAGTATGCATGATTGGTTTGGTTAGACTTAGTATGATGAACATGCTCTTGACTTTATGATTATGCATAAATTACTTGTTTTGATTCTTGAATGTGCATAAGGTTTTCCAAATGTAAATACCATTCTTTAAATGAAATGTCCTTTTTTAGCATGATTTGATATTGTTTGTGCATATGGTCTTATACTTAGTACATGTGATGTGCTAACCCCATTTTCTCCCTTTTCCCTAACATTTAGGTTCCGTCGTTGAAGGGATTTTGAGATGACTTTGAACGAAGACTTGGAATTCTTACTTATCCAAGTTGGGTATGTCCTCACTTTCGGAGGAAAATGCCAATATCAAGATTATAAATGTTGTTCTAGTTTTATGACTTCTATATTCTTTCCTTTTCATTTGAGTAGTAAATATTGTATAGCCTATATGTGGCTTTATTACATTTATCTATGGGATATGTCTAATTGATATACTCTTGTTTTAGATGGTTATGAGATGAGACACTCTTTTAAGACTATGTTATATATCTTATATATCTATGTGCTATAAAAGTAGAAGACTATGTAATCTTCTTATACGAAGGGTCTATGTATACTCGATATGAATATATATTACGTGTTTGCGAGAGGTCTATGTAAACCTCATGATAGATAGAGAAAGTTTTATATTCTCCGCATTTTTAACCTATGAATGTAATTAAGTAAATTAAGAGGCTAGTCTTACTTCTCTCCGAGAACGACGATGCCAGTTACGTCTAGGCGGTGCTCCTCGGATGTGAAAAACTTGGTATCAGAGCATGAGGTTGAATATATTTAGAGTCGATGTCTCACTCAACCACATCTATGTGGATTCTTACTCATAATTGTGAAGAGCTCCACATTTCTGAATAGGAAATTATATGATGCTTAGGAAACTCTTACTTTCTAGAGTATTAACTCTATGTGCCTTTAGCATCTAATCTTTTTATTGTGATTATAGGCAATGAATACTCGAAGAACAGCCACTCGAAGACTTGATGAAGAGATTTCCATTATAGGAGCTCCTCCCGGTTGAAATCAAGTGCCTCATCCTAAATTAGTTGATAATGATGACCAAGCTACAGTCAATCATTCACCTATGTCGTATTGTGACATAAGGGCTTCCTTTCTCCAAATGGCCAAAGCCATTACTACACAACCACAAGCCGTCACTACTCAAGTACAAGCTATGACGGCCCAAGATAATCGTGAGGTGGTACCGCAAGGAAACCAACATGTTGACACCATGGCCTCCCGTTTGATAGATTTCACTAGGATGAATCCCCCAACTTTCTATGGGTCAAAAGTTAAGGGAGACCCCCAAGAGTTCATTTATGAAGTCTACAAGATTCTCTATGCTGTGGGTTAACTACTAGTGAGAAAGGCGAGTTAGACTATTACAAACATAAAGATGTGTCCCAACGTTGGTATGTCCAATGGAGACATAATAGGTCATTAAGGGGTGGACCGGTAACTTGGGAGGTCTTCAAGAAGGCATTTCCTGATCGATTATTACTTACAAAAAAGAGGGAAGCCAAAGTGGAAGAATTCATCAACCTTCGTCAAGGAGGTATGAGTGTACTTGACTTCTCTTTGAAATTTACTAAAGTGTCAAAGTAAGCTCCTTCTTTTGTTTCCGATCCTAGATATGAAATGAGTCGCTTTGTTACGGGAGTGTCGGATCACATGATAGAAGAATGTCGTTAGGCTATGATACATAACAATACGAATATTTCTCGTCTCATGGTTCATGATCAGTCACATCCAGAAACCATACCCTAGAAGATAGGGTGCAATCTTGGATTGCAACCGGCGTATTTGACCTCTCAGAGGTCTTATACAAGCCTACCATATCATTCATCGCATATACATAACGAAAAGTAGTGCGGAATTAAAACTTTTCGTAAAACAATAGAAGTCTTAAACTCTTACATAGATGGAAATAGGAAAACACTAAGTCTTGAATCTTCATCTTAAGATGCGACAATACTTGGTTCACGGTCCATACGAATTTAGAACATACTAATATAGTCTATTACAAACTTTATAAAAGAAACATAAAATCACATATATTCCCTCGAGTCAAGTGACGACATACTTCAACTCTTCTTGAACGATGTCCTTGTCCAAGTCTTCTTCCCAAAGCTCTTCACCTACCAAGAACTATAGATAGAAAATAAAGCATGAAATTAGTACAACCATATGTACTAAGTATGACATGATGCATAAAAATCATGAAAACAGACTTTATTGGAAAAATGCATCTTTTCTTTAAAAAATCATAATATCATCATAAGAATAACATTTAGCAACTTAAATCACATAAGATAACATTAAAACCGAATCATAAATTTAAACCTCACATTACAGTGAGTTCACTTCACTGTACAGTGAAGTCGATTCACTGTTATAGTGAAGTCCTAGCCTTCCCTTTTGAACATCTTCTAGCATGTAGTCTTCTCACCAAAGTCATCCTAAGATTCAATTAAGTCACACAAAGAGAGACCGCCCATATACTCAATTAAAGGCTACCTAAATAATCCTTAAGACTTCCTAGGTTTAGATCATGCCAATATATCAAACAACTTACCTAACTAGAGTCATTCTCAAGACTTCCAAAGATAAGACATGAAGAGATCATCCTTTATGCCCTCTTCACACTTTAGCTAAGGAATCCTTAAGACTTTAGATTAGGTACTTATCCATTTACATGCTCATTATCGTTAAGTCATTTGTTCAGTAGTTCATTTAAGAGACATACATCACATAAAGGACATTCAAATAATGGTCTTAGACAAGACCAAGGGACTCTCATTAACATCTTCAAAGCGTATTGTGCAATGTCTAAGTAGTGTCCCATACCACTACCTAAACTTCATAGAACTTCTCTAATGCTAATAGGTATCCCATATGATGAGAATAGCCAATAACCGACATAGACCATTGTAGCAAAGCATGGAATCCGAAGTTCTATCCTACTTCGATGAGGTGTTCGACTTGCCAATGGTAGAACATAGAGATCCCATGTAGGCACATGGTTAAGGAATATGAAGGGCGTACTTTGTATTCTAGTCTCATACTTAACTAGAACTACTTCCCTTAACCATACTCACTCGGTTGTAGCCTTAGTTCTCATAGATCAATTCACATTAAGGTTCATACAAATGGGTCCGATATCAAGTTCATAACCCAATTATATTTTCCCTAACAAAGCAAGGTCCACTAGGGCTATCTTACTATGGCATTAAGAATCTCATCGCGTCTTTCCTAAGGTATGATAAGATGTTGTTCCAACCAATCAACCTTAAGTCCATCACTCATTACATCAAGGATACCATTACGGCTTACTACTTCACAATTCATAACCTTACCACTTGGTTCAAGGTTCCACATAAATGACCCTCTTTTCATCATTCAAGTTCTCACCTATATTCATTTATTCAAGACTAAGACACTTTAGGTTCCTAAGTCAAGACATCACATATTCACATAAGCATCAAGTAAGGGAAACAAGTTCACCTAAACAAGACACAACATACTTCCATTTAACACATATAGCCTATCTTTCTTTATATTCTTAGGAATGAGCCTTAACCTTATTTCGTCAACCTATTCATTACCTTAACATTATCAACTTAACCATTTTAGACTCATATAGCAAAATTAGGAACAACCATGTATCAACTCTAAGACTACACCCTAAACATATAGTCAAAGCATAACATGATTACCTAGATAGTATCAATAGTCTAACGCATACTTTCACATATGACAGATATGATTATACATCACCAAACCAACTACACAAATAGCCATATAATTTCAAGTAGTGCCGACAAGGCCATGATGATCAATGTACTCAAAATAACGCCGACAAGGCTACATCAATTCACATAGCACCGCCACCAAAGGTGGACATAACCAATCATAACATAATTGAAGTATAATTAACATTGAATTAGAAGAAATAGGGCAGCGTAAAACCACTTCATCATCAACACTTCAAGCCAATACCAATCACCCTATTCAACATCATAAGGCCCTTACCCATGGCCATGAACACCAATTCCTTGCACAATTATAGAAGTCAATGAAATCTAACCAAATTCAATATAGGTTCAATAATCCAATACCAATTTGATAACAATTGAACACAATTCTTATATCAATAGAAAGCCCATAAGAAACTACACACGAAATCATCAATATTAAGCCAATATCAAATAACCCATAATATGGTCAAAATCTTTGGTTCATCAACTTCATGGGTTCATAGGTAATTTAGGTTAAAATCATCAATACAACATCAATCTAATCCATAATAGACGTTTGAAGACCATTAATGCAAGAACCCATGGTAGAATCATGAAATTGGACAATTCACCTTTTGAAAACTTTGGAAACATCTTTGAAAGTTGGTCTCCTTGATGAAACGAGTTTCAAGGATCAAAAGCCATACCTAAATGAAGCTAATTCTTTACATTGAAGAAAAATCTCCACTCAAAACGTCACACCAAGTTATTCCTTGACTTTGGACTTCAATGGAGTCTTGGGGAATTTCTAATGTATTTTGGGATTTTGATTTTTTAAGAACGAAATCTTCTAAGTGTTTATGACTTATAATCACATATAAGATACCCAAAAGACCCTTAGGGAAGCGCCAATACTATTATTTTGAAGTGGTGTGAATTTACAAATTCACCTTTTGACTTACAGTGAACCAGCGTGCAGGCCATAGTGCCATCGACGGTTGCCCATCGATGGGGCGTAGGTCCACATACGGGTTGTCCTGGCCTCCGTTGATGGGTTCAGAGACTTGGAGATGGGATATTAGCTCCCAAGGATAAGTCCCAAATGACGCCTACCACCTACGGGGCGTCGACCAGGCTACTGGCCATCCATTGCCCTCCGTAGGTGGACTGCCTTAGGCAGTTTTGGCCACCATTTTGGGTCCTTCCTCAAGGACCCTTGGATGTTCCTTGGGGATGTTTGCCCGAACGTTTCCAACCCAAACATGATCGTATACTATTTTAACACCTCTCACACGAATTTCATCCAAAACGAACATGTAAAACTCGACGAAACATGCCTAGACACACAAGGTCATTTCAGGGCATATCTTTCGAACTTCATGATCGTTTTTTGATGTTTGACCTCCAAACTTCACGAAACTTGACAAACCGACTTTATACACCATTTAAACTCATTTAAGAACCTTAAAACCTCATGAATTACACATAAACACATAGAACCAAATATGAGGCATTTAGGTGACTTAGTCGTCGAACGTATGAGTCGTCCTTTGCCGTTTGACTTCCAATGCACCTAAACTCTTAGCTACTGCCTCTAAATCATATAATAGACCACATTATGACCTTAGACCACCATTACCAACATGTTAGGATCTAGTTGACCTAAATCATTTTCGAGGTCTTTCAATCTCCCCCACTTGGACAACATTCGTCCTCGAATGACACTTGCCACTCTCCGAACACTTCCAAGATAAGAGAATCAACTTAACAGAACATAACCAAACTACATAACCCACAATAAAGGAGAAAACATCAATTTCACAAAGTCAAAATATTGATAACACAACAAGAAACTTCTACAAAACTCACATGCTTCAATCCAAATAGCAAAAACTCATTCTATATTCATTAATATACTCATACACATCAGTTCTAAACACATAACAACAATTTTAGACTAAAGAATCAATTAGTGACTTTTTGAAAAATATTACAGTGAACAGTGAACAGTGATTTTAGGCAATTTTTTTCAAAAATGCAATCTTATGCAATTCATGATATAAACATGCTCATATGCAAGGTAACATCATATAAACACCTTCAACAGCATGCTCATAACTCAATAAAATACACAATGCAAGAAGTTAATGAAATTCAATTTCAACCAAACTCTTAAACATCATGCACATGCAACAACTTCTAGCACAATTCTAACCATAATCCCCCACTTAGAAGGAAGTCATAGTAAATGAGAGAAACAAGACTTACCAATGTCATCATCACTCTCATCCGGCTTGTCACCTCTAGTACGGAGTGCATAGAAATGCCTCCTAGTTGGAGCATCTTCCTTTGGAACACTAGGCTCAACCTTCTTACCCTCCTTCCTAGAAGCAATGTTTGGACAATCTCTCACTTTTTGCCCATCTTTTCCACATCCAAAGGAACTATCAGTACCCAATAGACACTCACCATAATGTCTCTTACCACAAGTGGCACATGTAGGTTCGCCATTGCTAGAATCACCTCTTTTCTCAAACTTCTTCTTAGGAACACTATGTCCATCTTGAGTTTGAGCCCTCTTTTTGAACCTAGGTTGCACTTGGTCACTAGCAACACTCCTTTTCAAGTTCGTTGAAATACTCATAAGTTTGTACTCTTCAATTGATTGTGTATACACCATAAGTCTAGCAAAAGTCATATCATCATGCAACATAGCCGTACGACATTCCTCCCTCACTAAGTCGGCTACACCCGTCATAAAGCGACTCATTTCATCCCTTCGATTAGACACTAGGGAAGGTGCATACCTAGAAAATGTTGAGAATTTCAAAGAGTATTCCTCAACACTCATATTGCCTTGCTTGAGATTGATAAACTCTTCCACCTTAACCTCTCTCCTCTCTCGGGGAAAGTACTTGCCGAGAAAAGATTCCTTGAATTTTTCCAACTCAATAGGACCCAACTCATTTGGCCTATTGTCCTTCCATTGAGTGTACCAAATTTGAAACACATCTCTCAATTTATAAGAAGCCAACTCCGCCTTCTCCCTAGATGAAACCCCCGTTGCACTCAAAACTTTGTACACACCATCAAGAAATTCTTGGGGATCCTCATTCACCTTAGAGCCAAGAAAGATTGGAGGATTCAACCTCACAAAGTCTGTCAACCTAGATGACATAGTGCTCTCCATAGCATTACCCTAGGCACCATGTTCAAGTTAATTTGAGTAGTCACGGCTTGGGCTAAAGCAAGGAAAGACTCCCTTATCTCACGATTAGTCAACTCCGGCACCTCATTACCTCCTCCCACATTGGGGGAATGATCACCTTGAGGAGGCACTTGATCAACTTGAGCACCTTGGACACCTTGCCCATCATGAAGCACTTGCTCAACTTGCTCAACATGAGGAGGAACTTCCTCATCAACCCTTCCCTCTTCCATCTTTCTAGCGGCCATCCTTCTAGTATTTATCTCCTAGAAACACAAAGAAACACATTTAGAAGGATACTCATAACATTACTCTGCCGCATGACATAGAAGTATAAATGAAGGGAAACACTTTCGTCCTATAGCCTCTCGCCCATAGATTTGTCGCGATTCACACCGATGGTCAAGACTCTACTAGACATGACTTTTCGAGACTTTTTGATACCTAAGACTACTTTCATTAACCTATGCTCTTATACCAAGATTGTCACATCCTAAAACCACACCCTAGAAGATAAGGTGCAATCTTGGATTGCGACCGGCGCATTCGACCTCTCAGAGGTCTTATACAAACCTATTATATCATTCATCGCATATACATAACGAAAAGTAGTGCAGAATTAAAACTTTTTGTAAAATAATAGAATTCTTAAATTCTTTCATAGATGGAAATAGGAAAACACTAAGTCTCGAATCATCATCTTAAGAAACGACAATACTTGGGTCACGGCCCATACGAATTTAGAACATACTAATATAGTCTATTACAAACTTTATAAAAGAAACATAAAATGTCATATATGCCCTCGAGTCAAGTGATGACATACTTCAACTCTTCTTGAACGATCTCCTTGTCAAAGTCTTCTTTCCAAAGCTTTTCACCTACCAAGAACTATAGATAGAAAATAAAGCATGAATTAGTAAAACCGCATGTACTAAGTATGGTTAACGGGAATAGTATGTCTTCTACAAACTAGACCAATCCATCTAGAAACAACATAATTGAGTTATATTATATGTTAATCTATCCATAATATCCAAAAGAAATAATAAACAATGTAATTCACAAGACCAATTTCGAGATTGGAAATGACCCACTTGAATTTCATACTTTTGAAACCAATTTGATGGAACCCTTTGGGGAAAGAAGTCCCAAAGGTGAAAGGAATCCCATACCTTAATGTTTGATGAATATTGACGGAGAAACCTTTGTTATTGAATCCCTATAACCCACCTTTACCTTGTCTTCTATGGAGTTCTTCAACATGAGATAGAAAGAAGAGAGAAGGAAGAGAGTTTTGGGTTTGGGAATTATGAGGACTTAAGTTAGTCTAATTAGGTTAGGGTGTTTATATAGGTTGTTAATAACCTTAATTAGACCTCCATTAACCCCTAGATAATTAACTAACCCCTGATTAACCTCCTACTAAGCCAACTAATTAAATTAAAACGTGCAGCAAAACCAGCCCCTTATAGACGAGACCATGATCGACGGATCGTGTGTCCAACGACGGGCACTCCTCCTTCCGTGCTGCACATCCATCGCTAAGTTCAAAGAGTTGTAAAAATAGGCCCTTGCACTAATATTCTAAGTGTACATAAATTGAGGAAATTGATGCCTCTTCGATTGGAACACGGTCCGTCTGTGGCATCAGTTGATGACACTGCATATTGACAACTTTTTGTCACTTTTGCAAGGGTCCTCCTCAAGGGCCCTTAGTTGGTCCTTGTGGAGTAATGCCCGGAAGTTTCGAATAAGAACAAACTCTAATACATGTTAGACACCCTTCCACCTATTTTAATCATTTTTTGACTCCTTAAAGCTAGTCAAATAATCTAAGGAACGCTAGTATCTCATTTAACTAGTTTCCAGACGTCATGGACGTTCCTTGACGTTTTGGTCTCTAGACTTCCTAAATTTATATACATTAAAATAGACCTTAAAACAGTGTCTAAACCCTTTAAAATGTATGTTAGTCTCTAGAACACGTCTTAGACTTCAATGTTTTACAAGGTAAGCATGTCTTTCAAAATTTGGAAGCTTCTTTCACATGACTCCAACACCTTAAATATCACACTATTTTGGGACAAGGTAGTCAACGAATAAGGAATGGATGCAAAACCATCCATAAACCTCTTATATTACCCCAGCTAAACACAATAAAGTTCTAATGTCGGTTGGAGTCAATGGTCTAGGCCAATTATTAACTGCCTCAGTTTTCTTTGGATCAACCACTATACCCTTACTTGAGATAATATGTCCAAGAAATGCCACCGATCTCAACCAAAACTCACACTTGCTATACTTGGCAAATAGTTGGTGTTCTTTAAGGACTTGTAACACTAGTCTCAAATAACCCATGTCTTCACCCTCATTCTCCGAATATACAAAGATATCGTTAATTAAGTGTAACGACCTGCTTAGTCGTTTTGAGCAGCAGATTTTATTTCTGGAAAACTGTCTGAGACGACGT
This sequence comes from Solanum sitiens, assembly GCA_016801875.1. Taxonomy (NCBI): domain Eukaryota; kingdom Viridiplantae; phylum Streptophyta; class Magnoliopsida; order Solanales; family Solanaceae; genus Solanum; species Solanum sitiens. The sequence goes on from JABWTJ010000183.1 coordinate 1,346,447, forward strand.
ATCCAACGACGGACCGTCATGGGCACGACGGACCGTCGAGGGTGTCTCGTTCCAAACACTTGGAATTCTTATATTTGAGTGCTGAAATCGACTCTCTGAACTCTGTGACGGACCTGCAGGACGGACCGTCACAGACATGACGGACCGTTGTGAGGTTCCGTTTTAGAACACTTCAACTCTTGAGAATTGGGTACTGAGAGCAATTCTCTGAAGTCTGTGACGGACCTGCAGGACGGACCGTCACAGACATGACGGACCGTTGTGAGGTTCCGTTTCAGAACACTTCAACTCTTGAGAATTGGGTACTGAGAGCAATTCTCTGTCCGTCGTGACGGAAGTGCAGGACGGACCGTCGTAGGCACGACGGACCGTCACAGGTTGCGTAATCCCAGTCTGGGTCAAATTTCTGGGTAAGTTTTAAAGGGGAGTTTTGGACTATTCTTGCTATAATTATAAATTTTAGTGGGTCAATGTTAAAAACTCAAATCCTTGGGGGTGTAAAGGAGATGACCTTGAGTTATTTAGTGGGTGGTTTCCTCATCTTTTATACCTAATTATATGCCAAATTAGGGAAAAGAGAGAGAGTTTGGGAGAAGAAAAAATAGAGAGAACAAGGAGAAGAGAGGAACGATCTATAGAGAGAGACAACCAAGAGGAACCAAGAAGCTTGAGAGATTGCTTGTTTGATCAAGGATCCTTGGTGAAGGTAGGTTATGGTTGATACTATTTGTAGTAAACTCTTAATAGTGAATGATATGTATTGGTAGTATTGTAAACCCTTCTATATGCTTAATCTTATGCTTTCATGAATGTGATTATGTGTTTGTGATAAAATAAGCTTAATGAAGCTTTGAATCCAAAATCTTGAAGAAACCCTAATTCACCTTGTTATTGATGATGCCTTGGTATAAAAGAAGGCTTGATGAACTAAAGTAATGAGATTGGTGATGCCTTGGTATAAAGAAGGCTTGATGAATTGATTAGAATGATAGGGATCGGAGTGTCACGTTCCGACACATAGTATTAGGGGATCGGGTGTCACGAACCGACACGTAGAATTAGGGGATAGGAGTGTCACGTTCCGACACATAGTATTAGTGGGTCGGGTGTCACGAACCGACACATAGAATTAGGGGATCGGAGTGTCACGTTCCGACACATAGAATTAGGGGATCGGAGTGTCACGTTCCGACAAATAGTATTAGTGGATCGGGTGTCACGAACCGACACGTAGAATTAGGGGATCGGAGTGTCACGTTCCGACACATAGTATTAGTGG
>JABWTJ010000183.1:1347987-1534208 GCA_016801875.1 Solanum sitiens
GGATCGGGTGTCACGAACCGACACGTAGAATTAGGGGATCGGAGTGTCACGTTCCGACACATAGAATTAGGGGATCGGAGTGTCACGTACCGACACAAGAGGAAGAAAGATAATAAATCTTGAGAGATGTTTATATACTCAATGTAATGAACCTAATTCCCAAATGAGTGTGGTATTGAGGCTTGAGTCCTCATGGATGAACTTGGTAGTACTTATTGATGATTATAGTACTTGTTACTACATGTTGAGTATTGTAGTTGATTTATGATATGAACTGATATATACTGTTTTCTATTTTGAGTTGGCCGATGATACCTACTCAGTACTTGTGTTTGTACTGACCCCCTACTTGTTGTTTCTTTCTTTGTTATTTGGGGAATGCAGCAAACGTACCGTCGTCTTCAACTCAGCAGCACTTCTAGCCAGTCGTCACTACACCGGATTTCAGGGTGAGCTAATGCTTCTAGCTTGGACTGGATCTTCTCTTCAATGTCTTGATGCCTTGAACTTCCGGCATGGACTAGCCTTTTATTTATTTTAGCTTCTTAGATACTTCTAGATTTGTAACTTGAGGATAGATGTTCTTGTGATGATGACTTCCAGATTTGGGGATAATGAGTTTTAAGTCTTCCGCTTTGTATTTTTGTTCAATATGTTGGAGTTTTAGATTGGTTGGTTCGCTCACATAGTAGGATAAGTGTGGGTGCCACTCGCGGCTAGATTTTGGGTCGTGACAAACTTGGTATCAGAGCATTAGGTTCGTTGGTCTCATCACACAAGAACGAGTCTAGTAGAGTCTTAAAGAACGGTAGGGGGACGCCTTTACTTTTCTTTGAGAGGCTATAAGACTTTAGGAAAATTCCACTCTTTCTTTCTTTCTTTCGTGCTATTACTTGGATTCAATTGGTATCTAGGTGATACAAATTGGTATCTGACCATCTTCACTCTATTTCACAGATGGTTATAACTAGAGCAACGACTGCACCAACACCGGCAAGACAAGAACCGTCTGAGCCAGCCACTGGGGCTGTAGCTCGGAGAGGAACAGTCGCGAGAGGCCGTGGAAGAGGTCGTGGGAGGACGTCCTCTAGAGGAAGAGGACAAGCACCTAGCCCACCTGGTACTAGGGCGGTGAATCCTCCACCGACGGAGGAAATGGTAAGAGAGGGTGAGGAAGGGGAGAATGAACAAGCACAGAATGAGGAATTGCCACCCCAACCTACCCAGAGATGATCAATCAGGTTCTTGCTTATCTTAGCGGGTTATCTGATCAGGGTCAGACACCTCCAGTGTTTTCTGCACCAGCACCCCAGGTTCCGGAGGTACAACATGCGGCCACTATGGCTCCTCGCATGGATACTTCATTGGAAATAGGCACGTTTCCTCGTCTGACTACAGGGCCTATAAATGACAATGATCAGCTGAACTTTTCCAGTAAGGTTCTTGAAATTGAGAAACCTCCAGTCTTCAAAGGTGAGACTGAATCTTGAGGATTGCTTACGAATTTTCTGGTTGACTTGTCCATGAGTACTACACAGGGATGGGTATAGTAAAGAACGGTTTGTGTTGAGTTCGTGAGTTTAGCAGTTTCAGGGAACCCAAAATGTGTGGCGGTCACATGGTTGAGTGCAACCAACAAGAGGCACCACCTATTACTGGCATCATGCTCTAGTTTGTTTTGGAGAAGTATATTCCCCGGACTTTGAGGGATAGGAAAAAGGGATGAGTTCTTGAGCCTAGAGCAAGGTAGGATGTCGGTTACTGCATATGAGGCTAAGTTTCGTGCATTATCCAGGTATGCCACCCAACTTTGTTTCAGTCCACAAGAACGGATTCGCCGTTTGTGAAGGGGTTGAGGTCAGAGTTGCGGGTTTTAGCCTTACAGGTAGCGGCTACGGCAAAATCCTTTCAAGAAGTGTGGTGAGAAGGCGGGTCGGGTGATAGAAAAGGTGGAGGGAGGAGTTAAGACCAGATACTTCAACAATGGCATCGGACGAATCAAAAAGGTTTCGTAAAGGGAGTGAGTTTAAATGGGTTCTACCATCGTAGGAGGACAAGGTTTCAAGAGTCTAGCGCGAGGGGCCAGACCAATTCAGTCTTCACTACCGACTGTATGTGTGGGGGGCGAACCGGTCAGACGGCGGGTGCGGAAGGGGCACTGGGGAAGTAAATGCTCGGGGGAGAGACGGGTGAGTACGTGTGAAAAATCGAGACCGAGATAGGGAAGTGTGTGAGGGATGTGTGGGTGAGACGAATGGGACGATGGGGGTGGTGGGGAGAGTAGAAGATTGGGTGTAGGCCCCAAAACAGGAGGGTTATAGACCCACGAAAGCTCGGAGGTGGGGGGGTGGTACCATGGTGAAGGAGGCCGGGTTAGTTGTACTGGGGAGGACGGAGTGTGGGTATGTCCGAGGTAATGGTGGTCAACCAAAACGGCCGAGGTGATGGACAAACTGGAGCTACTACAATTACCGCATGGTAGGGGCACGGGCAGACTGGAGATAGGAGGGCCCATTGGTTACGCTTTCCATGGGAGGTCTGAGGCAGAGGCATCTGAGGCTTTTCACAGGTAATCTTTTGGTTTGTGATACATGGCTTCTGTAATTAAATTGAATCCTGGATCCACTTTTTCATAGGTACTTTCCTCATTTGCTACTGGTCCTAAATCTCATTGTGAGCGCTTGACATGCCTATCGTGTTCTACGCCCGGTGGGTGAGTCTGTGATAGTGGCAAAAGGTATATAGTATGCTTGGTGACTTTTGTGGGAGCAATACTTATTGACTTTGGTCCAGTTTTAGAAAAATGGTTTATTTGATGTAATTCTTGGTATGACTTGGCTTTCTCGAATTTTGGTTGCGATCTTGGATTGTAATGCTAAAACTGTGACGTTAGCCAAGCCTGGGACAGATCCGTTAGTGTGGGAGGGGGACTACACTTCCACTCCGGTTCGTATCATCTCCTTTCGTCGTGCTAAAAGAATGATTAGTAAGGGGTGCTTAGCTTTCTTGGCACATCTCAAGGATGACACTACCCAAGTACCTTCAATTGAGTCGGTTTCGGTAGTCCGTGAGTTTCTGGATGTGTTCCCTGCAGATCTTCCTGGTATGCCACCGGATAGAGATATTGATTTCTGCATTGATCTGGAACCGGGTACTCGACCCATGTCCATACCCCCTTATAGGATGGCCCCAGCTGAGTAAGGGAGTTAAAGGCCCAACTTCAAGGAGCCCTTGTTGGTAAAAAGGGTTTTTAATTAGGCCAAGTGCATCCCCTTGGGGTGCTCCTGTTTTATTTGTGAAGAAGAACGATGGCCGTCTATAACGAATATAGGGGTGCAGATGGGGAATACGCTGAGGCGCCGGTGGCCGCTAATAGGAGGTGGGGAATATTCATAAACGCAGTATCCTAGTCAATCGCGCATTAGTGATAGTGTTTGACATCAAGTTGTACAGTGCTTGTGTCTTCGCTAAAAATTGTTTGAGGGCCGGTTATCATCATTTGAAAATACGGACAGCAGATGGGTGCCAAGGACTGCTTTTCGAACCAGGTATGGGCATTATGAATTCTTAGTAATGTCTTTTGGGCTTACGAATGCCCCTGCTGCTTTCATGAGCCTAAGGAACGGGATTTTTAAGCCATATCTGGATCTTTTTGTTATTGTATTTATTGATGATATACTGATATACTCAAAGAGCAAGAAGGAACATGAGGAGCACTAGAGAATTGTGTTGGAAGTATTGAGGGAGAAAAAGCTTTATGCCAAATTCTCCAAGTGTGAGTTTTGGCTAGATTCAGTGTCCTTCTTGGGGCACGTGGTTTCTAAGGGAAGGGTATGTGTGCCTCATGTTGATGATTTGATCCACACTATCCTTACAGAGGCTCATAGTTCCGGATATTCTATACATCCTGGTGCAACCAAGATGTACCGTGACCTAAAGCAACACTTTTGGTGGAGTAGAATGAAGCGCGACATTGTTGATTTTGTTGCCAAATGTCCAAATTGCCAGCAAGTAAAGTATGAACACCAGAGGCCCGGAGGAACACTTCAGAAAATGCCCATTCCTGAATGGAAGTGGGAGAGAATTGCAATGGACTTCGTGGTTGGTCTTCCAAAGACATTGGGTAAGTTTGACTCTATTTGGGTAATTGTGGACAGATTAACTAAGTCTGCTCACTTCATTCCGGTCAAGGTGACCTACAATGCAGAGAAGTTAGCCAAAATCTACATCTCAGAAATTGTTCGATTGCATGGAGTTCCACTCTCCATTATATCAGATAGAGGTACGCAGTTTACTTCTAAGTTCTGGAGAACATTGCACGCGGAATTAGGTACTAGGTTGGACCTTAGTACTGCATTTCACCCTCAGACCGATGGTCAGTCTGAGCGAACGATTCAAGTGTTGGAGGATATGCTTCGCGCATGTGTGATTGAATTTGGTGGTCATTGGGATAACTTCTTACCCTTAGCGGAGTTTTCATACAATAATAGCTATCACTCCAGTATTGACATGGCCCCATTTGAAGCATTGTATGGGAGGAGATGTAGGTCTCCCATTGGTTGGTTTGACGCATTTGAAGTTAGACCTTGGGGTACTGATCTGTTGAGGGATTCATTGGAGAAGGTGAAATTTATTCAAGAAAAGCTTTTAGCAGCTCAAAGTAGGCAAAAGGAATATGCAGATCGAAAGGTTAGAGACTTGGAGTNCGAATTCGGGATACGGTGTTGCGAGGCGAGTCTAAAGAGGCAATAATTGATGAGGAAGGTGTCTTGAGGATTAAGGGAAGGGTATGTGTGCCTCATGTTGATGATTTGATCCACACTATCCTTACAGAGGCTCATAGTTCCGGATATTCTATACATCCTGGTGCAACCAAGATGTACCGTGACCTAAAGCAACACTTTTGGTGGAGTAGAATGAAGCGCGACATTGTTGATTTTGTTGCCAAATGTCCAAATTGCCAGCAAGTAAAGTATGAACACCAGAGGCCCGGAGGAACACTTCAGAAAATGCCCATTCCTGAATGGAAGTGGGAGAGAATTGCAATGGACTTCGTGGTTGGTCTTCCAAAGACATTGGGTAAGTTTGACTCTATTTGGGTAATTGTGGACAGATTAACTAAGTCTGCTCACTTCATTCCGGTCAAGGTGACCTACAATGCAGAGAAGTTAGCCAAAATCTACATCTCAGAAATTGTTCGATTGCATGGAGTTCCACTCTCCATTATATCAGATAGAGGTACGCAGTTTACTTCTAAGTTCTGGAGAACATTGCACGCGGAATTAGGTACTAGGTTGGACCTTAGTACTGCATTTCACCCTCAGACCGATGGTCAGTCTGAGCGAACGATTCAAGTGTTGGAGGATATGCTTCGCGCATGTGTGATTGAATTTGGTGGTCATTGGGATAACTTCTTACCCTTAGCGGAGTTTTCATACAATAATAGCTATCACTCCAGTATTGACATGGCCCCATTTGAAGCATTGTATGGGAGGAGATGTAGGTCTCCCATTGGTTGGTTTGACGCATTTGAAGTTAGACCTTGGGGTACTGATCTGTTGAGGGATTCATTGGAGAAGGTGAAATTTATTCAAGAAAAGCTTTTAGCAGCTCAAGGTAGGCAAAAGGAATATGCAGATCGAAAGGTTAGAGGCTTGGAGTACATGGAGGGTGAACAAGTCTTGCTGAAGGTTTCACCCATGAAAGGGGTGATGCGGTTTGGAAAAAGGGGTAAGCTAAGTCCAAGGTATATTGGGCCATTTGAAGTACTTAAGCGAGTAGGGGAGGTGGCTTATGAATTAGCCTTGCCTCCAGGGCTGTCAGGAGTACATCCGGTATTTCATGTGTCTATGTTGAAAAGATACCATGGGGATGGAAACTACATCATTCGTTGGGATTCGGTTCTGCTTGATGAAAACTTGTCTTATGAGGAGGAACCTGTTGCTATTTTAGATAGAGAAATTCGCAAGTTGAGATCAAGGGAGATTGCATCTATCAAAGTTCAATGGAAGAATCGACCAGTTGAAGAGGCCACTTGGGAGAAGGAAGCTGATATGCAAGAAAAATATCCGCATCTGTTCACAGATTCAGGTACTCCCTCTCATCCTTGTCTTTCTTCTTTTGATCGTTCGAGGACGAACGATGGGTAAATTGGTATCTATTGTAACGACCTGCTTAGTCGTTTTGAGCAGCAGATTTTATTTCTGGAAAACTGTCTGAGACGACGTATCCAACGACGGACCGTCGAGGGTGTCTCGTTCCAAACACTTGGAATTCTTATAATTGAGTGCTGAAATCGACTCTCTGAACTCTGTGACGGACCTGCAGGACGGACCCGTCCACAGACATGACGGACAGTTTGTGAAGGTTTCCAGTTTCAGAACACTTCAACTCTTGAGAATTGGGTAACTGAGAGCAATTCTCTGAAGTCTGTGACGGACCTGCAGGACGACGTCACAGACATGACGGACCGTTGTGAGGTTCCGTTTCAGAACACTTCAAACTCCTTGATTAATTGGGTACTGAGAGCAATTCTCCTGTTCCCGTCGTGACGGAAGTGCAGGACGGACCGTCGTAGGCACGACGGACCGTCACAGGTTGCGTAATCCCAGTCTGGGTCAAATTTCTGGGTAAGTTTTAAAGGGGAGTTTTGGACTATTCTTGCTATAATTATAAATTTTAGTGGGTCAATGTTAAAAACTCAAATCCTTGGGGGTGTAAAGGAGATGACCTTGAGTTATTTAGTGGGTGGTTTCCTCATCTTTTATACCTAATTAGATGCTAAATTGGGGAAAAGAGAGAGAGTTTGGGAGAAGAAAAAATAGAGAGAACAAGGAGAAGAGAGGAACGATCTATAGAGAGAGACAACCAAGAGGAACCAAGAAGCTTGAGAGATTGCTTGTTTGATCAAGGATCCTTGGTGAAGGTAGGTTATGGTTGATACTATTTGTAGTAAACTCTTAATAGTGAATGATATGTATTGGTAGTATTGTAAACCCTTCTATATGCTTAATCTTATGCTTTCATGAATGTGATTATGTGTTTGTGATAAAATAAGCTTAATGAAGCTTTGAATCCAAAATCTTGAAGAAACCCTAATTCACCTTGTTATTGATGATGCCTTGGTATAAAAGAAGGCTTGATGAACTAAAGTAATGAGATTGGTGATGCCTTGGTATAAAAGAAGGCTTGATGAATTGTTAGAATTAGGGGATCGGAGTGTCACGTTCCGACACATAGTATTAGGGGATCGGAGTGTCACGTTCCGACACATAGTATTAGTGGGTCGGGTGTCACGAACCGACACATAGAATTAGGGGATCGGAGTGTCACGTTCCGACACATAGAATTAGGGGATCGGAGTGTCACGTTCCGACACATAGTATTAGTGGATCGGGTGTCACGAACCGACACGTAGAATTAGGGGATCGGAGTGTCACGTTCCGACACATAGAATTAGGGGATCGGAGTGTCACGTTCCGACACATAGTATTAAGGGATCGGGTGTCACGAACCGACACGTAGAATTAAGGGATCGGAGTGTCACGTTCCGACACATAGTAGTAGGGGATCGGAGTGTCACGTACCGACACAAGAGGAAGAAAGATAATAAATCTTGAGAGATGTTTATATACTCAATGTAATGAACCTAATTCCCAAATGAGTGTGGTATTGAGGCTTGAGTCCTCATGGATGAACTTGGTAGTACTTATTGATGATTATAGTACTTGTTACTACATGTTGAGTATTGTAGTGATTTATGATATGAACTGATATATACTGTTTTCTATTTTGAGTTGGCCGATGATACCTACTCAGTACTTGTGTTTGTACTGACCCCCTACTTGTTGTTTCTTTCTTTGTTATTTGGGGAATGCAGCAAACGTACCGTCGTCTTCAACTCAGCAGCACTTCTAGCCAGTCGTCACTACACCGGATTTCAGGGTGAGCTAATGCTTCTAGCTTGGACTGGATCTTCTCTTCAATGTCTTGATGCCTTGAACTTCCGGCATGGACTAGCCTTTTATTTATTTTAGCTTCTTAGATACTTCTAGATTTGTAACTTGAGGATAGATGTTCTTGTGATGATGACTTCCAGATTTGGGGATAATGAGTTTTAAGTCTTCCGCTTTGTATTTTTGTTCAATATGTTGGAGTTTTAGATTGGTTGGTTCGCTCACATAGTAGGATAAGTGTGGGTGCCACTCGCGGCTAGATTTTGGGTCGTGACATTAAGAGAATGACAAAGAACTCTAGGTAGTTTCGAAACACACATTTCATAAGGTCCATAAAATCCACTGGGGCATTAGTGAGGCCAAAGGACATTACTAGGAACTCATAGTGACCATACCTAGTTCGAAATTCAATTTTAGGTACATCCTCACCTTTCACACAAAATTCGTGATACCCCGACCTCAAGTCAATCATAGAAAAGTAGCTTTCCCTTTAGAGTTGATCAAACAAGTCATCAATATGAGTGAGAGGATAATTTTTCTTAATGGCGACTCTATTGAGTTGACGATAGTCAATGCACATCCTAAGGGACCCATCCTTTTTCATAACAAACAACACCGGAGCTCCCCATGGTGAAATTCTAGGTTGAATGAAAGCCTTGTCTAATAAGTCTTTGAGTTGAAGCTTTAGCTATTTCAATTTCGTCGGAGCCATCGGTGAGGAGGAACAGAAATGGGATTGGTATCCGGTAACAAGTCAATACCAAAGTCAATTTCCTGTTCAGGAGGTATTCCGGGTAAGTCATCGGGAAAGACTTCCTTAAAAGTCCTTCACTATGGGGACCTACTTTATTGGATGGATGTCGGACTCAAAATCTTTGAATCTTACAATATGGTAAAGACACCCTAGGAATTGAAATGATACGACCTCTAGGAATTGAGGTACCCCCCTTCCACTCTAAGACGGGTTCATTAGTAAAATTAAACTTAACCATCTTGTTCGACAATCAATGGGAGAAAAACCAAAATGCAACAAATCCATTCCCAATATGACATCAAAATCAACCATATAGATCTCAACCAAATCCACACATGTAACTTTATTGTCAAAGATATAGGACAACTCCTAAAGAAACTTCTAGCCATTACAGAGTCATCCACAGGGGCTGTTACCGAAAATGGTTCAATCAAAACATTAGTTAGAACATCAAATTGTTTACCTATGAGAGGAGTTACAAATAACAAGGTAGCACCGGGATCAAGTAAATCATAAACATCAATAGAGAATACTTGTAACACACCGGTGACCACATCGGGAGACTCCTCTTGCTCACCCCTAGAGGGGAGAGCATAAAAGTTGTTCCTCTTTGGAGCTTTGGAACTAGTAGCACTAGCTTGAGCTAGACCACTTCCATTAAATCTCTAACCTTGTATCCACTCTTGCCACACCAAAAGCAATTCTCTATCCCAACTAGAAACTCACCCCAATGCTTCTTACCACACTTGGAATAAGTTGGTTTCATGCTAGGTGAATTTCCACTTCTTCCCTTCTGGGACTTAGGTTTAAACACCCTATCCTTATTCACCTTAGGGAAATTAAAAGGAACTTGGTTGGAAACCCTCTTCTTGAACCTAGGCTTATCTTGAATATAAATCCTACCTTTAAAAGTACCTCCTTCATATGACTTGGCCTTCTTAAATTCCTTATTCTTCCTCTTAGTCTAGTCTCTTCAACTTGTTGAGCATGAACCATCAACCTAGAGGTATCCATATTGCCATGTATCATCGCCTAACGACACTGTTGAACCTAATCATCGGATACTCCTGTCAGAAAGAGACATATCTCATCCCTTAGGTTAGACACCAAGGAAGGAGCATACTTGGAAAATTTAGTGAACTTGAAGGTGTACTCTTGCACACTCATACCTCCTTGATGAAGTTTGATGAATTCTTTCAATTTCGCCTCCGTTTTCTTCCTAGGAATGAAACTGTCAAGGAAAGTCCTTCAAAAAATGTTTAAATTTATAGGTCCCGCTCTCAAGGCCCTATTATATCTCAATTTGGTGTACCATGTTTGAGATAAATACTATAGTTTATAGGAAGCTAACTCAGCTTTATCATTTCATGTCAACCCCATAGCATAGAGAATCTTGCAATCTTTATCAATGAAGTCATGGGGATCTTCATTCACTTTCGACCCATAGAACATAGGAGGGTTCATCCTCATGAAGTCCCTAAAGAGGGAAGGCATGGAACTAGCATTTGGTTGAACATGAGGTCCAAACTCCCAATTGTCTTAAGTAGTCATGACTTGGGTTTGAGAGTCTACCGCTTGAGCTTGTGTAGTCATGGCTTGGGCCAAAGTAAAAAATTCTGACCTTTTCACTCCATCTGTCATAGATGCAAGAATGACCGGAGCTTTGACTTGTGGAGACACTTGGTTTCCTTGTGGAGGGGCTCGGTTATCTTGAGGAGGAAGTCCCACATTATCCAAATCATCCTCCACTCTCCTTGTAGCCGTCCTTCTAGTATTCATCTTCTATAACAAGTAAAGGATTAGAAGAAAAAAGGACACATAGTATTTAAACTCATAAGGAATGACTTTCACGATTACCATTAAGTGATAATTCCTAAGCATCACACATCCTCTCATTTATAATTGTGTCGCGCTTCACACCCATGAACATGACTCTACGTAGACGTGGTTTAGTGTGACATCAACCCTAAGGTTACTTTTAATCTCATGCTCTGATACCAAGTTTGTCACGACTAGGAATCACCCCCTAGACGTAACCGGTGTCGTCGTCCTTAGAGAGGAATAAGACTAGCCTCTTAGAGTTATTCATTACATTTCATTGGTTAAAATGCTAAAAAATTAATACTTTTTATATACATTGAGGTATACATAGACCTCTCCCTTACAAGTCATATATACATATGGAGTTTACTTAAACTCCTCGCATAGGATGCTGACATAGGATTCTCATTTAGTCAATATACATAACATATAAGAATTTAGTCTAATATAACATCTCACATTAAACCATCTAAACCAGAGTACATATTCGGGCATATCCCATTCTTTATTACAACAAAATCCATATATAGGCTTATAAAATAATAGTATTCAAATGAATGAGAAAGAAACTAAATGTCTTTGGACAATAACAACATCAAGTATCTAGATAGTGGCATCATTCTCGAATGGTGAGGACCTACCAAACACTTGGGGAATATCCAAATAGTCTTGCAATTGGCCTTCTAACTTGAACGGACCTAACCTACATAGTTGTAGAAATATAAATGAAATAGATTAGTACATCGACTTGTACGAAGTATCGAAACATATGCACATATAATATTTCAAATCATGCTTAAAGGGACATTTTTTAAAAACCATGCCAAGTTACTTTGAAAAACCTTACGCACAACCAAGAATACATATAAGACAATGATAATATATCCCTTAACACAAGAACATATACAAGAAAAAACCAACACCATCAAATAGAGTAAAGTCAACATGAGAAGTAGCATATTAGAACCCATAACCAAAAAAACTCCAACACAATGTTATAACAACAAAGCATGTACAAGAGTTCATAACATTGCAACATATGCAAGACCCTTACTCACAACCCCTTACAAAGATGACAAGTGCAATGATCAAGTGAAGTCCCATAGCCCCACACAACCAAGTAAACCAAATAAAGGATCACAAGTAATTTCTAAGTTCATATAACAGACCATCATGTGTACTCATCGTAATATTTAACAATATAGACCAATAACATGTTCATAAGTAAAACGAACATCATATAGGATCATCAACATGTAATGTCAACATATGCATATCATTTACTTTATATAAACAATAGAACAACCTCCTAAGAGTTCCCTCAAAGACAACTAGTGCAATGTATAGTTAGAGTCGCATACCCCTACCTAGACTAAGTCAAACCCCTTAAGTCAACAAAGTTAGTGTTCACTTTATTACTTAATTTTTAATTTTGGTATAACTTTCCTTAACCGACATACACCACATGGAATTGTAATATATCTCATGATAACCATTGTGAACCTACCTTCCCACATTGGGAAGGGACACTCTCTCATAACTAGTTCACTCGGTGCTAAGATAGAGTCCCTTTTGGAAATATCTTTAAGCCTTTATTAATCATCATAACTTAGTATAGGCCATACATGACTTACCCCTTCCATATCATAATCATTATCTCATTTGGAATTGCATGAGAACTTCCTTTCATAACAATCCTCATATGTGAGATTAACACATTTTCATCATCATGTCATAGTAAGGCGCATAAGTGATTTATGATCAACCTTATATCATTACACCTTAATCATAATCTCACAATCCATATAATCAAGACATTTAAATTACATTCATCATACCATCACCTATCTTATCGAATCATAATTAATACTTTAATATAACATCATCAACAAGTATAAGTCATAACAATTGAAGTAAGGATTCATGATCATAGGTATTACAAATTCACCTTCACAAGCCTTCTCCCATGGTATTACCATCAAACAACCATATTCATCCATTAATAAACTTTATAACATCATACAATAGTAATTAAAACAAGAACTAAGTCAATTGCATTATCACTAACTAATTCGAAATCAAATCTTAACCTAGGGTTAGGGAAAGAGGGTTAATTCATGATCTCTAGAACTAGGTATAACATCAACAACTACCGTAATTCACCAATAATTCATCATAATTTATTCATAATAATCAAAATAACTCAAGAACAGTACGATTTGAAACATCAATTTTGGATTAAGAATGAAACACATTTTATCTCAACTTTTAGAAATCAATTTGAAAGAACCCCTTGGGGAAAGGAGTTCCAAAGGTGAAGAGTTGTTATACCTTAATAATACTTGAAGATTGATGGAGAGAAAGTGAAGTTCTTGCAGACCTAAGCCCTTTGAACATGGTTTTCAAAGGATTCTATTTTGGGGAGAGAGAAAGTAGTGAGAAGAATGAGGATTTCAGTTTGGGAATTGAGGAGTGTCAAGTTAGTTTAATGAGTGTTAGGACTTTTATGGTCTCTTAACTAACTAAACTAAACATCCCTTAAAAACTAATTAACTAGTTAATTCACATGACTAAAAACATTGCCGTGAAAACAGACCCTAAACCACGACTCTTCGACCTATGCCCCGTAGTCCCACCGATGGCCCATGCTGGCAAGTCATATTTTGGGACTGCGGCTTGGTTTTTGATCCCTTTTTGAATTTGTCTAAGGCATCACCTACGGAGGAAATTGACGCATCGTCGCCCAGAAGACGGCTAGTCAATTGTTCTCTTAGGTGGCCACTGCCATTTGACAGCATTTTGGTCATTTTAGAAGGATCCTTGAGGTGGTGCTTGGGGATTTATAACCCGATGTTTCGACCCTAAAAATACTCTAATAAATTTTTAACACCTTCCTACTAAATTTCATTGATTTCCAACTCTTAAAACCCCATGAAACATGCCAAAGTCACACAAACCTCTTTTTCACAATTTACCGGACGTCAAAGATGTTCCTTGATGTTTTGACTCTACAACATCCTAATGGTTTATATACATTATTGTAGGCCATAAACATTGTTAAAAACATGGACCAACATATGGAGGCTCTAGATTAGGTCATGGATTTTTGAAGTGTTGCAAACTTACAAAACTTACAAACCTTGATCCTCTTTGATCAATTATCCACAATTAATCATCAATTAACATAGAAGACAGTAGCTATAATCAACTTATCATAATCGAATCACACTACAATAAACCTATCATTATTATCACAATAACTACAATATATGCTAAATTGGGAAATTGGGAGGAACATGGGTTCATCATGAAATTGGATTGAAAACATCATTATAAACATTATATAATCCATAATTCATCATAATAATGTTTTTGAAATCATTTTGAATAGGAACCCATGACTTGATTGAAAGATATAGAGTTTTATAATGAATTGTTTTTCAAAAAACAATGAAGGAACTCTCTATATGAATGAATATCTAAAGATGAAGGATTACCATACATCATTATAGGTGAAAACCACAAAAAATTGATGAAGAAACCATCACAACCCATCAACCAAGCTCTTCTTGAGCTTCATCTCCAATGGAGGTTTCAAGAGAGGTTTTGTTTTGAGAGAGAAGTCTAATTTTTGAAAAATCAATTGGGAATGGGGATTTCATGTTATTAACTAACTTAATACACCTACAATACCCCATAATGACCGTCCATAGTAATTTAAGAAAGTGGGGTGAATTTATCATTCACCTTTTAATGAAATTGTATGCATGGCAAGTAGTTGCAGGTTACATCGACAAGAGTAGTTGACGGGGCATTGATTGGATGACGACTTGTCCAACTGCTCCGTTGTTTTATATTGAATCTCCTTACTGGGGCTCAAGCTCACATTATTAAGTGTTGAGCTATGCCTCCTATCAAAGGGGCATCGATTTAAGGAAGGGGCGTCGATCCTCGGCTCGTGAACTAACACTACCTAGGAAGCTTTTTGGATTCCCCTCAAGGACCCCTTTTATGGTCCTTGGCGAGTCGTGCCCGGATGTTTCTAATGTAAATACACTTGTATACATGATAGGGACCTCTCACATAAAGTTTTACCAAAACAAACCCGTAAAACATGCCAAGGCACACCAAGACACACATGCACGTCTCATGGCTAACTTTCAAACGTCATCAGACGTTCTTCGACGTTTTACCTCCAAATCACTTCAAATCAAGTATTCATACTGTAAGACACCTATTTAACATATTTTAAACCTCTTTAGGAACAACTAAGGCTCTAACTACCTTATTTCATTTAGAGAGACATTTAAATATCCCCCACTATGGGAACATTCATCCTCGAATGACACTTGGGACAATTTAAAACACTTTAAGGACATCAATGAACCATAAAGTAGCTTAAAAAATTCAAAACATCACCACATAGAAGTTAATGCACCAAACTTAAAAGGAAAACAACCTTTCATACCATTTTTGCACTCAATGCACACAAGCAAGCAAAACCTTGA
Organism: Solanum sitiens; assembly: GCA_016801875.1. Classification (NCBI taxonomy): domain Eukaryota; kingdom Viridiplantae; phylum Streptophyta; class Magnoliopsida; order Solanales; family Solanaceae; genus Solanum; species Solanum sitiens. Next base: position 1,363,026 of record JABWTJ010000183.1, read on the forward strand.
ATCGCTCACTCTTTAATGCATCAAACACATATGTACTTCTCACGTTCATAGGAGGAACATCCTTCACTTAATCATAACACGGTCTTTACATTTTATTTTATTAAGAGCTCTGTAACACTCCGGAAATGCCATGACTTAGCCTAGAGCTTAATCTATTTAATAACGCTTAAAATGATGTTTCCATATATTGAGTAATATTGGGCATGTTAGAGATATATTGTTTTAAGGGTGTTAGCGAATTTCTATGTATACACAAGTAACTTAACATACACTCCAATCCAAGCTTGTTTAGGAATTGTACATACAATGAAGACCCTAAGATAAAATAACTATATTCTTCACGCACACATTAGGTACTAGGCATCCAAGTGTCAAGCCTAGGTACCAGAGCACATGATCATTTAAAATGATTATGTAGATTAAGTAGTGCCCAAGGGCATAGTTAGGATCCTTGGACTAGAAGTGAACTTTCCAGAGTACACGGTTAGGAAAGTGCACGGCAACACATGTGCAAGCACATGTGCTACCAACGGCCGAGAGACCAAGCCCAATCAATTTGACTAGGGCGGTTAGGGGGCATGCACGCGTTGGGTCCAGCCACGTGGGGCCAAGCTTCCTAACCAATCCTAGGTTCTTATTAACTTACCTAACTAGCTAACTAACCTAGGACTAACTACAATGAACCAACTAGTGTGCCCGAAATCCTAAGACCTAACCGGGTGAGACTAGCCGAGTAGCTAACTAAAGAAACATCCTAGTACCTAACCTAGGATGGTCAAAAGGGGTTGGTTATGGTTCTAACGACTTAGGGGTACTTTTGTAATTACCATGGGTCACTTAATTAAATAAATTATCAACTTAATTAATTAATTTAAATGGTCAAACCCGAGACTCTTAAGCAAATTTCAGAATTTGGCTAAGTCAAATGTTCTCCTATTTTTAGTCAATTTAGGAGGGGCGTTTTCATAATTTAAGTGGAGGGTATTTTGGGTAATTCATGGAAAGACTATATATTTATATTAGGTCAGTTTTTGACCACTTTTACATGTCCTAAATCAGATCAAACGAAATTTCTCCCAATCTCTCAAGAACACTCTCTTTTCCAAACTCCATTGAAGAACAAGAAAAGCTTAAGGGAGAAGACGAAGGTTTCGAAGTTTCCAATAAGATTTTCGTGGATTCTTCATCTATAAGATATGATTTTTTCACTCTTGGGATTCCTTTCCCCAAGATGTCCTTTCAAGATAAGTTTTCAAGAACTTCAAATACTAGGGTTTTTACTGTACAAAACGGATTCTCTTCCTAACCCTAGATTTATGATTTTCAATGAAAAGTAAACATTTTATATAACTAATTTCACACGAACTGTTGAGTATTTGTTTGATAATATTTGAATATCGTGTGATACATGATCTTTCTCTAAGTGATTGTTTCGAATGGGTTGTTTCTAGTGTTTGATAATGTATAAATGTTAGGGTTGGAATTTAAGGTTTGAATGAACCCTTTAACGACCCGTTTACCTTCTCCTACGCTATGTATTGATCTTGTACGTGATTTGATGAGTTGTTCTTGATTATGCCATTTAGTATTTCACTATGTATGATTATTAATATTGCATGATGAATAAGATTCTTGGAAGCAAGAGGTAAGTCTTCTAACTGTGATTACTCTTAAATGTTTATTTTACCCTATAAATTATGATGCTATGTTATGAAAAGTATTTATGATGTTGCTATGTGAATATGCTGGGCTATGAACATGTTACTTGTGAGATTATGATAAAAATACGAATATGCAAGTTATGATACTCTCTTGTATGCTTTACACAAGATGATTATGCCATGTAAATCTCACAAAAGAAAGGTTATGATGAAAGAAAATTCTCGTCTAATCTAAAAGAGCTCATGATCATGTTATACAAGGAGTTAATCTCCTATTACCTATGATAAGTTTATGGTAAAATAAAACTTAAAGGTTATTTCAAGAAAGGGACTTAAGCTAAGCACCGATGAACTAGATATGGGAAGTGTCCCTTCCCTAGAGGGAATGTAGGTTCACAATGATTCTCATAATATTGAAGATGCCATGTAATGTTGAAATATGGGTCTCTAATACATCTCCTAGTTCTTGAACTATGTTTCCACCATAGGATACTAGATAGTGGATCCACCTAGAAAGCTATGTCATGTTAGGTTCTACTTTGGCCGGTACACCACCTCTTTTCGGTGTGGGGAAGACACTGGATTCCATTTTTATCTCACATGGTCTATGTCTGTTAATGTGAATGTTCCATCATGTAAGATGAAAGACAAGTAAATAAACATTGACTAGGGTGACTTGAGGAGTTTGATTAGTATAGTTAGGGGTATGGGACTCTAACTAGACATTGCACAAGTTCACTCTAAGGGAAAAACAAGGAGATTGTTCTTATGTAATATGACAACATGAAAGATATATGTTTATGATGCATGATGTTAGTCTTATATGAATGTTGATCATTATATGATTATGATACATGATGTTACTCTTATACGAATGTTGGTCATTACGATGAATATGTTACCTAGGAGATTGTTCTTATGTAAAAAGATAACATGAAATGTATGATGCTTATGATATATGATTTAACTTTTATATGAATGTTGGCCATTATGATGAATACGGTATTTGATTATATTGTTATATGAGGTGATGACTACTTATGTTACAAGTATATGAAGCAAGGCTTTACTTATGGTCTCCTATCTTATCTACTTGGTTGTGTGGGGTTATGGGGCTTCACATGACCATTGGACTTGTAGGTTGGGGATGAGATCATTGGTGAGTTTTTGTATTTTATGAGTATATGATCTATTGAATATGAAATGTTAACATGAATCTATGATAATATGTCTTTGATTATGATCATTATTTAAGTGATTAAATCCTTACTTGTATATGTTATATGGTATGTGCATTGAAGACTTTCATATGACTTAACATGTTTTCTAAAGAGATGATAAATGATCCGTTTTCATGCATGTCCCTATGTGTTATCTGAATATACCCATACATTGTACATGTGGCTTACTAACCCCATTACTTTATATTACTACAACTATACGTTCCGGACATTTAAGTTTAAGCAGGTCGATTTGAAGAAGCTTGGAACTTTTCTCCAAGTCTTGGTAGGTCGTCATGTTTGGTACGCTATCATTTATATTCCAGACTATGAAGACTTAGTAGTTTTAAGAATACGTTATTTCCATTATTTTATTTGGATTCTTTTGTGTTAAGGCCTATATGGCATATTGACTATTATTGGATAAGTCTAGATTTGCACTTTTAGATGGTTTCTATATATGTGAGACAGTTTTAGAATATCGTATGTCTTTATAAATCTTAAGTATGAAGTCTAAGTATACTTCAATAGTATGTTAAAAGTTATAATTTTCCACAAAATTTAACTGTATGATTGTTATAAGAAGAGGCTTGTCTGCGACCTCTAAGAGGTTAAAGACGCCGGTTTAATCTGGGTCCAGGATCCGGGTGTGACAAACTTGGTATAAGAGCATGAGGTTAAATATCCTTAGAATCAATGTCTCACTAAACCACATTACCTAGTGTCTTGTTCATGGTTGTGAAGCGCGCCACAATTGTGGACGAGGGGCTATGTGACAATTAGGAAACATCTATTTTCTTGATACTGCTATGTTGTGCCTTTAGAGTTTTGACATTATGTGTCTATTAAGATCTATTCCTTTTCTTATGTATATAGGCGATGAACAAAAGAAGGAAAGCCACTAGAAGGGTAGGAGGGGAGATTGCGAATGTGGGAGCTACTCTCCAAGGTAACTGAAATTCTCCTGAAGTACAAGCAGCTGCAAATGATCAAGTTCCGGTGAATCCTCCGGCTATGACGGATGGTGAGGTGAGGGTAGCCCTGTTCCAAATGGCCCAAGCCATCACCACTCAAGCTCAAGCCATCACGGCTCAAGATAACAGAGAGGTTGCACCTCGAGAAAACCAGCATGCTAGTACTATGGTTATACGTTTGAGAGACTTTAAGAGGATGAATCCTCCCATGTACTTTGGATCAAAAGTTGATAAGAACCCCCAAGATTTACTTGATGAGGTCTACAAGATTTTGTTTGCTATGGGGGTTAGTACTACTGAGAAGGTTGAACATGCTACTTATCAACTCAAGAACGTGGCTCAGACATGGTACAATCTGTGGAAGGATAGTAGGGCTTTAGGAGATGGTCCCGTGACTTGGGAGATCTTCAAAAAGGCCTTTCTTGACGAATTCTTCTCAAGGGAGCAAAGAGAAGCTAAGGTAGAGGAGTTTATCAACCTTCGTCAAGGAGTTATGAGTGTTAAGGAATACTCCTTGAAGTTAATTAAGCTATCCAAATATGCTTCTTCTTTGGTTTCTAATGCTAGGGATGAAATGAGCCATTATGTAACGGGCGTTTCTGAAGAGCTTGAAGAAGAATGTCGTCCAGCCATCCTTCATGACAATATGGATCTTTCTAGGTTTATTGTTCATGCTCAACAGGTTGAGGAAAGTCGCCTAAGGAAGAGAAATAGGGAAGCTGAGAAGGCAAAGTCTTTTGACAATGGTTCTCCTAAAAGTAGGCTTGATGTTCAAGACAAGCCTAAGTTTAAGAAGAGGTTTTCAAACCAAGTTCCTTTAGATTTCTCCAAGAATCGATATGATAGAGGTTGTAATCCTAAACCTCAAGAGGGGAGAAATGTTGATCCACCAAGAGAAAGACCAACTTGTGGTAAGTGTGGTAAGAAATATGAAGGCGAATGTCTTGTTGGAACTAATATTTGCTATGGTTGTGGCAAGGGTGGTCATACGGTGAAAGATTGTCCTAATGTGAGAATTCAAGGGAAGGTTAATAGTCAAGCTCAACCAAGTGGTCCTAATTTTGAAAATCCAAAAAAGAACCGTTTCTATGCACTCAAGGCTAGGGGTGAGCAAGAAAGATCTCCCGACGTTGTGACAGGTATGTTACAAGTTTTCTCTGTTAATGTTTATGATTTTCTTGACGCAGGTGCTACTCTTTCTTTTGTTACACCTTTGGTAGCTAGGAAGTTTGATGTAGTTCCCGATGTTTTGATTGAGACTTTTTCCGTTTGTACCCCAATGGGTGACTCTGTAGTTGCAAAAAGAGTCTATTGGAAATGTCCTATAATGCTGCCCAATAGAGTTACACTTGTTGATTTGGTAGAACTTGACATGTTTGATTTTGATATCATCTTGGGTATGGATTGGTTTCATGATTGTGTTGCTTCCGTAGATGGTAGAACAAGGGTAGCGAAGTTTCAATTCCCTAATGAACCTATTCTAGAGTGGAAGGGAGGAAATTCTACGCAAATGGGTCAAATTATTTCGTGTTTAAAGGCTTGTAAGATGATAGGCAAGGGTTGTATATACCATGTGGTGAGGATAAATGAGGCTTTTCAAATGTATTGAATTCAAGAAAACCGAAACTAGGGTTGTTGCCAATGAAATTATCGAATGTTAATCTCCCTAGTTCTCCCTATTTTTGATTCTAGTAGTATGTATAATGCTCAAGATTTCAGTAAGAAAGTAAGAAACAAAGAAAGAAAGAAGTAGGAAGATGAGGGGTGTTCAAATAGGATGACCAAAGGGTGAGGTTAGACTAAGTAATGATGTAAGTCATTCTTAGTCATTGCAAAGAAAGATCACAATGGAAGTCTAAAAGAATATCCTAAGTCAACCTAGCATGTTCAAAGTGAACGTGAGATCAAAGAAGAATAAATGTAAGTTCATAGTGAACTGAGTAAGCAAAGCATGAGAATGTCAAATCATCAGTGTTTGATAAGAATGATGTTTTAACAGTTATTGGTTTATGCCAATATTGGAGTATGAATATATGCCCCAAGAACTATATATTACGTAAATAATCAAAGAATGGGCATAGCTAATAAAGATTGGCTTATATAGACTTCATGCCCAATTTAAAAAGAATGAAAAAAATTAACTTGTTTACTAAATAGGTGCATATTTTGGTAAAAGATAGTACCAACTAGAATTTTAAGAAGATGTTTTCATACTCTATTCTCACACTTATGTGAAACTTGTATTCATATATTTTCTTGAGATTTTGTTGTTTTGTTTTTATCTTGAGAAGATTGATAGCATGGTAAATCTTTGATGCATTTTTAGCTTATGATAAGGTTTAGAAGGAAATTCCTCACTATGTGTTACGAATATGTAGCTCTTATATGTTTGTGCATCATAAATTGAGTGCTAAGTGTAATGATATGTTATGTGAGGTTGTGCTGCTAGTATTGAGTCTATTCCTACCCTCCAAAAGATTTTATTGTCATTCGGGGATGAATTTTTCTAACGGGGGGATAATGTAACACTCCGGAAATGCCATGACTTAGACTAGAGCTTAATCTATTTAATAATGCTTAAAATGATGTTTTCGGAAAATTTACTTGTCTAGTGAAGAGTCTATTAGGTTTTAAGAATATGTATTGAGGTACATAGGCATCTCAATGCCCAATATTGAGTAATATTGGGTATGTTAGAGAATATAAGTGTCACATCCGGGGAGCACCCCGTAGAAGTAACATGGCATACTTGACCTCTCGTTGGTCTTATACAAGCCCATAGTTATCATTCATCGTATTGACATAATAAATTTAGCGGAAAATTTAAAACTTTTCATAGCACATCATATGCTAGAAACTTCATCTCATATATATATAAAACATAAGCCATAATACATTTATAGACCTTATATATCTTTGCCATCTTAGACTCAATAACATTAGAGTACATTAGGGACACGACCCATAAGACACATTACACATCTATACAATATTTAAAGACTTTACATTAAAGACACAAGTAAGACATCCTTGAACTTTAAGGATTCCTTTCATTGAGCTTGGGAATCATCTAGCAAGCTCTTCACCATTCAAGACATACTTTAAGCAACCATAACCTACACTTTGTGTAAAAAATAGAGAAGAATGGGATTAGCACAAGAATGTACTTGTGACTACCCTAAAATGACTATGCTAAGTAATGCCTAACGTATCTAGAATGCCTAGATTAGACCGGGTTCACACGGACTGATGCGCGTAGAAACAAACCTCTGAACCCTTGCAACATCCAAGCCAACCAACTTGGTGAGTTAGTTGAGCTAGGAAAGGTTGGGTCCAGCCATGTAGGGCACTTAAATATGAAGATTTACCCGGATGAGTCTTAATCAGACTTAAAAAGGGGTAATCTTAAGTTTGGAGGGTCTAGGGGTAAAATGGTCTTTTCCAGAATAAGGGTAGTATTGTAATTACCCTCAATAATTAATTAATTAATTAATTAATATGGTTAAGGGGAAATTTGGGTAGAGGTGGCCAAAATTGACCCTTTAAGCAAAATCTAGCTCTACCTGGGTTCGAGCCTTGGTGGAAGCAAGGAGTAAATTGATTTTATTTTATTTAGTGAATTAGTTAAATTAATTAATATTTAATTTGCTAATTTAATTATAGGAAAATCAGAGTTTTTATAAAATAATAATAATAATAATAATAATAATAATAATAATAATAATAATAAATAAATAATGAGGAGTCCTAGTTTGACTAAGTCTCCACCTAACTCTCCTAATCCTAATCCTAATCCTAATCCTCTCATTCTCACGTCTGTCACTCTCATTCTCACATTTTTTATCATTAAAAGAACTAAAAATAATAGTTCTTCACACTTGAAGAACTTACACACAAAAACTCAAACGAAAAACTAAGCTAAAAAGGAAAATCAACAACAAGTTCTTGACGGGATTTTTCTTGAAGTTTCCGTGGTGAGGCTTGGTTTCGTGGTAAATTGGAAACATTTAAACAGGTTTTGAATGACATTAAGGTACGGGTTTTCTTCTCTCTTTGTCCCTTTCCCAAGACACCCCTTAAGATTCAGTCAATTCTAATCCGAAAACTAGGATTGTTCCCCGTTTCATGTCCCTGTCACTAGCTCCCATTGAATCATAGGTTGGTTATGTTTGCTGGTAGAAAACTAGGGATAAAACGTGTTTTCGTGATGATTATGTGCTTATATGTATGTTCGGAATTATGTGACTTATGTTGATGTTTTCCGAAAATGTAACTACGTGTGTTTGTGTGTGTTGCCGTGGCTATTGGTCATGGTTTAGGACTTGAAATGGCATGATAGTTCTTTATATTTCATGTACACATGTTGATGTAAATCCTGATGTTCATATGAGTTGAAATGTGGGTGATTTTAATGATAACCTCTTGGCTAAACGAATCCATGAAAAATGCACCTAAGAACGTATTAAATGATCTATGCATTACCCTATGAATTTATGTATAAATGTTGAAGAAAGAAGGCTCCAAAAAGTGATTAAAATTTCCATCTTCAAGTTGTGAATTTCGGTCAAGTTAAGAGGGTTCAAAATGTTGTGAAAAATGAATTAAAACAAGTGAGGTCATGGAGGATTAAACCCGTGACCTCACCATGTTAAAAACCATGAAAATAAAGAAGTAAAAAGAAATGTGGTGAAGGGGATTCGAACCATGGTCTTGGCTGGAAAATAAGCTATGAAAAATAAGAAATGAGAGGAGTGAGATTCAAACCCACAACCTCTCAGACAGCTTAAGGAAAAAAAAGAAAAGAAAAGAAATGTGAGGCGTGGTAATCGAACGCACGACCTCTAGGCAGTAAGGGAGAATTAAAAGAAAATGTAAAGAAAAGAAATGTGAGGCGTGGGAATCGAACCCACGACCTCTAGGCAGTAAAGGAGAATTACAAGAAAAATAAAGTGAGGCTGTGGGGGTTTGATCCCATAACCTCATGGTCAACTCAAGATAGTCAAGGAAAAATAAATAAAAAAATAAAAGGGGCTGAGGGGGTTCGATCCCACAACCCCTCGGCTAAGGAAGAAAATTTCAAAGGGAAGAAATAAAAAGGAAATGTTTATGTTAGGGCTCGATCTAGGGTCCCAATGTCATGTGGACCGTAATTAAATAAAAAAGAAAAATGTAAAGTGTTGTCCAAGGGATTCAAAACTGGGTTCCCTTGCCCAAATTTCGTATTGATATATAAGTCATACGTGAATTAAATATTCAAGAATAATGCTGCCTACTTAGATCCAAATAGATATCTTGGCATACATACAAGATGCATAAGTCTTGTACCACATAATCTTAGGATGATATGAATCACTTAAACGAACTATGAATGAAGCCTCATGTCTTGTATGTATAGACCCATAAGTCTAACATACGTTTAAAAATAAGTGAACCTAAGATGTATGTAATGAAATGATGTAAACCTAGAAGGGTTAATTACGAGTGTAAAACACACTAAATGGCCAAGTGTGTTGGAATACGATGAAATGAATATTATGTAATGAGATGATGAAACCCTAGAAGGGTTAAGTAAGAGTGTGAAACACACAAATGGCCAAGTGCATTGGCATATGATGAAATGAATATTCACGTATAAAAGGGTGAGTAATTATGAAGAGCAAATGTGCTAATATTAATGATGTGGTGACAACATGATAAAAGTCTAATGTGAAAGATGAGAGCAATCTCAAATGAGCCTAAGTAAATGTTACCAAAACGTACTCACCTATGAGAGTGTAAAGTTAATGAAGAGACCAGTCTTTATGAACACTCTAATGAAAGTATTGACAATAATGTATACTTAATAATAATGATGAGATGAGAAATCATTTATTGAGCTATGATGTGCTCATATTAGAAGCTAGCTTCCATGACATATGAGTTGAATGAAATGGAACTTTATACTGAGCACTGATAGACTAGCTATGAGCGGTGATTCCTTATTTCGGCAAGGGCGGAGGTTCATGTAACTCTCATGAGATGAGACTGTCCATCATGCCGGGTATGGGTCTCCTTATATCTCCTAGTCTTCGAACCTATACTGCCAATATAGGGATCTGGCGGGGTTCAATTCCCATGTACGCTAGCATAATTTGGGTCACTTTGGCCGGTGAATCCACCTCTTTTTGGTGTGGGGGAGACACTGGATTTCATGATGCTCACATGATCTATGTCGGTTAAAGTTAAAGTTCCCAATGAATGAATGAGGCGAGGCTCAAATGATGCATATAATGAAATGAACGATACCAAAGGTGTTAGGATAGGATAATCAAGAGGTGAGCTAGACTCAAGTAATGACACTAGGTTATTCTTGATCATTGCACAGCAAACCCGATGAGTGTCTTAAACTACATCGTAGGTATAGATGGTGTTTACACTAGCTTATGAATGAATGAAATGAAGTACGTATGAATAAATGAACCAGACTCTGTGTTTGCTAAAGAAAACTCCCTTGTTGAGGTCCCATATGTTGAGCCCTCATTTTGGGAAGTCTTAATGTTAAGTCCATGATTCCAAAGTCTCATGGCGTATGAATGAATGATATGAAAGATGTTATGTGCTATATGGAATATGATATGTGCTATGTGTAAGATGTTATGTGCTGTGTGCATTATGATAAGTATGATGATGCATGTTACTCTCATGGTATGACTTTCCTAATCCAAATTTGGAAAGCTCATTGACTTTCCTAATCCAAATTTGGAAAGCTCACTGACTTTCCTAAATTTGCAAAGATCACTAACTTTCCTAATCCAATTTTGGCAAGTCCACTGACTTAACTTTCCATAATCATGTTGCTAGGAAAGAGCTATTCTTACTCATTTATGTCCTTGGTGTTTGCTTGCATATACCCATACTTAGTACAAGTGTGTACTAATCCCATACTGTCACGACTGGAATCTAGACCCCAGACGAGACCGGCGTCGTTGACCTCTAAGAGGTCGCAGACAAGCCTACTTACGTCATTCTTACTTTACATAGGTTAATTTTAGCGGAAAATTTGAAACTTTTTGTTTCTAAACGTTACTTACTAAACATTTCTAATACATTCGTAATTCGTTCAACATCAACCATCTAAACATTAAGAGATAATCAAATGAAAGACATAGTCCAATAATATAATCGTATAATTGCCAAAACGGCATCCATACATAGTCTGAATAAAATAAGAAAGAAACGCTAGTGGAACATGCTCCACTAGCTCAACTCCTAAACTAAGCTAGAACATAAACAGTAGCATCCTCGAAAGCATGAGGACCTACCAAAAACCGGATGAATGCTGGACGTCCAGATAACTGCAGCGATGATCCTGTAGCTCTACCGTCCACCTGTGCCTGCACCTAAAATAGTAGAGTTTGTATAGGGTTAGTACACACTTGTACTAAGTATGGGTATATGCAAGCACACACCAAGGACATGCATGAGAAAGAATAGCTCTTTCCTAACAATATGATTTTTGGAAGTCAAGTCAGTGGACTTGCCAAATTGAGATTAGGAAAGTTTCCTAATTTGGATTAGGAAAGTAAGTGATCTTTCCAAATTTGGATTAGGAAAGTCAGTGAGCTTTCCAAATTTGGAATAGGAAAGTTATGCCATGAGAATAACATACATAATCATACTTCTCACATTTGCACACAGCACATAACATTTACACATAGCACATAACTTCGTTCATATCATTCATTCATATGCCATGAGACCTTGGAATCATGGACTTGACATTAAGACATCCCAGAAATGAAGGCTCAACATATGGGACCTCAACTGGGAGTCTTCGTTAGCAAAACAGAGTCTGCTTCATTCATTCATACGTACTTCATTTCATTTCGTTCACATTCCAGTGTAACCACCGGTTATACCTAGGATGTAGTTTAAGACTTTCATTAGGTTCGTTGTGCAATGACCAAGAATGACCTAATGTCATTACTTGAATCTAACTCACCTCTTGATTATCCTATCCTAACACCTTTGGTATCATTCATTTCATTATGTGCATCATTTGAGGCTGGCCTCATTCATTCATTGGGAACATTAACTTTAACTGACATAGATCATGTGAGCATCAAGAAATCCAGTGTATCCCCCACACCGAAAAGAGGTGGAATCACCGGCCAAAGTGATCCAATAACATGTTAGCGTACATGGGAATTTAACCCTTCAGATCCCTATATTGGCAGTATAGGTTCAAAGACTAGGAGATATAAGGAGACCCATACTCGGCATGCCAGACAATCTCATCTCATGAGAGTTACGTGAACCTCCGCCCTTCCCGAAAGAAGGCATCACCGCTCATAGCTAGTCTATCCGTGCTCAGTATAAAGTTCCATTACATTCATCTCATACGTCATGAAAGTTGGCTTCTAGTATGAGGACATCATAGCTCATTAGATGATTTCTCATCTCATCATTTGTATTGAGTGTGTTAAGCTCATTACTCTCATTAGAGTGTTCATAGAGACTGGTCTCTTCATTATCTTACACTTTCATAGGTGAGTACGTATTGGTAACATTTACTTAGGCTCATTTGAGATTGCTCTCGTCATTTACATTAGCCTCTTATCATGTTGTCACCACATTCATCATCATTAGCATCTTTGGTTTTCATACTTATTCACCTCTTATTACGTAAATGTTCATTTCATCATATGCCAATGCACTTGGCCATTTGGTGTGTTTCACACCCTTACTTAACCCTTATAGGGTGTCATCATTTCATTTCTCATTTCATCATTTCATTGTTCATTTCATCATTTCATGGTTCATTTCGTCATTTCATTGTTCATTTCATCATATCATTGTTCATTTCATCATATCATTGTTCATTTCATCATTTCATTGTTCATTTAATCATTTCATTGTTCATTTCATCATATCATTGTTCATTTCATCATATCATTGTTCATTTCATCATTTCATTGTTCATTTCATCATATGCCAATGCACTTGGCCATTTAGTGTATTTACACTCATACTTAACCCTTCAAGGGTTTCATCATTTCATTACATACATCTTAGGATCACTTACTTTTAAACGTATGTTAGACTTATGAGTCTATACACACAAGCCATGAGTCTTCATTCATAGTTTGTTAAGTAATTCTTACATTCCTAAGATTATGTAGTACAAGACTTATGTATCTTGTAGTTATGCCAAGATCTTGAATTTGATCTAAGTGGGTGGCATTATTCTTGGACATTTGTTCACGTATGACTTATGTATCAACACGGAAGTTTGGGCAAGGAAACCCAAGTCTTGAATCAATTGAATGTCATTTACATTTTTAATGGATTTCATTCTAATATTCATAACATTTTAACTCTAAGTCAAATCACAATATTTACATTAAAGGCTTACTTTTCTAATTAAATTCTCTCTTGCATTGGCCGATGGGTTGTGGGTTCAAGCCCCCACAACCCCATTTCGTTTTTCTTTTATTAGTTTCGGCCTATGGGATACTTTGGGACCCGAGGTCGATTCCCCTCAGCCACACTACCATTCTCCTTTATTTTCCTTTCCCTTCCATTCGCTTAAGGCTGAGAGGTTGTGGGTTCGAACCCCCACAACCTCTTTATTTATTCTTCTTTTTTAAAAGTTGACTTATTTGAGTTGACTGTGAGGTTGTGGGGTCGAATCCCCACAGCCTCATTTTATTTTTATATTATCTCCCTCATCCGCATAGAGGTCGTGGGTTCGAATCCCACACCTCTCAAAACTTTTCCTTTATTTTTCCTTTCATTGGTTTCTAACCGAGAGGGTGTGGGTTCGAATCCCACCCCTCTCATTTCTTGTTTTCTTTTTCTTCACTCTTATTCCCCAGCCAACATAGGTTCGAATCCCCCTCACCACACGAATTTCTTCTTCTTTAATTAAACCATTTTTTTTTATTTTTAAAGGGGTGAGGTCTCGGGTTCGACCCTCAATGACCTCCCCTTATTTTCCTTATTTTTCTTGGCATTTGAAACATCTTAGTTTGGCAGAGACGTATTAACAAAATGCTGGAAATTCAAAGTAATCTTCTTTACTCATTTTTTTTATCTCCATTTGTTAGTAGATTCATAGGACAATACATTGTACGTTTGGTACGTCCATTAATAAAATTTTTCACGAACTCTTAACCAAAATGTTTACTCCTCAATTCAGACACACTTCATGTCACATGAACATCACATTTTATATTAATTAGTGTACATAAAACAACCAACAAAACATCAACAAAATCCAGCCCCTAGGCCGAGACTCAAACATGCCAAACACATTTTGTTTCTTTCTTAATTCGAACACACACACACATGGTTGTCTTTTCATGAATTAACGTACATCCAATACATTAATATTCAGCACAAACATCACATAATCCTAAGTCTACCAGCATTCATGCCAACCTACATTCGTTGGGAGCTAATGACAGGGACATGCAATAGGGGAATCAACCTTAGTTTTTGAACCGAATTTACTGAGTCCTAGGGGTCTTTTGGAAAAGGGACCAAGAGTAAGAAGACCCATACCTTGTTTTCTTGTTAAATGTCCAGAATGCTGCCCAAGAAACTCCTCCACAAATCAGTCCAAACGCCCACACTCACACCTCACCCGACTAGCGTAGTATGTTCTGCTTTAACGTTATCGGATTGCTTCTTCTTTGTGGTTTCTCTCTTTCAAGTTTTTGATGAACTTTTGCCTTTACTTTATTTTCCTTTTGCTGCTTGTTTTCTCACGTTTTCAGCCAAGAAAGAAAAGAGTGAAAGAGAGAGAGAAGTCGTGCAAAGAGAGTGGGGAAAATAGGAGATAGAAGTCTAGTGTAGGTAGGACTTTGTGGGTTTGAATTAGTCAATTTATTAATTAATAAAAATTAATAAAAAATCTGATTTCTTTTTCCTAAATCAGATATTACTAATTATTTATTAAAACTAAATTAACACATTAAAATAAAAGCAAATTAAATCTTGCTCTTAGTGGGGTTCGAACCCGGGTGACCCCATTTTGCGAAAATGGGTCACTTCGGGTTGCCCCACCCGAATTTTATTATTTTTTTGAACTTAATTAATTTAATAATTAATTAATCATGGTAATTACAATATTACCCTTGACCTGGAAAAGACCATTTTACCCTTGGACCCTCAAAACTTAAAATTTCTTCTTTTGAGTTCGGTAAAAACTCTTTCTATTAAACCTTCATTTTCGTGAGCCTCACATGGTTGGTTCCAACCTTTCAAAGCTCAATTAACTCCCCAAGTTAGTTGTCTTGGTCGTAGTAAGGGTTCTGAGGTCTGGTTCTACACGTATCAATACGTGTGGACCTTGGTCTAATCGCAAGCATTCTTGAAACACCTAAGTCTTGGTCCTATTCATTTTTAGGGTTGTTACATTATCCCCCCCTTAGGAACATTCGTCCCCGAATGACACTACACATCATTTTAAATAAAGAGGGCTATTTTCGAAGATATCTAAACATACTTGAGACTTTACTCTTTGTGAATTTGTGTTTCACACTTACTCTGGATAATGCATATTACATAATCTTATCTGAAGCTTCATATTTGAGATTGAGGAACTTCCTTCTCAATCGCACTTAACTTGATGCACCTCACAACTCATGCAACACAAAAATCATGTCCACGCTATACAAAACATCAACATGACATGCAAGCATGAATTCATTTTAACTCTAACTTATTTGGAAAGTTAACCTTACTACCCTGTTTCGATAGACTATGGTAGTCTAGCATTTCTGAAGTAATCCATACCTGAGCCATCTTCTTGAGCTAGTAAGCAGCAAACTTATCCTTCTCCTCTTCATCAATTCTTATAGCAGGCTTTAGAACCTACCATATACTCACCTTCATGCGAACAACCACTCTTATCAAACGTCTTTCGTTCACGCAAGCATTTCTATCACTGCCCCTTCTTGGGAAGGCCAGATCTTGAGTCTAGCACCTTATACCACTTGGTCATCCTAATTCTTCTGTGTATTCTTCTAAGCGCGCACACAAGAACGAAGTTAGATATTTAAAATGACACAAAGTGTCAAGGCTCTAGATAGCACGATAAAGAGTAGAAGAAGGAAAATTTTCCTATGCATCATGTAGTCTCTAATCCAGGATTGTGGTGCACTTCACTACCATGACTTAGAAACTACTCAATGTGGTTAATGTGAACTTATTATTTTCATAATTTAACCTAGTGCTCTGATACCAACTTGTCACGACTGGAATCTAGACTCCAGACGAGACCGGCGTCGTTGACCTCTCAGAGGTCGCAGACAAGCCTACTTACGTCATTCTTACTTTACATAGGTTAATTTTAGCGGAAAATTTGAAACTTTTTGTTTCTAAACATTACTTACTAAACATTTATAATACATTCGTAATTCATTCAACATCAACCATCTAAACATTAAGAGATAATCAAATGAAAGACATAGTCCAATAATATAATCGTATAATTACCAAAACGGCATCCATACATAGTCTGAATAAAATAAGAAAGAAACGCTAGTGGAACATGCTCCACTAGCTCAACTCCTAAACTAAGCTAGAACATAAACAGTAGCATCCTCAAAAGCATGAGGACCTACCAAAAACCGGATGAATGCTGGACGTTCGGATAACTGCAGCGATGATCATGTAGCTCTACCGTCCACCTGTGCCTGTACCTAAAATAGTAGAGTTTGTATAGGGTTAGTACACACTTGTACTAAGTACGGGTATATGCAAGCACACACCAAGGACATGCATGAGAAAGAATAGCTCTTTCCTAACAATATGATTTTTGGAAGTCAAGTCAGTGGACTTGCCAAATTGAAATTAGGAAAGTTTCCTAATTTGGATTAGGAAAGTAAGTGATCTTTCCAAATTTGGATTGGGAAAGTCAGTGAGCTTTCCAAATTTGGAATAGGAAAGTTATGCCATGAGAATAACATACATAATCATACTTCTCACATTTGCACACAACACATAACATTTACACATAGCACATAACTTCGTTCATATCATTCATTCATATGCCATGACACCTTGGAATCATGGACTTGACATTAAGACATCCCAGAAATGAAGGCTCAACATATGGGACCTCACCTGGGAGTCTTCGTTAGCAAACACAGAGTCTGCTTCATTCATTCATACGTACTTCATTTCATTTCGTTCATATTCCAGTGTAACCACCGGTTATACCTAGGATGTAGTTTAAGACTTTCATTAGGTTCGTTGTGCAATGACCAAGAATGACCTAATGTCATTACTTGAATCTAACTCACCTTTTGATTATCCTATCCTAACACCTTTGGTATCATTCATTTCATTATGTGCATCATTTGAGGCTGGCCTCATTCATTCATTGGGAACTTTAACTTTAACCGACATAGATCATGTGAGCATCATGAAATCCAGTGTCTCCCCCACACCGAAAAGAGGTGGAATCACCGGCCAAAGTGATCCAATAACATGCTAGCGTACATGGGAATTTAACCCCGCCAGATCCCTATATTGGCAGTATAGGTTCAAAGACTAGGAGATATAAGGAGACCCATACCAGGCATGCCGGAAAGTCTCATCTCATGAGAGTTACGTGAACCTCCGCCCTTCCCGAAAGAAGGCATCACCGCTCATAGCTAGTCTATCGGTACTCAGTATAAAGTTCCATTACATTCATCTCATACATCATGAAAGTTGGCTTCTAGTATGAGGACATCATAGCTCATTAGATGATTTCTCATCTCATCATTCGTATTGAGTGTGTTAAGCTCAATACTCTCATTAGAGTGTTCATAGAGACTGGTCTCTTCATTATCTTACACTTTCATAGGTGAGTACGTATTGGTAACATTTACTTAGGCTCATTTGAGATTGCTCTCATCATTTACATTAGCCTCTTATCATGTTGTCACCACATTCATTATCATTAGCATCTTTGCTTTTCATACTTATTCACCTCTTATTACGTAAATGTTCATTTCATCATATGCCAATGCACTTTGCCATTTGGTGTGTTTCACACCCTTACTTAACCCTTATAGGGTGTCATCATTTCATTTTTCATTTCATCATTTCATTGTTCATTTCATCATTTCATTGTTCATTTCGTCATTTCATTATTTATTTCATCATATCATTGTTCATTTCATCATATCATTGTTTATTTCATCATTTCATCATTTCATTGTTCATTTCATCATTTCATTGTTCATTTCATCATATCATTGTTCATTTCATCATATCATTGTTCATTTCATCATTTCATTGTTCATTTCATCATATGTCAATGCACTTGGCCATTTAGTGTATTTACACTCATACTTAACCCTTCTAGGGTTTCATCATTTCATTACATACATCTTAGGATCACTTACTTTTAAACGTATATTAGACTTATGAGTCTATACACACAAGCCATGAGGCTACATTCATAGTTCGTTAAGTAATTCTTACATTCCTAAGATTATGTAGTACAAGACTTATGTATCTTGTAGTTATGCCAAGATCTTGAATTTGATCTAAGTGGGTGGCATTATTCTTGGACGTTTGTTCACGTATGACTTATGTATCAACACGGAAGTTTGGGCAAGGAAACCCAAGTCTTGAATCAATTGAATGTCATTTACATTTTTAATGGATTTCATTCTAATATTCATAACATTTTAACTCTAAGTCAAATCACAATATTTACATTAAAGGCTTACTTTTCTAATTAAAATCTCTCTTGCATTGGCCGATGGGTTGTGGGTTCAAGCCCCCACAACCCCATTTCGTTTTTCTTTTATTAGTTTCGGCCTATGGGAGACTTTGGGACCCGAGGTCGAGTCCCCTCAGCCACACTACCATTCTCCTTTATTTTCCTTTCCCTTCCATTCGCTTAAGGCTGAGAGGTTGTGGGTTCGAACCCCCACAACCTCTTTATTTATTCTCCTTTTTTAAAAGTTGACTTATTTGAGTTGACTGTGAGGTTGTGGGGTCGAATCCCCACAACCTCATTTTATTTTTATATTATCTCCCTCATCCGCATAGAGGTCGTGGGTTCGAATCCCACGCCTCTCAAAACTTTTCCTTTCATTGGTTTCTAACCGAGAGGGTGTGGGTTCGAATCCCACCCCTCTCATTTCTTGTTTTCTTTTTCTTCACTCTTATTCCCCAGCCAACATAGGTTTGAATCCCCCTCACCACACGAATTTCTTCTTCTTTAATTAAACCATTTTTTTTATTTTTAAAGGGGTGAGGTCTCGGGTTCGACCCTCAATGACCTCCCCTTATTTTCCTTATTTTTCTTGGCATTTGAAACATCTTAGTTTGGCAGAGACATGTTAACAAAATGCTGGAAATTCAAAGTAATCTTCTTTACTCATTTTTTTTATCTCCATTTGTTAGTAGATTCATCGGACAATACATTGTACGTTTGGTACGTCCGTTAATAAATTTTTTCATGAACTCTTAACCAAAATGTTTACTCCTCAATTCAGACACACTTCATGTCACATGAACATCACATTTTATATCAATTAGTGTACATAAAACAACCAACAAAACATCAACAAAATCCAGCCCCTAGGCCGAGACTCAAACATGCCAAACACATTTTGTTTCTTTCTTAATTCGAACACACGCACACATGGTTGTCTTTTCATGAATTAACGTACATCCAATACATTAATATTCAGCACAAACATCACATAATCCTAAGTCTACCAGCATTCATACCAACCTACATTCGTTGGGAGCTAATGACAGGGACATGCAATAGGGGAATCAACCTTAGTTTTTGAACTGAATTTACTGAGTCCTAGGGGTCTCTTGGGAAAGGGACCAAGAGTAAGAAGACCCATACCTTGTTTTCTTGTTAAATGTCCAGAATGCTGCCCAAGAAACTCCTCCACAAATCAGTCCAAACGCCCACACTCACACCTCACCCGACTAGCGTAGTATGTTCTGCTTTAACGTTATCGGATTGCTTCTTCTTTGTGGTTTCTCTCTTTCAAGTTTTTGATGAACTTTTGCCTTTACTTTATTTTCCTTTTGCTGCTTGTTTTCTCACGTTTTCAGTCAAGAAAGAAAAGAGTGAAAGAGAGAGAGAAGTCGTGCAAAGAGAGTGGGGAAAATAGGAGATAGAAGTCTAGTGTAGGTAGGACTTTGTGGGTTTGAATTAGTCAATTTATTAATTAATAAAAATTAATAAAAAATCTGATTTCTTTTTCCTAAATCAGATATTACTAATTATTTATTAAAACTAAATTAACACATTAAAATAAAAGCAAATTAAATCTTGCTCTTAGTGGGGTTCGAACCCGGGTGACCCCATTTTGCGAAAATGGGTCACTTCGGGTTGCCCCACCCAAATTTTATTATTTTTTTGAACTTAATTAATTTAATAATTAATTACTCAGGGTAATTACAATATTACCCTTGGCCTGGAAAAGACCATTTTACCCTTGGACCCTCAAAACTTAAAATTTCTTCTTTTGAGTCCGGTAAAAACTCTTTCGATTAAACCTTTATTTTCGTGAGCCTCACATGGTTGGTTCCAACCTTTCAAAGCTCAATTAACTCCCCAAGTTAGTTGGCTTGGTCGTAGTAAGGGTTCTGAGGTCTGGTTCTACGCGTATCAATACGTGTGGACCTTGGTCTAATCGCAAGCATTCTTGAAACACCTAAGTCTTGGTCCTATTCATTTTTAGGGTTGTTACACATACAACTCTATATTTTTATGTGCAGGCACAGGTGGACGCTAGAGCTTACAGGTTGACGTTCCAGCTATCCGGACGTGGAGCTTAATCCAGACTTGGTAGGCCTTCATGCATTCGAGGATATTTACCGTTACTATCTAGCTTAGATGTAGGCTTTAGCTAGTGGAGTATGTACCACTAGTGTTTCTTTCCATTTTTATTTCAGACATTGTATTGGTGCCATTTTGGCAATTATACATTTAATGCAGTAGTGAACTATTTCTTTAGGTTGATAATCTTAATGTTAGATGGTTGATTGTGAACATTATGAATGTAAGTAGAATGACCTTTACGCATGATAAGAAACAAAAATTTTCAAATTTTCCGCTAAAATTAACCTAGATGAAGTAAGAATGACGTATGTAGGCTTCTCTACGACCTCTGAAAGGTCAACGACGCCGGTCTCGTCTGGGATCTAGATTCCGATCGTGACAGTACTAAGTATGGCATCCATGCAAAAACTTTCATTTAAAAGGGACATTTTCTTAAAAGTCATACTTCATGCTGTTTGAGTAAATCTTCATAAAACGTTTAAACAATAGCATTTATATCATTCACATACATCATATAAACATATTCAAAGGCCAAAACATTACATAAGATCACATATAGGATTTATTACATTTTAAAGCCACTTTACAGTAAGCTACCTTTACCTTAACAGTGAACCCTTTTTCCTTTAACTCATCAACCTTCCAAGTAACCTCTAGTCTAGGTGCAATGCATCACCCTAAGGCCACAAGGAAAACATACATACAATCTATACAAGGCAACACATACCATCATAGAAGCATAATACATCAAAGACACATTTAAATCAAAACCTTAGGACATTACAGTAAGCCACATCAAGTCACACATACATTTACTTCTTTGTATATACTTCATTATTAAACCTTGTTCATGACCCCAATCTTAGCCTACTAGTGCAATGTACATGTAAAGACCCATAACCACACATATACTTAGTTAACTCTTCATGAGAGCATAAACCTTAACATTCAATTCATACATCAATATAGCAAGTAAAGACAACTTCAATCATGTCAATACAAGAACCTCATCATATACTCATTTATACCAACATCATACATATAGATTCATACCATGCACATATTTTAACAAGTAGTCCAATACTACAAAGTCATACATGAAGAATCATATGCATAGACACATAAGGACACCTTCCTAGAACTTCCTAAGGAGATACTTGAGCAATGTCTAAATGGGTTCATTACTTTCACCTATACTAAGTAACATCCATTAAGTCACTCTAGTTACGGTCCTAGTCAATTACTTCCATTGTCCATTTTACTTTAGGGAAACTATAGCCTCAACCGACACTAAGACCATGGGTGCTAAACATGGAATTTGGTGTTGTATAACCTTACACCAATGGAAGGTCTTCCTACCTAGCCAAGGTAGTACATTAACATATATCCTAGCATCTTAAGTGAATTAACTTTGCTAGATCCTATGTGGCAAGCATACTTTATGGAACTTGGGACAATCTTGGAAATATCAACTCTACACCCTTTGTTGGGTCATGAGGCTATCCATCCCGTGAGAACCAAAGTGAACCCCTACCTTTCCTTTGTGGAAAAGCGTCACCCTCTCACATGAGGACCGTAGTGAACACCTACTTTCCCTATGTTGAAAAAACGTCACCCCCTCATCTACATGTTCACTCAGTGCTAAGATAAGTTCACTTTATTGAAAAAGCATTTATTATCATTTATTTATAAAAAAATAGGCTTAGGATAAGTCATCCCCTCATATGCTTAGCTCATAGGTCATAGATGAAAGTTCGTCAACCTAATTCATGTGAGAAACCCTTTCACATGGACATAACATATGTATTAGCACTATCTAGTTAAGGATAAACTTGAGAACACATTTCAAGTCTCCTCTATTGAATAAACCATCATTCTTGGGTGGGTGTATACATATATGTGAGCAAACCTTTCACATAAAACATTAAGTCACACATGTTCATACATCATATTCATAAACATATAGACACCAAAACTAGAATTATCCTATCAAGGTACACATGTGCAATGCATAGACAAAGTCCCATACCCTTTCTCATACTAGTACAACTATCAAGTCATCATAGTTAAGGAAACACATATCATACTTTCATAAAAGTCATCTTAACATGCATAATAGTAGATACTAGTGAATATGAGAACTCTTTCATTTAGACACCATGAACCTTTACTACCCTTAAGCATGCATGAAGTGTGAGTGTGTGTACATTGTTCACATGATCACATAATGGCTATCAACAACATATTGAGGCAGACACCCTCTTAGACCACAACACTCTTCAAGCTTAGACCATACAACACACAATAGCATAGGAGACAAGTTAACTTCATAGAACACTTTAAGACTCTTATAATTAGCTATTCACACATTCACATAGGGTTACATGGGTAGGGGTCATCAACCATTATCACCTAAGACATGGAAGCACCTACACATGGAAGCACCTACACATGATATTACACAGCCCTTCACATGCTCATAACAATGGTAACATAACCTCGATTCACAACTCAAATAGATGACTAGGCACAAACTAAACATAAAGTGATCATGATAACCAGTCTTTCATATATTCATCAAATTGCCTTCAAGGTCATGGTCAACACATATATAATGATATAAGGTAAACACCGCCACCATAAGTGGACCATACCACACAATGCCACTCACGGCTTCATCAACATACTATAGAGAAGTAGAGAAATAGAAGAATAGAGCAATTCTTACCAATCCTTTAGCCTTTGGTCATCATTGAACTTTAATACCATTTCATCAATATTTCAAGTATAAGGCAGTAGCTAAAGTACCATAATCATAAAATAAACCATGTAAAGTTCGCTACAAGATCACATTACAATCTTATACCATACATCACAAATATACTAGAGAGTAGAAGAACATAGATCTTTAATCCAATTCACTTGCATTGATCATCAATTATATTTCATTAATGACATAAGTCTAGGGCAGTAGCTAATCATACACTTAGTCATAAACAAATCATGCTTAAAGCACTCCAAGATTAAGCTACAAGATAGGCATTAGACTTGACAATTTCGCTAGAGTATAGAGATGGAATTAACCAACACTATTAATTCTCTAAGGCCTTGATCATAAATAATATTTTAACAATAATGTAGATGCTAGGCAGCAGCTAGATAGATCATTACATCAAATGAACCATGCTTCATCTATCCACAATTCAAGATATCATCACATACATAGTATTATCAATCGATAGGTTAGAAAGACTAGGTCAATTCACATAAGCCATCTTTACTACAATCATAAATGATTCATATCCATAAATAAATCATGATAATAACCTAAAACAGCAGCTACAACCAACCTAACATAATCGATATCCACATTAAATCGTTTAGAAGCCAATGTTACAGTGAACCATGGAAACTAGGCTAAACATGCTCAATCCTCATGGATCCTTCAACATCAATTCAACATAAATTCATGTAAATAACAGTACATACAATCACTTCAACATAATAGAATCCTAATTCAATCGATAGCAATTCAAGATCACAAAGCCCATGCAAGGCTAAAATGTTTGGGTGAAGGAGCATGGGTTCATCATGAAATTGGAGTAAAAATTACGTTAAAACCACTGTATTAACTTCAATTAATCATCATTAAATCGTTCAAAACCGTTTTAGAAAGAACCCATGGCAGATTGAAGTAGACATTGTTTGATCATATTTTTCTTCTTTGAAATATTTGAGAATGACTCTCTAGATGAAAAGATAACTAGATATGAAGATCACCATACCTTAATCTTCATGAAGACCTCTAAAACCTGATGATTCACCCAGGAAAATCCAAGCTCCAAGCAGCTCTTGAGCTTCACCAACAATGGTGGTTTCTAGGGAGAGGATTTTGGAGAGAAAGGTTCTTACGTGTGTATGGGGTTAGGAATGAGTTGATCACGTTTTGAATGACATATATACACCCCAAATAAGTTAAATATTCCAACTAGAGTCCTTTTAGTACGTGGGGTGAATTTTCCATTCACCCCTTTATTGAAACAGTGCGCAGGCTTCAGTTCACAGGCCACCATCGACGGACCAACCTATTGGACGTAGTTCAGTGATGGGCCGTTCCTGGGGTTCTGTCGCTTGGTACTTAGACAATTTTTGGCTTGAGACCTGCCCAAGCTAAGTATAAATATACTAGAACTTACCAACGGTCCGTTGGTTGACCAACAGGCCGTCGTTTGGTCCGTCGATTCACACTGCCAAGGCAGTGTCTCGACCAGCCTTAGTCCCTTCTTGTGGGGACTTTTCCGGGGCCCTTTAGAAGTCGTACCCGGACGTTTCCAACGTAAATACAAACCTTAACAAGTTGTAGACCTCCCACATGAGTTTCACCTAAAACCAATACTCGCAGCTCATCCAACCAGGCTAGGCCCCGTCAAGACACACGTTGAGCGTCTTATGGGCTATCTTTCGAACGCGTTGGACATTCTTGGTCGTTTGACCTCCAAACTTCACGAAACTTCATATACTATCATTTGACATCATTATAAACTATTTTAAGACTTCATAAGCTGATGACATACAAACATAAGCACACATAGACATATGAGGCACATAGGTGACTAATCGTCGAACGTCTTGGTCGTCCCTTGACGTTTGACTTCAAAATCACCTCAAACTTTATACAATTCCTCTAAACCATATTATAAGACATTTTAGGACATTATAACATTAAGACAAAAATGTTAGGCTCTAGACAGCCTATCTCATTTTGGGGGTCTTAGAATATCCCCCACTTGGAAACATTCGTCCTCAAATGACACTTAGAACATTTTAATCACAACAAGGACTTCAATGCATCATAGAGCAGTTCATCTCATTCATAACATCAACACATAGAAGTTAATGCACGAAAATTACAAGGAACACATCACACCATTTATCACTCAATGCACATAAGCAAGAAAAACTTCAATACACTCACTCCTTAATGCATTAATCAAAGAGGCTCTTATCATGTTCATAACAGGAACATCCTTCTCCGAATAATGATATCTTCATTACAATTCGATTCATTAAAAGATCATCTCGCAAGGCCACACATAGGCAGATTACAACACATACTCAAAAGCTATTTAAGCACTCATACTTCA
Organism: Solanum sitiens; assembly: GCA_016801875.1. Classification (NCBI taxonomy): domain Eukaryota; kingdom Viridiplantae; phylum Streptophyta; class Magnoliopsida; order Solanales; family Solanaceae; genus Solanum; species Solanum sitiens. The sequence goes on from JABWTJ010000183.1 coordinate 1,388,826, forward strand.
ATGCACATAGACTTGAGTAAGATAGGTCATATTAAACCATACCATGCTTAGTTTTTCCCATGGAGGAATGTCCATATCCTCAACACACTTACATGTATCATGATCTCTCCCCCAAGCAAATGCACAAAGTCCATCTTTACGGTAATATGAGAAATTCTCACTTTCAAACCAAGACATGTTCATGATTTCTTCCTAGTGAAGTCTAGATGGTAAATCACACCAAATGAATCACAACAATTAGGAAGTCATTTCACACAATGTCAATTTATAACATAGTACTAACCTTCACAGTAAGCATCATTTGGGAAAATTAATACAAATCATAAGCACTTACACGAATACTAAGATAAACATGCTTTCACTTTTCAAGAGTGAGCCTACAATCATGCTTTCCCAAACCATACAAGTCACATAATTTTCAAGAGACTCCACATATTTTGTTTTAAAGAGACTCAACTTTTCATTATAAGGCTAAACCTTACATATCACAACTGACTAAAAATCAAGTTTCCTACTTGATCTCATGAAGTCAAGTGTACTATTAGCATGTTAGGATGTACAATACTCATGAGAAAACATGTATTTAATCAAAATTTTCATTCATGCACCTTGGAATCTTAAAAATACCCTGAAGGTAATGTCAATCAATACATACCAAACGTATAAAGTTCATACAATTCATAATTTATACAAGACTCTATTCATAAACAAGATCATCAAGACTTCATTAAATTCAAGATCATGCAAAAATAGAAGGTCAAGGTACAAAATTCCAATAACCTTACTATTCCATCACAAACCCCCACTTAGCGTAAACCCAATTAAGAGCAACCCAACCTTAAGAGGATCTTAACTTAACAACATTCATTTTTCATCACTTAAAAGTGATTTCTCATTTAGAAAGAAATACAGTAACATACACTTTCAAAAGAAACTCATGTCAACCATAATAACTTCTAGTCATGCTTTAACTATATCATGCCATGCATTCTTCAACATAACATGCTATTTCACATAAGTCTCATACATAGCCATAATTGGCATCACATCCTCAAAACCTGTCAAAATTCACATTCTCATTCAACCATAAAACCAAGTTAAGCATTAACTCACCTTTTCTCCCTCAAGCATAGAGATACAATCTCATCCAAGCAATCACATCTAAAAGACCACCGGACAAGAAAACATAAGAGAGAGATATTATAGAGTTAAGTGTTATGGCACGATATGAGAATGATGAAGAGTGGAAACTCTATCGTCCTATAGCCTCCCGTACCATTTGATGAGTCGCGACTCACCACCAATGCAAACAGACTCTACTAGACGTGTCAATATGAGACTTTTAGAACCTAAAACCACTTTATAAACCTCATGCTCTTATACCACGTTTGTCACATCCGGGGAGAACCCCCTAGAAGTAACATGGCGTACGTGACCTCTCGGAGGTCTTATACAAGCCCATTGTTTTCATTCATCGCATTGACATAGTAAATTTAGTGGAAAATTTATAACTTTTCATAGCACATCATATGCTAGAAACTTTATCTCATATAATACATTTATAGGCCTAAAGTCTCTTTGCCATCTTAGACTCAATAACATTACAGTACATTAGGGACACGGACCATAAGACACATTACACATCTATACAATATTTAAAGACTTTACATTAAAGACACAAGTAGGACATCCTTGAACTTTAAGGATTCTTTTCATTGAGCTTGGGAACAATCTAGCAAGCTCTTCACCATTCAAGACATCCTTTAAGCATCCATAATCTACACTTTGTGTAAAAAGTAGAGAATAATGGGATTAGCACAAGAATGTACTAAGTATGGCAACCATGCAAAAACATGCATTTAAAAGGGACATTTTCTTAAAAATCATTCTTCATGCTTTTTGAGTAAATCTTCATAAAACCTTTAAAAATAGCATTTATATCATTCACATACATCATATAAACATATTCAAAGGCCAAACAATACATAAGATCACATATAGGATTTATAACATTTTAAAGCCAGTTTACAGTAAGCTACCTTTACCTTAACAGTGAACCCTTTTTCCTTTAACTCATCAACCTTCCAAGTAACCTCTAGTGATACTAGGTGCAATGCATCACCCTAAGGCCACAAGGAAAACATACATACAATCTATACAAGGCAACACATACCATCATAGAAGCATAATACATCAAAGACACATTTAAATCAAAACCTTAGGACATTACAGTAAGACACATCAAGTCACACATACATTTACTTCTTTGCATATACTTCATTATTAAACCTTGTTCATGACCCCAATCTTAGCCTACTAGTGCAATGTACATGTGAAGCCCCATAACCACACATATACTAAGTTAACTCTTCATGAGACCATAAATCTTAACATTCAATTCATACATCTATATAGTAAGTAAAGACAACTTCAATCATGTAAATACAAGAACCTCATCATATAGTCTTTTAGAACAACATCATACATATAGATTCATACCATGCACATCTTTATAACAAGTAGTCCAATACTACAAAGTCATACATGAAGAATCATATGCATAGACCCATGCATTAGAACACCTTCCTAGAACTTCCTAAGGAGATACTTGAGCAATGTCTAAATGGCTTCATTACTTCCACCTATACTAAGTAACATCCATTAAGTCATTCTAGTTACGGTCGTAGTCAATTACTTCCATTGTCTATTTTACTTTAGGGAAACTATAGCCTCAACCGACACTAATACCATGGGTGCTAAACATGGAATTTGGTGTTGTAGAACCTTACACCAAGGGAAGGTGTTCCTACCTAGCCAAGGTAGTACATTAACATATATCCTAGCATCTTAAGTGAATTAACTTTGCTAGATCCTATGTGGCAAGCATAGTTTATGGAACTTGGGGCAATCATGAAAATATCAACTCTACACCCTTTGTTGGGTCATAAGGCTATCCATCTCGTGATAACCGTAGTGAACCCCTACCTTTCCTTTGTGGAAAAGCGTTACCCTCTCACATGACGACCATAGTGAACCCCAACTTTCCCTATGTTGGAAAAGCGTCACCCCCTCATCTACAAGGCTAAACCTTACATATCACAAGTGACTAAAAATCAAGTTTCCTACTTGATCTCATGAAGTCAAGTGTACCATTAGCATGTTAGGATGTACAATACTCATGAGAAAACATGTATTTAATCAAAATTTTCATTCATGCACCTTGGAATCTTAAAAATACCCTTAAGGTAATGTCAATCAATACATACCAAACGTATAAAGTTCATGCAATTCATACTTTATGCAAGACTCTATTCATAAACAAGATCATCAAGACTTCATTAAATTCAAGATCAAGCAAAAATAGAAGGTCAAGGTAGAAAATTCCAATAACCTTACAATTCCATCACAAACCCCCACTTAGCGTAAACCCAATTAAGAGCAACCCAACCTTAAGAGGATCTTAACTTAACAACATTCATTTTTCATCACTTAAAAGTGATTTCTCATTTAGAAAGAAATACAGTAACATACACTTTCAAAAGAAACTCATGTCAACCATAATAACTTCTAATCATGCTTTAACTATATCATGCCATGCATTCTTCAACATAACTTGCTATTTCACATAAGTCTCATACATAGCCATAATTGGCATCACATCCTCAAAACCTGTCAAAATTCACATTCAAACATACTCATTCAACCATAAAACCAAGTTAACCATTAACTCACCTTTTCTCCCTCAAGCATAGAGATACAATCTCATCCAAGCAATCACATCTAAAAGACCACCGGACAAGAAAACATAAGAGAGAGATATTATAGAGTTAAGTGTTATGGCACGATATGAGAATGATGAAGAGTGGAAACTCTATCGTCCTATAGCCTCCCGTACCATTTGATGTGTCGCGACTCACCACCAATGCTACGAGACTCTACTAGACGTGTCAATATGAGACTTTTAGAACCTATAACCACTTTATAAACCTCATGCTCTTATACCACGTTTGTCACATCCGGGGAGCACCCCCTAGAAGTAACATGGCGTACGTGACCTCTCGGAGGTCTTATACAAGCCCATAGTTTTCATTCATCGCATTGACATAGTAAATTTAGTGGAAAATTTATAACTTTTCATAGCACATCATATGCTAGAAACTTCATCTCATATAATACATTTATAGGCCTAAAGTCTCTTTGCCATCTTAGACTCAATAACATTACAGTACATTAGGGACACGGACCATAAGACACATTACACATCTATACAATATTTAAAGACTTTACATTAAAGACACAAGTAGGACATCCTTGAACTTTAAGGATTCCTTTCATTGAGCTTGGGAACAATCTAGCAAGCTCTTCACCATTCAAGACATCCTTTAAGCATCCATAATCTACACTTTGTGTAAAAAGTAGAGAACAATGGGATTAGCACAAGAATGTACTAAGTATGGCAACCATGCAAAAACATGCATTTAAAAGGGACATTTTCTTAAAAATCATTCTTCATGCTTTTTGAGTAAATCTTCATAAAACCATTAAAAATAGCATTTATATCATTCACATATATCATATAAACATATTCAAAGGCCAAATAATACATAAGATCACATATAGGATTTATAACATTTTAAAGCCAGTTTACAGTAAGCTACCTTTACCTTAACAGTGAACCCTTTTTCCTTTAACTCATCAACCTTCCAAGTAACCTCTAGTGATACTAGGTGCAATGCATCACCCTAAGGCCACAAGGAAAACATACATACAATCTATACAAGGCAACACATACCATCATAGAAGCATAATACATCAAAGACACATTTAAATCAAAACCTTAGGACATTACAGTAAGACACATCAAGTCACACATACATTTACTTCTTTGCATATACTTCATTATTAAACCTTGTTCATGACCCCAATCTTAGCCTACTAGTGCAATGTACATGTGAAGCCCCATAACCACACATATACTAAGTTAACTCTTCATGAGACCATAAATCTTAACATTCAATTCATACATCTATATAGTAAGTAAAGACAACTTCAATCATGTAAATACAAGAACCTCATCATATAGTCTTTTAGAACAACATCATACATATAGATTCATACCATGCACATCTTTATAACAAGTAGTCCAATACTACAAAGTCATACATGAAGAATCATATGCATAGACCCATGCATTAGAACACCTTCCTAGAACTTCCTAAGGAGATACTTGAGCAATGTCTAAATGGCTTCATTACTTCCACCTATACTAAGTAACATCCATTAAGTCATTCTAGTTACGGTCGTAGTCAATTACTTCCATTGTCTATTTTACTTTAGGGAAACTATAGCCTCAACCGACACTAATACCATGGGTGCTAAACATGGAATTTGGTGTTGTAGAACCTTACACCAAGGGAAGGTGTTCCTACATAGTTTATGGAACTTGGGGCAATCATGAAAATATCAACTCTACACCCTTTGTTGGGTCATAAGGCTATCCATCCCGTGATAACCGTAGTGAACCCCTACCTTTCCTTTGTGGAAAAGCGTTACCCTCTCACATGACGACCATAGTGAACCCCAACTTTCCCTATGTTGGAAAAGCGTCACCCCCTCATCTACAAGTTCACTCGGTGCTAATCTAAGTTCTCATTATTGAAAAAGCTTTTATTATCATTTATTTATAAAACATAGGCTTAGGAGAAGTCATCCCCTCATATGCTTAGCTCATTGGTCATAGATGAGAGTTCATCAACCTAATTCATGTGGAAACCCTTTCACGTGGACATAAAATATGTATTAGCACTATCTAGTTAAGGATACACTTGAGAACACATTTCAAGGCTCCTCTATTGACTAAATCATCATTCATGTGTGTGTGTATACATATATGTGAGAAAACCATTCACATAACACATTAAGTCACACATGTTGATACATCATATTCATACACATATATAAACCAAAAGTAGAATTATCCTATCAAGGTACGCATGTGCAATGCATAGACAAAGTCCCATACCCTTGCCCATACTAGTACACCTATCAAGTCATCTTAGTTAAGGACACACACATCATACTTTCATAAATGTCATCTTAACATGCATAATAGTAGATACTAGTGAATATGAGAACTCTTTCATTTAGACACAATGAACCTTTACCACCCTTAAGCATGCATGAAGTGTGAGTGTGTGTAAATTGGTCACATGATCACATAATGGCTATCAACAACATATTGAGGCAGCCACCCTCTTAGACCACAACACTCTTCAAGCTTAGACCATACAACACACAATAGCATAGAGATAAGATAACTTTATAAAACACCTAAAGACTCCTATCATTAGCTATTCACACATTCACATAGGGGTACATGGGTAGGGGTCATCAACCAATATAACCTAAGATATGGAAGCACCTACACATGATATTACACATCCCTTCACATGCTCATAACAATGGTAACATAACCTAGATTCACAACTCAAATAGAAGACTAGGCACAAGCTACACATAAAGTGATCATCATAACCACTCCTTCATATATTAATCAAATTGACTTAAAAGACATGGTCAACATATATATAATGACATAAGGTAAACACCTCCACCGTAATTGGACCATACCACACAATGCCACTCACGGCTTCATCAACATACTATAGAGGACTAGAGAAATAGAAGAATAAAGCAATTCTTACCAATCCTTTAGCCATTGGACATCATTGAACTTTACTACTCTTTCATCAATATTTTAAGTATAAGGCAGTAGCTAAAGTACAATAATCGTAAAAGAAACCATGTACAATTTGCTACAAGATCACATTACAATCTAATACCATACATCACATATATACTAGAGAGTAGAAGAACATAGATCTTTAATCCAATTCACTTGCATTAATCATGAATTATATTTCATTAATGGCATAAGTCTAGGGAAGTAGCTAATCATACACTTATTCATAAAGAAATCATGCTTAAAGCACTCCAAGATTAAGCTACAACATAGGCATTAGACTTGACAATTTCGCTAGAGTATAGAGATGGAATTAACCAACACTATTAATTCTCTAAGGCCTTGATCATAAATAATATTTTAACAATAATGTAGATGCTAGGCAGCTGCTAGATAGATCATTACATCAAAGGAATCATGCTTCATCTATCCATAATTCAAGATATCATCACATACATAGTATTATCAATCAATAGGTTAGAAAGACTATGTGAATTCACATAAGCCATATTTACTACAATCATACATGATTCATATCCGTAATTCAATCATGATACTAACCTAAAACAGCAGCTACAACCAACCTAACATAATCGAAATCCACATTAAATCATTTAGAAGCCAATGTTAGAGTAAACCATGGAAACTAGGCTAAACATGCTGAAATCTTCATGCATTGATCCTCATGGATCAATAAACATAATTTTCAACATAAATTCATGTAAATAATAGTACATACAATCACTTCAACGATAGCAATTCAAGATCACAAAGTCCATGCAAGGCTAAAATGTTTGGGTGAAGGAGCATGGGTTCATCATGCAATTGGAGTAAAAATCACGTTAAAACAACTGTATTAACTTCTATTAATTATGATTCAATCGTTCAAAACCATTTTAGGAAGAACCCATGGTAGATTGAAGAAGACATTGTTTGATCATATCTTTCTTCTTTGAAATCTTTGAGAATGGGTCTCCAGATGAAAAGATAACTACAGATGAACATCACCATACCTTAATCTTCATGAATACCTCTAATAATTGATGATTCACCCACGAAAAACCAAGCTCCAATCAGCTCTTGAGCTTCACCAACAATGATGGTTTCTAGGGAGAGGATTTTGGAGAGAAAGGTTCTTACGTGTGTATGGGGTTGGGAATTTGTTGATCACGTTTTGAATGACTTATATACACCCAAAATCAGTTCGATAATCCAACTAGAGTCGGTTTAGGACGTGGGGTGAATTTCCCATTCACCCCTTTAATAAAACAGTGCGCAGGCTTCAGTTCACAGGCCACCATCGATGGACCAACCTATTGGACATAGTTTATTTGATGTGCCATTCCTGGGGTTCTGTCGTTTGGTACTTAGACAATTTTTGGCTTTAGAACTTCCCAAGCTAAGTACCAATATACGAGAACTTACTAACGGGCCGTTGGTTGACCAATAGGCCATCGTTTGGTCCGTCGATTGACACAGCCAAGGCAGTGTCTCGACCAGCCTTGGGACCTTCTTGTGGGGACTTTTGACGGGCCCTTTAGAAGTTGTACCCGGACGTTTCCAACTTAAATACAACCCTTAACAAGTTGTAGACCTCCCAGATTATTTTCAACCAAAACCAATGGTCGCAACTCGTCCAAACAGGCTAGGCCCCATCAAGACACACGATGAGCGTCTTAAGGTCTATCTTTCGAACGCCTTGGACGTTCTTGGTCGTTTTACCTCCAAACTTCACAAAACATCATATACTATCATTTGAAATCATTATAAACCATTTTAAGACTTCATAAGCTGATGAAATACAAACATAAGCATGCATAGACATATGAGGCACATAGGTGACTAATCGTTGAACGTCTTGGTCGTTCCTTGATGTTTGACTTCCAAATCACCTCAAACGTTTTACACTGCCTCTAAACCATATTAATAAGACATTTTATAACATTAGAACATTAAGAAAAACATGTTAGGCTCTACACACCCTATCTCATTTTGGGTGTCTTACAATTGGCTTAAGGGTGTTAGCCAATTTCTATGTATATACAAGTAACTTCACATACACTCCAATCCAAGCTTGTTTAGGAATTGTACCTGCAATAAAGACCCTAAGCTAAAATAACTATATTCTTCAGATACACACTTTAGGTACTAGGCATCCAAGTGTCAAGCCTAAGTACCACAACACATGATAATTTAAAATGATCATGTAAATTAAGTAGTGCCCAAGGACATAGTGAGGATCCTTGGACAAGAAGTGAACTTTCAAGAGTGCACGGTTAGGAAAGTGCACGGCAACACATGTGCAAGCACATGTGCTACCAACGGCCAAGAGACCAAGCCCAACCGATTCGGTTAGGGCGGTTAGGGGGAATGCACACGTTAGGTCCAGCCACATGGGGCCGAGAATCCTAACCAATCCTAGATTCTAACTAACTTACCTAACTAGCTAACTAACCTACGACTAACTAAAATGAACCAACTAGTGTGCTCGAAATCCTAAGACCTAACCGGGTAACACTAGACGAGTAGCTAACTAAATAAACATCCTAGTACCTAACCTAGGATGGTCCAAAGGGGTTGGTTATGGTCCGAATGACTTAGGGGTACTTTAGTAATTACCATAGGTAATTTAATTAATTAAATTAGCAACTTAATTAATTAATTTAAATGGTCAAACCCAAGACCCTTAAGCAAATTTTCAGAATTTGGCTAAGTCAAATGTTCTCCTATTTTAAGTCAATTTAGGAAGGGCGTTTTCGTAATTTAAGTGGAGAGTCTTTTGGGTAATTCATGGAACGACTATATATAGATACTACGTCAGTTTTAGACCACTTTTATATGTACCAAATAAGATCAAACGAAATTTGTCCCAATCTCTCAAGAACACTCTGTTTTCCAAACTCCATTGAAGAACAAGAAAACCTTAAGGGAGAAGACGAAGGTTTCGAAGTTTCCAATCAGATTTCGTGGATTCTTCATCTATATGGTATGGGTTTTTCACTAGTGGGATTCCTTTACCCAAGAGGTCTTTCCAAGATAAGTTTTCAAGAACTTCAAATACTAGGATTTTTACTCTACAAAACGGATATTCCTCCTAACCCTAGATTTATGAATGAAAAGTAAACGTTTTCTATAACTAATTTCACACGAATTGTTGAGTATTTGATTGAAAATGTTTGAATGTCGTGTGATACATGATCTTTCTCTATGTGATGGTTTTGAATGATTTTTTTCTACTGTTTGATAATGTATAAACATTAGGATTGGAATTTAAGGTTTGAATGAACCCTTTAACGACCCGTTTACCTTCTCCTATGCTATGTATTGATCTTTTACGTGATTTGATGAGTTGTTCTTGATTATGCTATTGAGTATTTTCCTATGTATGATTATGAATATTGCATGATGAATAGGATTCTTGGAAGCAAGAGGTAAGTCTTGTAAGTGTGATTAATCTTAAATGTTTGTGTTAGCCTATAAAGTATGATGCTATGTTATGAAAAGTATGTATGATGTTGCTATGTGAATATGTTGGTCTATCAAAATGTTACTTGTGAGATTATTATAAGAATACGAATATGCAAGTTATGATACTCTCTTGTATTCTTTACACAAGATGATTATGCCATGTAAATCTCACAAAAGAAAGGTTATGATGAAAGAAAATGCTCGTCTAATCTAAAAAAGCTCATGATCATGTTATACAAGGAGTTAATGTCCTATGACCTTTGATTAGTTTATGATAAAATAAAACTTAAAGGTTATTTCTACAAAGGGACTTAAGGTAAGCACCGATGAACTAGATATGGGAAGTGTCCCTTCTCTAGAGGGAATGTAGGTTGCAATGATTCTCATGAGATTGAGGCTGCCATGTAATGTGGAACTATAGGTCTCTAATACATCTCCTAGTTATTGAACTATGTTGCCACCATAGGATACTAGCTAGTGGATCCACCTAGAAAGCTATGTCATGTTAGGTTCTACTTTGGCCGGTAGACCACCTCTTTTCAGTATGAGGAAGACACTGGATTCCATGTTTAGCTCACATTGTCTATGTGGGTTAATGCGAATGTTCCCTCATGTAAAATAAAAGACAAGTAAATGAACGTTGACTAGGGTGACTTGAGGAGTTTGCTTAGTATAGGTAGGACTATGGGACTCTACCTAGACATTGCAAAAGTTCACTCTAAGCGAAGTCCTAGGAGATTGTTCTTATGTAATATGACTACATGAAAGATATATATTTATGATGCATGATGTTACTCTTATATGAATGTTGATCATTATATGATTATGATACATGATGTTAATCTTATATGAATGTTGGTCATTATGATGAATACGTTACCTAGGAGATTGTTTTTATGTAATATGATAACATGAAATGTATGATGCTTATGATATATGATGTGACTTTTATATGAATGTTGGCCATTATGATGAATACGTTATTTGGTTATATTGTTATATAAGGTGATGACTACTTATGTTACAAGTATATGACGCAAGGCTTTACTTATGGTCTCCTATCTTATCTACTTGGTTGTGTGGGGTTATGGGGCTTCACATGACCATTGCACTTGTAGGTTGGGGATGAGATTATTTGTGAGTGTTTCAATGTTATGAGTATATGATCTATTGAATATGAAATTTTAACATGAATCTATGATAATATGTCTTTGATTATGATCATGCTTTAAGTGATGAAATCCTTACTTGTATCTGTTATATGGTATTTGCATTGAAGACTTTCATATGACTTAACATGTTTTCTAATGAGAAGATAAATGATCCCTTTTCATGCATGTCCCTATGTGTTATGTGCATATACCCATACTTAGTACATGTGGCGTACTAACCCCATTACTTTATATTACTACAACTAACGGTTCCGGCCATTGAAGTTTAAGGAGGTAGATTTGAAGAAGCTTGGAACTCTTTCTCCAAGTCTTGGTAGGTCCTCACGTTCGGGCCTCTATCATTATATTCCAGCCCATGAAGACTTAGTAGTCTTTAGAATACATTATTTCCATTATGGTCTTTGGATTCTTTTGTATTAAGTCCTATATGTCATATTGACTATTATTGGCTAAGTCCAGATTTGCACTATTGGATGGTTTCTATATATGTGAGACAGTTTTAGAATATCGTATGTCTTTATAAATCTTAAGTATGACGTCTAAGTATAATTCAATAGTATATTAAAAGTTTTTATTTTCCGTAAAACTTAACTGTATGATTGTGATAAAAGCTAAGAAGAGGCTTGTCTGCGACCTCTGAGAGGTTAAAGATGTCGTTCTCATCTGGGTCCAGGATCCGGGTGTGACAAGATCATTATGGAACAACCTTTAAGTCACACGTAGGTAAGTTCAACATCACTAAAGAAGCAAATAACCACTCATACTCAAATGCACATAGACTGGAGTCAAGTAGATCAACAAGGATTCTCATCATTTAGACATAGTTCCATACTCAACCTTACAATGCTTAGTTATGTTTAAGGAGGAATGTCCTTATCCTCAAAACACTTACATGTCTTCATGAGTTCATACACAAGCAATGCACAAAGGTTAATTCACTTAAATGAGAAATTCTCAACTTTGTGATGAAGGCCATGAAATGGAAGTATGAAGTCCATGAAAGGGCAATATGGTATGAATGTTTGTTCTTTTTTAATTCAATGATGAAAGATGAGTTACTTAAATATTAATGATCTTATGTCTAATGTGTGGTTGTGATATTGATAATAAGTATTCCTCATCCCTAAGCCTAGACAACTAAACTTGCTATGAAGTATGAATGCATGTTATCATATGATTAATATATGATAGAAAGTAGTTATCATAATTATACTAAAGTATTAAGTGAAAGGTTTACTCACTTGTATGGGGTTTCTAAAGTGAAAGGGGTAGTTCTCACTTATGAAACCTATGACTTGTTAGTATAAGATGTTAGCATAGGGGTGTAGTAGAGACTAATGTGAACTTGTATGTTGAGTAATGATGATTACTAAAGGGAATAAATGCTTAGCACAAAAAAGGCATGTAAATGAGATAGGGGTATCATGTTTAGTAAGTCCGGCTCCCAACATTGATTTCCTCAAGTTTAGCAAGTACGGATTCCCAAGTTATCTGTTGTCTCATGAAATGGAAACCTCCATGACTAGAAAGTCAAGGTTTCTAGAAACAATCTTCTTGACTCTTAACTATGTGCCCATATACGACTTTAGCTTAGTGAATTCACCTCGATAGCTATGTAGGAAAGGTTACACATTAGGCAATTGCTAACCCTCTCTTTTCGGTGTTGGAGTAGATCACCGGATTCCATGTAGCTCACATGGTCTCGTGTTGGTTATTGCACTTCATTTCCTAATGTAAAAGTAAATGATAAGTTAAGTGTATGAACTATTGTTAGGGCTTTTCTTAAGGGTTTCTACAAACTGTAAGAGAGGGTATGGGAATTCTCTTACAAATTACACTGGTGGGATCCTAAGGGATGGTTCTAGTAGTGTTCTTGTATGATAAAGTTGATTATATGTAATATATGTCAAGTCTATATATGTTCTTTGGGAATAAAGCATGCCATGAAAAAATAAGAGGTTATGTCATATGTATGAAGTAGGTGACTTCATGTGATACTTAGCTTTAGATAGGATTATGGGGTTTTATTCATGGCATTGCACAAGTATTGCTTTGGGTTGCTTGTATGTTTGGATAATATAATGTTGGGTTCACTTATGATGTTCCGTAAATGTGCATGTTAAGTTTATTAGATATAAAGCATGTTTTTGATCAAATTGTGCCTTTTGTCATGCATTGGTGATTTTTCTACATAGAAGGTACATGTGGTTTGTACTAACCCACATTTCTTCCCTTTTCCCAAACATTGTAGGTTCTGGCCATTGAAGAGCTTCTAGGCCATTTGCAAGTAGGACTTGGATCTTTTTTCCCAATTCGTTGGTGAGTCCTCAATTCTGAGGATCGTGACACTCTTCTAGCCTTATTAGTATTAGATATGTCTAAAACAATTGTTTCTTTCAGTATCTTTTGGAGACATTGTTTTAAGACTCTATGTGGCATATTTACTAGTGTAAGGGCTATTCCTAAATATTGTGATTCTATGGTAGATGTTTTATATGCGAGACAAATTATTAGACTATTTCATATGAATTGAGTATATTGCATTAACGAGAAATCTATGTACACTTCAGAATCGAGGTGTCTATGTGAACTCCATATATGATAAGTGAGAAGTCTAAGTATACTTCACTATGTAAAGTTTTATTTTTTCTAAATTTTTACCTATGATATGCAATGATGTATGCTAAGGGCTAGTCTAAGTCCTCTTCATGTATGAAGACGTCCTTTACGTCTAGCGGATGCTCCCCAATCGTGACATTATGTTAGGCTTTATTTTGACATAATTCATTTTGGGGTCCTTATAATCAACATCCACTACTTAAACTTTTGCTTGTCCTCAAGTAAAAATCAAGTTCAACAGTTCAAATATGATGTCTTAAAAATTCTTAACACATACAAGAAGACTAAAATTACTCATGCAAGGATCATATGTGTAATGAAGGATCAAGTTGTGACTCAAAATTATCGAAGATTCTCAAGTTCACAATACTTGCTTCAAATATAAGTTCAATCTCAACAAAGGTACTCAAATTCCCACAAAACAAAGATGATTTCATATTCACACATAAATTTTCAATAAATTATAGCAATTGAATCATATACAACGCTCACACTCACAATGATTAAAACATGCATGATTTCACACATAGGTTTTGACCTTATTATTAAATCAACTGTAACGACCCAGATTCTTGAATCTGAATCGCCACCGGCGTCGTTGACCTCTCAGAGGTCGCACACAAGCCTCATCTTGCATTCATTCACATTCATCTAGTTAAATTTGCGGAAAATTTAAAACTTTTTAAACGTATAAAGTTTACTTAGACTTCATATAGTCATTACGTATTAAATATTATATACTAAGCTCAACATCAATAGAACAACCATCTATTATAAAGAATCAATTCGAAACTGAAGATGAATATATCATAAATAGTTTGCCAAACACGACCTTATTACAAAGCTTCCAAATGAAAGTACGAAAGAAACGCTAGGGAAAACATCCACTAGATATGTCTAAGACTAAGGCTAGACTAAAATTGTAGAATCCTCGAAATCATTAGGACTTACCAAATGGTTTGGAGAAACGCTGAAGTCCAAACTGCTGCTAGTGTCGTCAACTTGTCCTCTGACCTGCACCTATAAAAATAGTAAATAGTAGGGGGTTAGTACACCATTTGTACTAAGTATGGATGTATGCACACATACACATAAAGCTATGCATTATTAATGAAAACTCTTCCTAAGCAACATGTCATTTCTTGAAAGTCTAGTCATTAGACTTTCCTAATACGTTAGTTGTGAATTTATGTATGAATATGATGTATTTTAATGCATTCAAAGCACACAACTCATTTTCTATATGATTACAAGACATTAGTATCATAAACATAATTTTAGAACCACTCTGGCGAAGATTTGAATTTTTGAACCTCCAAACCCGAGAGCCCCTTTTTTCCATACTTAGTTTTATTTTCAGTCTTTTTCCTCTTCTTTTTATGTAGTTAAATAATTCCTTCAGTCCTATGTTTTACTTACAAGTGCAATGATTCATTGTAGTCCCATACCCACAATGAATCAAGTAAGTAATTCAAGAGATTTAGGAAATGACTTAACTACAGTTTGGGGCATGAATATATTTATAATTCAATACTCATTGACTATACTCATTCTTTAGTTGATTGCAGAATGTGCATAGTTCTTGGGGCATATCATTAAAGCTTATGATCTTGCTTACTTTGGTCATGAATTCCTTATAAGCCAATCTTTATTGGCTAAACACATTAGTTAATCATTTTGGATAAGCATATTTGAATTCATTATTGTCTTTGATATTTTCTAATAATGGAAGTCATTATAAGCCAATTTTATTTGGCTTTGTTCATTTTCATGACATGAAGATTCATTATTAGCTATGCCCTTTACTTATTGTAAAGTTCATTGGACATACTTTGACTATTCGTATAGAAAGACATTCATTACACCATATATTCATTACATTTCATAAGTCATTCTCTATTGATCATTCCATTGATTTCATTACTTTCATGTTAGGGAAGTTATGGGTTATTTAGTTAACATTTTCATGTTTTATATATCATACATTTCATATCTACGAGACCTTGGAATTGTAGATGTAGCATTAAGACATCTCAAGTGAGGGCCTTAACATATGGGACCTCAACCCGAGGGCCTTCTTTAGCAAACACAGAGTTTGCTTCATTCGTTCATTCGTACTTCACATTATTCATTTCATTCATTCGTAGGCTGATGTAAACACCAGCTATACCTAGGATAAAGTTTAAGACTCTCATCGGTATCATGAAGTGCAATGACCAAGAATGACCTAATGCTATTACTTGAATCTAATTTCACCTCCTGATTGTCTTGCACAAAAACCTTCTGTATCGTTCATTTCTTTATCTTTCATACTTTGCGGAACTTCAACTTTAACCGACATAGAACATGTGAGCTTATGAAATCCGGTGTCTTCCCCACACCGAAAAGAGGTGGAGTCACTGGCCAAGGTGAAACCAAAACATTCCTAGCTCGCTTAGGTGGAAAACTACTTGCTAGTTCCCTATGTTGGCAGCATAGTTCATAGACTAGGAGATTTAGGGAGACTCATACCCACCTTGGTGGAAAGTCTCATCTTATAAGAATTACGTGAACCTCCGCCCTTCCCGAAAGAAGGCATCACCACTCATAACTAGCCTACCGATGCTCAGTTTAAAGTTCCTATTTACATTCAACTCACACATCATCGAAGCTTGCTTCTAGCATGAGGTAGTCATAGCTCATTAGATGATTTCTCATCTATTCTTTACGTATTAAGTGTGAATTGTCCTTACACTTACATATAGAATGTGATTGAGATTTATTTACTCTTTTGATGACTTGTCATCCTTACTTTACATTGATGAAATGTGAATTGTCCTTACATATCATCCTTTCCTTACATTGATGAATGTGAATTGTCCTTAAATATCATCCTTAGGTGTTAATGAGACTAGTCTCACACATTCTAACACCTTCATTCGTGAGTATTCTTTTAACAAATTAGCTTTGGTGTAAGTAAGACTTGTCTCACTCCCTTTAACACCCCATTCTGGTCACTTACTTAATTTAGACCCCTTTAATTATGTTATAACTCACATTACTTACTTACTTTAGTGTAGTAGCTTCATATCACCGTTTATGGACGATGAGCACTTCATTCAATGAGTTTCATGTGTTCATAGTTCATTCTTGTGGAGCATGTTGGGAGTTGGCCCAATGAATGTCATGCCCTTGGTTATGAATTCATTGATATTACTTTATAAGTGCTTAATATATATTTGATACTCTTACTACACAAGAATTTGCATATGATTACTATTCGCTCAAGATTTGGGATGTTAGACTAGCAAATTCATTCTTTTTGGCATAAGCCATTATTTAAGTATGTTCATGTTTAAATTGCCATATGTATGAAACCTTAGCCAATCTTTTAATCATTTACATAAGTTCCTAGCCATTAGCATGTATTCATTTTGACCAAATAGAGTTAGCCAACTTTATTAGAACCAGATAGCCAACTTATCCAAGATATGATTTCATAGATGTCTTTGAGTCAATTCTTAGTTTATGGCTTTTAGTGTAACGTTTTAAGAACATATTGGAAAACATAATATTAACATTTGATGGCTTTAGCATCTTCACAACATTACAACAACATCAAGTCAACATTCGGACAAAGATACATAATTCACTTAACACATCACAGACTTAACTTAGCATATCCTTAATAATCATGCTAAGATTAACTTTACGCAATTATAAGTTCATAAGTTCATTCGATACTCATCATTCAAGAACATTAAATGTTAAGAACAACCAGCACCACATACCAAAAACATGATCTCTAACCTATTCAACATTGAAATCAAAAAGGATACTAGGGAAGGGAAGTTCGACGAGAACGACGGGAACAACCCTAGTTTTCAAGATCTTGTGAATCGTTCGAAGAAAAATACTCTTGGAGAAAGAATTACAGGATATAAACCCACACATTAAGTAGAACTTAGTCTACGAAGACCATCTTGAACGAAAACTTGGAGAAACCTTGAAATCGCCTAGAAGAATCAATGGAATTTTCTATTTTTTTTTTCGTTCATTGCTTGCTGTTTTTGCGTCGCCTTTTGTATGAGTTTGAACGTGATTTTTAGGTTTTAGAACTGATATTGAATTATACAATTTAGTTTTAATAAGTTAATTTGATAAACTAATTAACCAATAACCAAAACGCCCATCCTAAGTTGACTAAACATAGGAGAACATAACACTTAGTCAAATCTGGAAATTGGTGTTGACTATGGTTTTGGTCAACATTTTGACTTTATATTAATTAATTAAATCCTTAATTTAATTAATTTAGGTACCTAGGGTAAGTACTAAAGTACCCCTAAGTCATTGGAACCAAAATTAACCCTTTTGGACCATCCTAGGTTAAGTACTAGGATGTTTCTTGAGTTGTACTAGGTTAGTGTAAGAATTTCGTTTTGAACATTTAAACTAATTAATTAAATTGCTAATTTAATTAATTAGGTTACCTAAGTTAATTACTAAAGTACCCTTAAGTCATTAGGACCATAAACAATCCTTTAAACCATCCTAGGTTAGGTACTAGGTTGTCTTTTTCTTGTTTTAGCCGAAATCTGGAAATTGCTTTGTGATTTCGGTTTTGCCCCTTTATATTAATTAATTAAGTTTCTAAACTAATTAATTACGTAGCCTAGAGTAATTACTAAAGTATCCCTAGGTTTTTATGACCTTAACTAACTCTTTGGACCATCCTAGGTTAGGTACTAGGTTGTCCCTTTCTTGTCTTAACCGAAATCTAGAAATTTCCTTTGTAGTTTTGGATTTTGCCCTTTTAAATTAATTAATTAAGTTGATAAATTAGTTACTTAGGTAACCTAGGGGAATTAATAAAGTACCCATAAGTTTTTAGGACCATAACTAACCTTTCGGACCATCCTAGGTTAGCTCCTAGGTTGTCTCTTCAACTAGTACTAGGTTAGTGTCAACCCGATTTAGTCCTAGGTTGTCGGGTGCACTAATTAGTTTATTTCGTCCTAGGTTATTTAGCTATTTAGGGCAGTAGGTTAGATTCTAGAATTGATTAGGAAGTTAGGCCCCACATGGAGTGGTCCCTTGTGCACGTTTTTCCCCCTAACTACCCTAACCGAATTCGGTTAGGGTGGTCCCCTTCTTTGGCAGCTTCTTCACATGTATTGCACATGTGCTTGCACATGTGTTGGTTGTACTTTCCTAACTAACTATTATTTATGGTTCCTTTGGGAATGATTACTTATTGTCCCATGTATCCTCACTATGTCCTTGGGCACTGCTTAATCTACATGATCATTTTAATTGATCATGTTCTATGGTATTTAGGCTTGACACTTGGATGCCTTATACCCAGAGTATTGCATTAGAGATCACTATTTTATCTTAGGGTCTTCTTTGCAGGTACAATCTTAAGCAGTGCTTATTCATACATAGAAAAATTGGCTAACACCTTAGCAAATATTTTAATATTATGCCCAATACTATTCAATATTGGGCATTGGGATACCTACATTTTCCCAAATGCATATTGGCTATCACCCTAAGCCAATATTTTTATATTATGCCCAATACTATTCAATATTGGGCATTGGGATGCCTACATTTTCCCAAATGCATTCTTGAAACCTATTTTGGCTCTCTACCAGACATATACTATTTTCTGGAATGTTACATTATCCCCACCCCCACCCCTTAGGAAAATTCGTCCCCGAATGACACTTACACATCATTTTAAAACAAGAGGGAAATTGCGAAACACTTAAACTGTCACAACCCAAAAGCATACCCTAGAAGTTAGGATACAAATCTTGGATTGTAACCGGCGTCGTCGACCTCTCGGAGGTCTAAGACAAGCCTCTCATATCATTCATTGCATTGGCATAGTAAATTTTACGGAAAATTTACAACTTTTCATAGCACATCATATGCTAGAAACATCACATTATCTATATATAAAACATAAGTCATAATACATATTTAGACTCTAAGTCTCTTTGCCATCTTAGACTCAATAACTTTAGAGTACATTAAGGACAAAGCCCTTAAGACATAATACAAAGCTATACATTACTAAATAGACTTTACAATAAGTACACATTAGGACATCCTTGAACTTCAGGATTCCTTTCCTTGAGCTTGGGAAAATCACCTATCAAGCTCCTCAATCATAGACCTCCTTTAAGCATTCCATTACCTACACTTTGTGTAAAAAGTAAAGAATAATGGGATCAGCACAAGAATGTACTAAGTATGGCAACCATGCAAAAACATGCATTTAAAAGGGACATTTCCTTTGAAATCGTACTTCATGCCATTTTGAGAAAATCATCATAAACCATTATCAATAGCATTTATATCATCCACATACTTCATAGAACACAATCAAAGGCCAAACATCATAGAAAAGTACATATAGAATTTAAGTACAAATAGAGGTCACTTTACAGTGAACTCACTCTCCTTAGCATTAACTCTTTCTTTTAATTCATTTGCTTATTAAGTAATCCTTTAGGGATACTTGGTGCAATGCATCACCTTAGTAACACAAGAGAATACCATACATAGAATCTACACAAGATAACACATGCCATCATAGAAGTATAGTACAATATAATCATAGTCAAACCAAGACTACAATATCATACATAAAGGACACATACATAATCATATCTATTGAGGTACCTTCCTAAGACTTCCTATGGAGTCACTTGTGCAATGTCTAGATGGGTTCATTACTTCCACCTATTCTAAGTAACTTACCTTAAGTCCTCCTAGTTAGGATCCTATTCAATTACTTCCAATGTCCATTTTACCTTTAGGGAAAGCATAACCTCAACTGACATAGACCATGTGATGCTAAACATGGATTCCGGTGTCAGCAAACCTTACATCGATGGAAGGTGGTCTACCGGCCAAAGTAGAACCAATATAAACATAGCTATCGAGGTAGAATCCTCTAGCTAGTATCCTATGGTGGCAACATAGTTCAAGAACTAAGAGGTAGATATCCCTATTCATACCATTTGGTAAAGTGGGCCGCTCCTCATGGGAATCCCTTAAAGTGACATATCCCATAAACAAGGGAGTTAACATCACATGGGAACCTTTAGGATGAGTCTTTCCTTCAATGGATAAGTCATCACCTCCCATTGTCAAGTTCGCTCGGTGCTAAGTTAAGTTCCCTTTATTGAAAAGCCTTTATTACGTTTGCTTATAAAACATAAGATTAGAATATTCATCATTCATATGCTTATAGCATATTCAAGCATCTATCTAGTCTTATAGCATTCTTGGACACCCGTATCAAGGCCCCTCTAAATTACTAGATCATCCATGTGTGTGAGTGTATACTTAGATGTGAGCAAACCTTTCACATAACACATAAGGTCACACATATTCATATATCAATGCATAAGTCTATAGGCATAACTATATGAGCAATACCTTTATATAAACCTACTAAAACACTATGCGCATTCATACTTCATTATATCATATTCATAACATATTCATATAATCATCCTTCATATGCATAAGAACCAAACCTAGGAACTATCCTATCAAGATACACATGTGCAATGCATAGACAAGGTCCCATACCCTTGCCCGTACTAGTACACCTATCTAGTCATCCTAGTAAGGGAATACAAATCATACATTCATAAACATCACCTTAATATGCATAGTAGTAGACACTAGTGAATACGAGAACTACCTTTCATTTAGACACTATGAGTTATACTACTTGTAACATGCATGTAAGTGAGAGTGTGTGTACATTGACCAACATGATCATATAATGGCTATCAATGACTTCTCAAGTCATCCACCCTCTTAGACCACATTACACTTCCAAGTACATAGCACACAACACATAATAGCATAGGAGACAAGACAATATATACAATGTAATCAAGACTCCTAACTTTAGCTATTCACACTTTCATATAAGGGGTACATAGGTAAGGGGTTATTACCATCTTAACACATCAATGGCAACACCTATACTTTACCCTAACATGGTTATACACATGCTCATGAAATAGCCACACAACCTAATCCACAATTAGAATAGGAAAGTAAGCATAATCTTCTCATAGTATCATCTTAAGCACATGTTCATAAGTTCATCAACATGACTTCAAGGCCATGGTCAACACACATATAATAACAATAAAGTAAACACCGCCACCATAAGTGGACCATACCACACAATGCCATACAAGGCTTCATCAACATTACTATAAAGGAATAGAGAAGTAGAAGAGTAAAGGAAATAAGCATTCTTACCCAATTCTCACCCTTTGATCATCATTGATCAATACACCTTATTCATCAATAAAACACATATATGGCAGTAGCTAAATGTACTTTAAACATATAAGAAACCATGTACAAGTCACTACATGATTTTACCATAACATAATACAACATATCAACATACTAGGAAAGTAGAATAACATAGATCATTAATCAATTTCATTCATATGGATTATAGGTCATATTTCATGAATCATATCAGCCTAAGGAAGTAGCTAATGAAATCATAATTTAGATGAGACACTACTACAATTTGCCATTAAGGTCGATACAAGCATGCTTCATATAGGGAGTTCATGGAAAGTAAGTGTACATAGGTTAATCATATTCAACCTATCATGAATTGAATCATATTGTATTAAGTACATATAATTCATCCTCATATTTCATTATAGGCAGCAACTATAGACATTAATCATAATCAATTCTTATAGCGACTAACCTAACGTCAAGATCTCAAGTTACAACTTCATGGACAATAAGAACCTAGATTAATTCAAACCAAGACTTTTATACTTTAGTCATACATGATTTATATTTACAATTCAACCATGGTATTAACCTAAAACAGTACCTACTAGAACCACAACTTAATCGAAATTCACTTTAGATCACAAGAAAACCAATGTTACAGTGAACTATAGAAAACTAGGCTAAACATGCTCAAATCTTCATACATTGATCCTCATGGATCATTCAACATCAATTAAACATAAATTCATGTAAATAACAGTATATACAATCACTTCAACGTAAGAGAATCATAATTCAATCGATAACAAGTCAAGATCACAAAGCCCATGCAAGAGCTAAACCAATTTTGGAAGGAACATGGGTTCATCTTGCAATTGGAGTGAAAACACATTTAAAACATTGAATTAACTTCAATTAATCATGATTCAATCATTAAAAAGCTTTTGAGAAAGAACCCATGGCTAGATTAGAAGATTGGAAACTTGATCATAAGATTTCTTTGAAAAACATTGAGAATGACTCTCTAGATGAAAAGATAACTAGAGATGAAGATCACCATACCTTAATCTTCATGAAGAACCCATGAGAATCCAATCTACAAGCTGTTCTTGAGCTTCAAAAACCATGGAGGTTTTAGAGAGAATATTTTGGAGGGGAAAGGCTTTAAACATGTGAGAGGATATGGGAATGGGTTGATCACGTTTTGGATGACTTATATACACCTAAAATTACTTAAATAAACCTATTATAGTCAGGTTAGGACGTGGGGTGAATTTCCCATTCACCCCTTTAATTAACAGAACGCAGGCTGCCAACTTGCTGGCAGCCGCGACGTGGGCAGTGACGGGGCGTCAAGGCCATGACGGGCCGTGGCAGCCCTCCGTCGCATGAGACTTAGCCAAATTTTTGGCTTAAGAACTGACCAAGGCAAGTATCCTTCGACGAGACCTACTTGACGGTCCGTTGGTGGCCCAACGATCCGTCATTGGGTCCGTCAAGGGACACTGCCCAGGCAGTGTCTTAGGCAGCCTTGGGTCCTTTTTTTGGGGGCCTCTTGTGGGGGCCCTTTTGAAGTCGTACCCGGACTTTTCCAATGCTATTACAAACCTTAACATGTTATAGACCTACCACATAATCTTCATCCAAAACAAACACCTATAAGACGTCCAAACAGCCTTGACCCCAACATGACATACGATGAACGTCTTAGGGGCTATCTTTCGAACGCCTTGGACGTTCTTGGGCGTTTGACCTCCAAACTTCACGAAACTTCATACAATAACATTAAACATCATTTAAAACCCATTTCAAGACTTATTAGACTCATTTCATACAATTTAGGCATGCATACACACATGAGGCACATAAGCAACTATTCGTCGAATGTCTTGGACGTCCCTTGACGTCCGACTTCCAAATCACTTCAAACTTTGCACACTGCCTATATATAACATAACAAAGCATTTTAGGACCTTATAACATTAAAACGAACATGTTAGGCTCTAGACACCTTATCTCGTTTTCGAGGTCTTACAATATCCCCCACCTGGGAACATTCGTCCTCGAATGACACTTAGGACTCTTTAATCACATCAAGGACTTCAATGCATATAAGAGCAGTTCATCACATTTACAATATCATAAAATCATTTTAGCACTTAATGCACACAAGCAAGCAAAGCCATTACTCACTCACTCTCTAACGCATCAAATACAAAGGTTCTTCTTCATGTTCATAAGAGAACATCCTTCTCCTAATCATAACATGATCATTACACCTTACATTACAAGAAAATCTTGAGAAAGCTATTCATAGGCAGATCATAACTCATACTCAAACTTAATTGCACTCATACTTCAATGCACATAAACTTGAGTTAGTTAAATCACAAAGATCTTTATTTGTTAGACCTAGTACCATGAAGGTCATACTCAACCATACCATGCTTAGTGGTGTACATGGAGGAATAGCTTTCTCCTCAACACATTACATATATTATGAGTTCACACCTTAGCAAAGTACAAGATCAATTTCTTTAAAAAAATGAGAAATCCCAACTTTCAAGCCAAAACATGCATACATTTTTCTTCCTAGTGAAATCTAAATGGTAAGTCACACCAAATACATCAGAACAAAATAGGAAGTCATTCCACAATTTCTTTTCTTAACATAATACTCACCCTTACAGTAAGCCTTATTTTGGAAAAATAACACAATTATAGGCATACACATGAACACTTAGCTTGACATGCTTTCACTTTTCAAGAATGAGCCTACAATTTTGCGTTACAAATCATCAAATCACTAAATTTTTTAAGAGAGTCAACATATTTCATTGTAAAAGAGACTCAACTCCCATTACAAGGCTAAACAATTTAACCTACAAGTGACTATCACTAAGTTCTTTGTCTTACCTCATGAAGTCAACTTCACAATTAGCACATTAAAATGCAAGTCAACTAGAGAAAACAAGGATTTTATCAAAAACTTCTTTACATGCTCTTTGGAGAATTCACCATGTCTCTAAGATGATGTCAATCAATTCATACCAATTATATAAAGATCATGCAATTCACACTTTATGCAAGACTATTTTCATGAACAAGCATACTAAGAATTCATATTTTCTAATTCAAGTAAGAATAGAAGGACAATGTAGACAATTTCTACAATCTCACTACTCAAACACCATCCCCACTTAGGGCAAACCTAATCCAGAGCAACTTAACCCAACATATAGAGGATCTCAAATATACAACCTTTATATTCATCACATAAAGTGATTTCTACTTTAGAGGGAATTTCATTAATTCAATTTAGCAACACTAAGACATTCTAAACCTTATCAATTTAGGCAAAACATCTTCAAACATCAATTTTGATCATACCATTGAATTCACATAAGGTCTTCCTTACTATGCAATAGACACTAAGGTCATACATCATTAGTGGAAATCAACAAGGAAGTTCATAACACAACAAGACGTTTAGAAATAACTCTACGACTCATCATGTCATAAGATTCTCATCCTTCAATCTAAATAGCAAAAATTCTTTTCCACATTCCTTATCATGTTCATATTCATAAATTCTACACATATTTCAATAGCATCCAATCAAATGACAATTTAGTAGGTTCTCCAGATATATTACAATAAGTTGCCTAGTCTTTACAATGAGCATGCTTCCAATTATCCAAAAATGCAACATTTAGACATCTAATGTAACAAGTATGGAATTATAAGATACAAAGCTTTACCAACTCATTCTTCATAAGCATGCATACTATATTTACAACTCAAGTCTCTACAAAAGACTCCAATTCATACTAGCAACTTATCAAGTACCACTTATAAACAAAGGAAGACAATGCACACTTTTAATCACATACAATCATAGGATAGCATACCTCCATAGGTAGTTATTAAACAATCCAAGTTCAAATCCTAATATTTGGCTCCTATCATACAAAACTATATAGGAATACAACAGCCTAAGAGAATTCACTTTAACCACTATAACTTCTAGCATGCTTCAACTATATCATGACATACATCATTCAACATAACTTGCTATTTCACATAGATTTCATGTATTGCCATATTTGGCATCACATCATCAAATAAGAGATATTTCATACAAAGCAAGGTAATATAACCAATCATAATCCCCATAGAGTTAACATGTGCAATGATCAAGTAAAACCCCATAACTCTACTAAATCAAGTGACTCAACAAGAACTAAAATTAGCACCATACTCCACTCATCTATAACCTTCATGCATGGATAACCCCATATCTATAGCACACTATGCTACTTACATGATTATAAGCATAGATATCATCACATAAGGACATTCACATCTATCACCATACACATACATAGTATTAACCTCCTAAGGTCTCCATCAAGGCAAACTAGTGCAAGACATAGGTAGAGTCCCATACCCCTACCTAAATATAGTTAACCTTTCAAGGCACCTTAGTTAGTATATACATCATCAAATAAGGACAAGTGTCACCTTCACACATACTCATTAAAACAACAAAACAAAAATTAGCACTTTAAACTCACCTTTTCTCTCTCAAGCATTGAGCAATCTCATCCAAGCAACCATATCTAAAAGACTACCGGACAAGAAAACAGAAGAGAGAGATCTTATGGAATTCAGTTCTATGGCACGATATGAGATTGATGAAGAAGGGAAACTCTATCGTCCTATAGCCTCTCGTACCATTTGATATGTCGCGACTCACCACCAATGATACAAGACTCTACTAGACGTGGCAATATGAGACTTCTTAGAATCTAAAACCGCTACATAAACATCATGCTCTGATACCAAGTTTGTCACAACCCAAAAGCATACCCTAGAAGTTAGGATACAAATCTTGGATTGTAACCGGCGTCGTCGACCTCTCGGAGGTCTAAGACAAGCCTCTCATATCATTCATTGCATTGGCATAGTAAATTTTACGGAAAATTTAAAACTTTTCATAGCACATCATATGCTAGAAACATCACATTATATATATATAAAACATAAGTCATAATACATATTTAGAGACTAAGTCTCTTTGCCATCTTAGACTCAATAACTTTAGAGTACATTAAGGACAAAGCCCTTAAGACATAATACAAAGCTTTACATTACTAAATAGACTTTACAATAAGTACACATTAGGACATCCTTGAACTTAAGGATTCCTTTCCTTGAGCTTGGGAAAATCACCTATCAAGCTCCTCAATCATAGACCTCCTTTAAGCATTCTATTACCTACACTTTGTGTAAAAAGTAAAGAATAATGGGATTAGCACGAGAATGTACTAAGTATGGCAACCATGCAAAAACATGCATTTAAAAGGGACATTTCCTTTGAAATCGTACTTCATGCCATTTTGAGAAAATCATCATAAACCTTTATCAATATCATTTATATCATCCACATACTTCATAGAACACAATCAAAGGCCAAACATCATAGAAAAGCACATATAGAATTTAAGTACAAATAGAGGTCACTTTACAGTGAACTCACTCTCCTTAACATTAACTCTTTCTTTTAATTCATTTGCTTATTAAGTAATCCTTTAGGGATACTTGGTACAATGCATCACCTTAGGAACACAAGAGAATACTATACATAGCATCTACACAAGATAACACATGCCATCATAGAAGTATAGTACAATATAATCATAGTCAAACCAAGACTACAGTATCATACATAAAGGACACATACATAATCATATATATTGATGTACCGTCCTAAGACTTCCTAAGGTGTCACTTGTGCAATGTCTAGATGGGTTCATTACTTCCACCTATTCTAAGTGACTTACCTTAAGTCCTCCTAGTTAGGATCCTATTCAATTACTTCCAATGTCCATTTTACCTTTAGGGAAACCATAACCTCAACCGACATAGACCATGTGATGCTAAACATGGATTCCGGTGTCATCAAACCTTACACTGATGGAAGGTGGTCTACCGGCCAAAGTAGAACCAATATAAACATAGCTATCGAGGTAGAATTCTCTAGCTAGTATCCTATGGTGGCAACATAGTTCAAGAACTAAGAGGTAGATATCCCTATTCATACCATTTGGTAAAGTGGGCCGCTCCTCATGGGAATCCCTTAAAGTGACATATCCCATAAACAAGGGAGTTAACATCACATAGGAACCTTTAGGATGAGTCTTTCCTTCTATAAATAAGTCATCACCTCCCATTGTCAAGTTCGCTCGGTGCTAAGTTAAGTTCCCTTTATTGAAAAGCCTTTATTACGTTTGTTTATAAAACATAAGCTTAGAATATTCATCATTCATATTCTTATAGCATATTCAAGCATCTATCTAGTCTTATAGCATTCTTGGGCAACCCTCTCAAGGCCCCTCTAAATTACTAGATCATCCATGTGTGTGAGTGTATACTTAAATGTGAGCAAACCTTTCACATAACACATAAGGTCACACATATTCATATATCAATGCATAAGTCTATAGGCATAACTATATGAGCAATACCTTTATATAAACCTACTCAGACACTATACGCATTCATACTTCATTATATCATATTCATATACTCATCCTTCATATGCATAGGAACCAAACCTAGGAACTATCCTATCAAGATACACATGTGCAATGCATAGACAAGGTCCCATACCCTTGTCCGTACTAGTACACCTATCAAGTCATCCTAGTAAGGGAATACAAATCATACATTCATAAACATCACCTTAATATGCATAGTAGTAGACACTAGTGAATACGAGAACTACC
Source organism: Solanum sitiens (assembly GCA_016801875.1). NCBI lineage: Eukaryota > Viridiplantae > Streptophyta > Magnoliopsida > Solanales > Solanaceae > Solanum > Solanum sitiens. The sequence goes on from JABWTJ010000183.1 coordinate 1,417,904, forward strand.
TTTCATTTAGACACTATGACCTATACTACTTGTAACATGCATGTAAGTGAGAGTGTGTGTACATTGACCAACATGATCATATAATGTCTATCAATGACTTCTCAAGTCAACCACCCTCTTAGACCACATTACACTTCCAAGTACATAGCACACAACACATAATAGCATAGGAGACAAGACAATATATACAATGTAATCAAGACTCCTAACTTTAGCTATTCACACTTTCATATAAGGGGTACATAGGTAAGGGTTATTACCATCTTAACACATCAATGGCAACACCTATACTTTACCCTAACATGGTTATACACATGCTCATGAAATAGCCACACAACCTAATCCACAATTAGAATAGGAAAGTAAGCATAATCTTCTCATAGTATCATCTTAAGCACATGTTCATAAGTTCATCAACATGCCTTCAAGGCCATGGTCAACACACATATAATAACAATAAAGTAAACACCGCCACCATAAGTGGACCATACCACACAATGCCATATAAGGCTTCATAAACATTACTATAAAGGAATAGAGAAGTAGAAGAGTAAAGGAAATAAGCATTCTTACCCAATTCTCACCCTTTGATCATCATTGATCAATACACCTTATTCATCAATAAAACACATATATGGCAGTAGCTAAATGTACTTTAAACATATAAGAAACCATGTACAAGTCACTACATGATTTTACCATAACATAATACAACATATCAACATACTAGGAAAGTAGAATAACATAGATCATTAATCAATTTCATTCATATGGATTATAGGTTATATTTCATGAATCATATAACCCTAAGGAAGTAGCTAATGAAATCATAATTTAGATGAGACACTACTACAATTTGCCATTAAGGTCGATACAAGCATGCTTCATATAGGGAGTTCATGGAAAGTAAGTTTACATAGGTTAATCATATTCAACCTATCATGAATTTAAACATATTGTATTAATTACATATAATTCATCCTCATATTTCATTATAGGCAGTAACTATAGACATTAACCATAATCAATTCTTATAGCGACTAACCTAACGTCAAGATCACAAGTTACAACTTCATGGACAGTAAGAACCTAGATTAATTCAAACCAAGCCTTTTCTACTTTAGTCATACATGATTTATATCTACAATTAAACCATGGTATTAACCTAAAACAGTAGCTACTAGAACCACAACTTAATCGAAATTCACTTTAGATCACAAGAAAACCAATGTTACAGTGAACTATAGAAAACTAGGCTAAACATGCTCAAATCTTCATACATTGATCCTCATGTATCATTCAACATCAATTCAACATAAATTCATGTAAATAACAGTATATACAATCACTTCAACGTAAGAGAATCATAATTCAATAGATAACAAGTCAAGATCACAAAGCCTATGCAAGAGCTAAACCAATTTTGGAAGGAACATGGGTTCATCATGCAATTGGAGTGAAAACACAATAAAACCATTGAATTAACTTCAATTAATCATGATTCAATCATTAAAAAGCTTTTGAGAGAGAACCCATGGCTAGATTAGAAGATTGGAAACTTGATCATAAGATTTCGTTGAAAAACATTGAGAATGGCTCTCTAGATGAAAAGATAACTAGAGATGAAGATGACCATACCTTAATCTTCATGAAGACCTATAAAACTTGATGTAGAACCCATGAGAATCCAATCTACAAGCTGTTCTTGAGCTTCAAAAACCATGGAGGTTCTAGAGAGAATATTTTGGAGGGGAAAGGCTTTAAACATGTGAGAGGATTTGGGAATGGGTTGATCACGTTTTGGATGACTTATATACACCTAAAATTACTTAAATAAACCTATTATAGTCAGGTTAGGATGTGGGGTGAATTTCCCATTCACCCCTTTAATTAACAGAACGCAGGCTGCCAACTTGCTGGCAGCCGCGCGTGGGCAGTGACGGGGCGTCAAGGCCATGACGGGCCGTGGCAGCCCTCCGTCGCATGAGACTTAGCCAAATTCTTGGCTTAAGAACTGTCCAAGGCAAGTCTCCTTCGACTAGACCTTCTTGATGGTCCGTTTGTGGCCCAACGATCCGTCATTGGGTCTGTCAAGGGACACTGCCCAGGCAGTGTCTTAGGCAGCCTTGGGTCCTTTTTTTTGGGGCCTCTTGTGGGGACCTTTAGAAGTCGTACCCAGACGTTTCCAATGCGATTACAAACTTTAAAATCTTATAGACCTACCACATAACTTTCATCCAAAACAAACACCTACAAGACATCAAAACAGCCTTGACCCCAACATGACATACGGTGAACGTCTTAGGGGCTATCTTTCGAACGCCTTGGACGTTCTTGGGCGTTTGACCTCCAAACTTCACGAAAGATCATACAATAACATTAAACATCATTTAAAACCAATTTCAAGACTTATTAGACTCAGTTCATACAATTTAGGCTTGCATACACACATGAGGCACATAAGCGACTATTCATCGAATGTCTTGGACGTCCCTTGACGTCCGACTTCCAAATCACTTCAAACTTTGCACACTGCCTATATATAACATAAAAAAGCATTTTAGGACCTTATAACATTAAAACGAACATGTTAGGCTCTAGACACCTTATCTAATTTTCGAGGTCTTACATAAACATACTTAAAATGTTATCATTTCTGAACATCAGATTCACACATATTCTGGATGATGTATTATTACTCAAGATTATCTAAAGCTTCATATTTGATATCGAGGAACTTCCTTCTCAATCACACTTAACTTGATGCACATCACAACACATGCAACACATAAAATTACGTCTACGCTATACAAAAACAGCAACATGAATGCACGCATAAACTCAATTTAACTCATATAGTGCAAGTATAAAATATACGGTTATGGACTTAGAACACAAAAACCACCTAATGCACTAATATTTAGAGTCTCATTAACGAAATCAGACTAAGGAAGAGTATATCCAATAGCAAGAACTGAGCAAGTAAGGGTAATAGGATCTCATATCGGCCTCGGCCTCCCATGTTGCTCCCTCAACAAGGTGGTTCTGCCATAGTACCTTCACGATGGCAACCTCCTTGTTCCTTAGCCGCTTCACTTGATGACACATATGGATCCAATCCATACCTGAGCCACATCCTTGAGCTTATATGCAGCCAACTCAGCCTCCTCCTCTTCATTAACACCCGTGGCATGCATTTAGAATCTACCATGTACTCACCTCCATGCGAACGACCACACTTACTACACGTCTTTCGGTCATGCTGGACATTTCTATCATTGCCCTTCTTGGAAAGGCCAGCTCTTGAGTCTGGTGCCTTAGACCACTTGCCCATCCTAATTCTTGTGTGTATTCTTCTACGCGTTCACATAAGAAGGAAAGCAGATACTTAGAATGACACAAAGTGTCAAACCTCTAGATAGCACGATAAAGAGTAGAAGAAGGGAAAATTCCTAACATCATATAGTCTCTAAGCGATGATTGTGGCGCGCTTCACAAATATAAGTTAGAAACTACGTAACGTGATTGTTTTGAGCTTTAGTTCCTAGGTAATTTAACCTCATACTCTGATACCAAGTTTGTAACGACCCGGATTCTTGAATCTGAATCGCCACTGGCATCGTTGACCTCTCAGAGGTCGCGGACAAGCCTCATCTTGCATTCATTCACATTCATCTAGTTAAATTTGTGGAAAATTTAAAACTTTTTAAACGTATGAAGTTTACTTAGACTTCATATAGTCATTACGTATTAAACACTATATACTAAGCTCAACATCAATAGAACAACCATCTATTATAAAGAATCAATTCGAAACTGAAGATGAATATATCATAAATAGTTTGCCAAACACGGCTTTATTACAATGCTTCCAAATGAAAGTACGATAGAAACGCAAGGGACAACATCCACTAGCTATGTCTAAGACTAAGGCTAGACTAAACCTGTAGCATCCTCGAAATCATTAGTACCATCCAAATGGTTTGGAGAAACACTGAAGTCCGAACCGCTGCAAGTGTCGTCAACCTGTCCTCTAACCTGCACCTATAAAAATAGTAAATACTAGGGGGTTAGTACACCACTTGTACTAAGTATGGGTGTATGCACACATACACATAAAGCTATGCATGGTTAATGAAAGATCTTCCTAAGCAACATGCCATATCTGGAAAGTCTAGTCATTAGACTTTCCTAATTCGTTAGTTGTGAATTTATGTATGAATATGATGTATTTTAATGCATTCAAAGCACACAACTTATTTTCTATATGATTACAAAACATTAGTATCATCAACATAATTTTAGAACCACTCGGGTGAAGATTTGAATTTTTGATCCTCCAAACCCGAGAGCCCCTTTTTTCCACACTTAGTTTTATTTTTAGTCTTTTTCCTCTTCTTGTTATGTAGTTCAATAATTCATTCAGTCCTATGTTTTACTTACAAGTTCAATGATTCATTGTAGTCCCATACCCACAATGAATCAAGTAAGTAATTCAAGAGATTTAGGAAATGACTTAACTACAATTTAGGGCATGAATATATTTATAATTCAATACTCATTGACTATACTCATTCTTTAGTTGATTGCACAATGTGCATAGTTCTTGGGGCATATCATTAAAGCTTATGATCTTGCTTACTTTGGTCATGAATTCCTTATAAGCCAATCTTTATTGGCTAAACACATTAGTTAATCATTTTGGATAAGCATATTTCAATTCATTATTGTCTTTGATATTTTTTAATAAAGGAAGTCATTATAAGCCAATTTTATTTGGCTTTGTTCATTTTCATGACATGAAGATTAATTATTAGCTATGCCCTTTACTTATTGTAAAGTTCATTGGACATGCTTTGACTATTCTTATAGCAAGTCATTCATTACACCATATATTCATTACATTTCATAAGCCATTCTCTATTGATCATTCCATTTATTTCATTACTTTCATGTTAGGGATGTTATGGGTTATTTAGTTAACTTTTTCATGTTTTATATATCATACATTTCATATCTACGAGACCTTGGAATTGTACATGTAGCATTAAGACATCTCAAGTAAGGGCCTTAACATATGGGACCTCAACTCGAGGGCCTTCTTTAGCAAACACAAAGTCTGCTTCATTCGTTCATTCGTACTTCACATTATTCATTTCATTCATTCGTAGGCTGATGTAAACACCAGCTATACCTAGGATGAATTTTAAGACTCTCATCGGGATCATGAAGTGCAATGACCAAGAATGACCTTCGGTATTGTTCATTTCTTTATCTTTCATACTTTGAGGAACTTCAACTTTAACCGACATAGATCATGTGAGCTTATAAAATCCAGTGTCTTTCCCACACCGAAAAGAGGTGGAGTCACTGGCCAAGGTGAAACCAAAATATCCCTAGCTCGCTTAGGTGGAAATTCACTGGCTAGTTCCCTATTTTGGCAGCATAGTTCAAAGACTAGGAGATTTAGGGAGACCCATACCCACCTTGGTGTACAGTCTCATCTCATGAGAATTACGTGAACCTCCTCCCTTCCCGAAAGAAGGCATCACCACTCATAACTAGCCTATCGGTGCTCAGTTTAAAATTCGTATTTACATTCAACTCATACATCATCGATGCTTGCTTCTAGCATGAGGTAGTCATAGCTCATAAGATGAGTTCTCATCTCTTCTTTACGTATTAAGTGTGAATTGTCCTTACACTTACATATAGAATGTGATTGAGATTTATTTACTCTTTTGATGACTTGTCATCCTTACTTTACATTGATGAAATGTGAATTGTCCTTGCATATCATCCTTACTTTAAATTGATGAATGTGAATTGTTCTTACATATCATCCTTAAGTGTTAATGAGACTAGTCTCACACATTCTAACACATTCATTCGTGAGTATTCTTTTAACAAATTAGCTTTGGTGTAGGTAAGACTTGTCTCACTTCCTTTAACACCCCATTCTGGTCACTTACTTAATTTAGACCCCTTTAATTCTGTTATAACTCACGTTACTTACTTACTTTAATGTGGTAGATTTATATCACCGTTTATGGACGATGAGCACTTCATTCAATGAGTTTCATGTGTTCATATTTCATTATTGTGGAGCATGTTGGGAGTTGTCCCAATGAATGTCATGCCCTTGGTTATGGATTCATTGATATTACTTTAGAAGTGCTTAATATATATTTGATACTCTTACTACACAAGAATTGTCATATGATTAGTATTGGCTCAAGATTTGGGATGTTAGACTAGCAAATTCATTCTTTTTGGTATAAGCCAATTTTTACGTATTTTCATGTTTAAATTGCCATATCTATGAACCCTTAGCCAATCTTTTAATCATTTACATAAGTTCCTAGCCATTAGCATATATTCATTTTGACCAATTAGAGTTAGCCAACTTTATTAGAACCAGATAGCCAACTTATCCAAGATATGATTTCATAGATGTCTTTGAGCCAATTCTTAGTGTATGGATTTTAGTGTAACGTTTTAAGAACATATTGGATAGAAGCATATTAACATTTGATGGCTTTAGCATATTTATAACATCACAACAACAACAAGTCAACATTCGGCCAAAGATACATAATTCACTTAACACATCACGGACTTAACTTAGCATATTATTGATCCTTAATTATCATGATAAGATTAACTTTATGCAATTACAAGTTCATAAGTTCATTCGTTACTCATCATTCCTGAATAATACATTTTAAGAACATCCAGCACCACATACCAACAACATGATCTCTAACCTATTCTACATTGAAATCGAAAAGGATACTAGGGAAGGGAAGTTCGACGAGAACGACGGGAACAACCCTAGTTTTCAAGATCTTGTGAATCGTTTAAAGGAAAATACTATTGGAGAAAGAATTCCAGGAGATAAACCAATACCTTAAGTATAACTTAATCTACGAAGACCATCTTGAACGAAAACTTGGAGAAACCTTGAAATCGCCTAGAAGAATCAATGGAATTTTCTATTTTTCTTTCGTTCGTTGCATGATATATTTGCATCGCCTTTTCTATGAGTTTGAACGTGATTTTTAGGTTTTAGAACTGATATTTAATTATACAATTTAGTTTTAATAAGTTAATTTAAGAAACTAATTAACCAATTACCAAAATGCCCCTCCTGAGTGGACTAAACATAGGAGAACATAACACTTAGTCAAATCTGGAAATTGGTGTTGACTATGGTTTTGGTCAACATTTTGACTTTATATTAAATAATTAAATCCTTAATTTAATTAATTTAGGTACCTAGGGTAAGTACTAAAGTACCCCCAAGTCATTGGAACAAAAATTAACCCTTTTGGACCATCCTAGGTTAAGTACTAGGATTTTTGTTGAGTTGTACTAGGTTAGTGTAAGAATTTCGTTTTGAACATTTAAACTAATTAATTAAATTGCTAATTTAATTAATTAGGTGACCTAAGGTAATTAATAAAGTACCCTTATGTCGTTAGGACCATAACCAATCCTTTGAACCATCCTAGGTTAGGTACTAGGTTGTCTTTTCCTTGTTTTAACCAAAATCTGGAAATTGCTTTGTGATTTCGGGTTTGCCCCTTTAAATTAATTACTTAAGTTGTTAATTAATTAATTAGCCTAGGGTAATTACTAAAGTATCCCCAGTTTTTTAGGACCTTAACTAACTCTTTGGACCATCCTAGGTTTGGTACTAGGTTGTCCCTTTCTTGTCTCAACCGAAATCTAGAAATTTCCTTTGTAGTTTTGGTTTTAGCCCTTTTAAATTAATTAATAAGTTGCTAAATTAATTAATTAGGTAACTTAGGGGAATTACTAAAGTACCCCTAAGTTGTTAGGACGATAACTAACCTTTTGGACCATCCTAGGTTAGCTAGTAGGTTGTCTCTTCAACTAGTACTAGGTTATTGTCAACCCGGTTTAGTCCTAGGTTGTCGGATGCACTAATTAGTTTATTTCGTTTGGTCCTAGGTTAGTTAACTATTTATGGCAGTAGGTTAGAGTCTAGAATTGATTACGAAGTTAGACCCCAAATGGAGTGGTCCCTTGTGCACGTTCTTCCCCCTAACTACCCTAACAAATTTCGGTTAGGGTGGTCCCCTTCTTTGGCAGCTTCTTCACATGTATTGCACATGTGCTTGCACATGTGTTGGTTGTACTTTCCTAACTAACTATTATTTATGGTTCCTTTGGGAATGCTTACTTATTGTCCCAAGGATCCTCACTATGTACTTGGGCACTGCTTAATCTACATGATCATTTTAATTGATCATGTGCTATGGTATCTAGGCTTGACACTTAGATGCCTCATACCCATTGTATTGCATTAGAGATCACTATTTTATCTTAGGGTCTTCTTTGCAGATACAATTTTAAGCAGTGCTTATTCATACTTAGAAAAATTGGCTAACACCCTTAGCCAATATTTTTATATTATGTCCAATACTATTCAATATTGGGCATTGGGATACCTACATTTTCCCAAATGCATATTGCCTATCACCCTAAGCCAATATTTTTATATTATGCCCAATAGTATTCAATATTGGGCTTTGGGATGACTACATTTTTCCAAATGCATTCTTGAAACCTATTTTGGCTCTCTACGAGACATATACATTTTTCTGGAATGTTACATCAACACTCCCTTCATCTCAGTCAAGATTAAAAAAGTCTTTTCAAGGATTGTAACAGGGCTTAGTGTAAAGGAAATGCCACTTAGAATCATTGCTTCTATTGTCAAGAAATGCGTTATGAACATCATTTTCTTTCCTTTTCTTCGACATTTTAATTAATGCTCAAAATCGACCCCATTATTCACTTCTATGGAATACCGGGCACCCCATTTCTTTATAAACTTTCACAATTTTATGTCACAACTTTTTCATTCTTTCTTTTATCTCTTTTTGTATGGAGGGGTTCAATCTTTTTCAAAACCATGGATAAAAAGGGACTTCTTTACACTTCTGGATTTTCCTACTCTTATCGTCACACCTCAACTCAAGACTTTTTTCCTAAGTTGGCTATTCAAACAAACCACACTTCTTGAGGATTATAGGTGAATGGGTAAAGAGAGGTTACAAGTGAATCAAGTATCTTCCAAGAAAAACATACAGCTCAAAAGGGTTTCAAGCAAAGTTCACACACTTACAAGGTTTGCCACAAAAAAGGTATATTGTCAAATTGTTTCACTCTTCAAAATTGTTGCCTAAGATCAATTCAAGATCTTGTATCTCTTAGTTAATCGTACCAACAAGGGAAACTCTAGGTATCATTAAACAAGGTATTCACAGTAAGCTCTTTACACAATGCATTGGCACCAATATCAAATAAGACTCCACACTTTCGCTAGTGTGCAATGTTAATCACACAAGACTCATTCGATAACTATCTAGATACAACAACATGGACAAAGTTCACATATTGTATATGCAATATCATTTTGACTCATCGTAGTCATGCATTAATTTTGTTCAATAAATAAAACTATTCAAGTCGTTGTTATTGATCATGACCGATACTAAAATTTGCAAAAGTGCAACCACAATCACACACAAGAGGTGGATTTTTTCAAAGGTTAAAAAACCATTCACATTTATCATAAGGAGACACAATATAAAACATCCAAAACACAATATACACAAAAAACCCTAATAATATATACACAAGATAGTAACAAGAGGTAGGTATGGAAATACCTCACCCCACCACAAATAAAAAGGCATTTGTCCTCAAAAGCGACAAAAATAATAAATAAAAGTCAATAAAACAACATAGAGGGAGGTAAAAAAAGTCATTTATACAAAACAACTCTATCTTTCGGGGAATTAATGTCCGGTAAAACAATTTTACATGGGCATCAGTGCGCGATGTAACATCAGCACTAGCTCCATTGTTGTAACACCCATAAAAATTAACTAGTTTAAACTAGAGCCTAAAATGTGTGTCATGAGTTGGTAAGGTGTACATATGGTGAGTTACAGTGTTAGAAGTAAGTTTGAGAAGTTTGGAAGAGTTTGGAAGTGAAATATCCCAGAACAACCAAGACGTTTGAATTTTACGAGTTGTGCATTCTAGTCTGCCTTTACCTATTTTACGAGTTGTTTGGAGTTCAAATTTATAGGTTACGTTCCTAAAATCTAGGTGAAAGTGATCATGGTTTAAAAGTCCGATCACGACTCCCCAAGGACCACCCCAAGGTTCCTTGAGAAGGACCCACAATTTGGCTTGAAACTTCCTAAGGCAGTCCCAAACTAGGAGCTTTAATCGACGGATCCTTACTTCCAAACGATAGCAGGACAGTTTGTTGGTTAGTCGATGGTCCATCGTTAGGTTCGTTGATTGACACCAAGGCTAAGGTAATTTGGAAAATTCACTTAGCATCCAAATTAATTCATGGGCGGTTATTTTAAGTGTTTTTAGGTATTTTAAGTTACTTTATAAGACTAAAACCTAGATCAAAATGAATTCTTCAAAATCAAAACCCAAGATAGAAAATTAGCACTCTCTAGACTCCATTGAAACATGAAGCAAGGTTGAATCTTGGAGCTTGATTTCTCCATTGATTCTTCATCAATTTTATGGATTCTCTTCGATATATGTACGGTTTTTCATCCTTGAATCCTCTTCCCTTCAAGGAGGCAAATTTCAATGGATTTTCAAAGATATTCAAAACATAGAAATTCCTATTTTGAATTCTAGCCATGGGTTCTTGAATGAAAGGATTTAAATCAATGTTTTAAGATATAATTGATGTTAATCGAATGTGTTAATATCAAAATCCTATGAACACATGCTTTTCTTGAATTCCTATTTTTTACTCTAATGTGGGTGAATCGATCATGGCCTGATCTTAATAAATCCATGCATAGATTGTATTGGGCTATTGAATTATGTATAGATAATGATAGAATAGTTTATCGGCTTCCTTGTAATGATGATATTCATATTGTTTTGTTGTTGGATCAATTATATGGATTGGTTGTTGGCTTAGTATTGTCTATATGGATGTTGGTAAGATCCTTTGTGAAGTGAATTGATTGAAAAGAGTAAAGAATGTTGATGATGATGATGGAAAGGTGAGTTGACCTAATCTCTCTATATTGTGTAGAATTGATGTTTAATTGTATTGATTGGTATGGTCCACTTTTGGTGGTGGATTTTATGTTTTATAATTGTTATGAACATGACCCTGTCGGCAATATTACTTAACTTGTGTTATTATCATGTTATAGCTTGTATAGATGAACAATGTGAAGTATGATAATATGTATGTGTGTATGTGAGGTGAAAGTACAATTCTCTATAATAGGTTATATGTGATTATGGTACAATATAATGTGCTTCTATGTGTGTTGGTAGGGTATCATGCTAGGTAGACATAGTTGTCCTATATAGTACTTGAATGTTATTGAATATGTGATATGATGATGATGATGTGTCATGATTGGTAGACTTAGGTCCCTCTACTTCATACAGGCAAGTTATGTGAATATGAACTCTTGACTTAGTAGGCTTAAGCTCCTTTGTCATGTATGTGTATGAACGATTAATATATGACTAATATGGGACTTTGAACATGTCAAGAAGGTCAAGAACCGAGAACCTTGAATATAGAAAGAAGGTTAATAAAAACCCTTAAGTTGAAATTTGTAATGGTATCCTTTTTAAAAGAATGATAGACTTAGGGATGGGTTGGCTGGAACGGAATGAAACCATCTCTAAGGAAGTCATAAGAGCTATCCTTCAAGACCCTGAGTGGCAACCTTAGTTGAACCATCCTTGGTAGGGGTAGTATGATTTTTTAAGACTAAAATATGGTACCCTCTCATATACCCTTATGTGAATAAACTTACTCTATGAGAACAAGGCTAAGCAACGAGTGAATTTTCTTGTGGTACTTACTCTACTTCAGATGATACTAGAGTACAAAGAAACCCTTGATATTATTTAACCATGTGCCAACATGGGATGTGTCTTAGTTCTACTATTAGCAAGTAGAACACCCTACCTCGGAGTAGGTTAGACTCAAGATTTTGTACCTAGCTATTGTGGTCTATGTCGGTTAATGCCTATTCTCATCATGTGGGATTCATTCAAGTCTTGAGAAGTTCTACAACGTGTAGGTAGTAGAATGGGACACTATTTATACATGGCACGAGTAGGCTTTTAAGATGATAAGATGAGGGTTCCCTAGGTCCTCCAAGACCATTATGTGAAGTTCTCTAAATGCTTAATTGTATCTTCATTGGCTTAATGAATAATTATGATTTAAGTGAATGAATTTCATTGGAAAGGTTCATATCTAGGGTAGCTTAGAGGATGTCTTAGGAAGTCTTGAAGAAGGTGTATGGGCGGTCTCTTCATGTCATACTCAACTGTGTCTTAGATTAACCTTGGGTAGAGAGTCTAAATATGAAAATGGATTAATCTTACTTTAGATAGTCTTAACGATTACTTAGATGTTCTTTAAGAGGGTGTATTGGCGGTGTTTTCTTTTCGTATTTAAGTAAGTCTAAGGATAACCTTTGCTACGAGATCCATATGCTTACATGCTATGTAAGTGATGATAGTAGTATATTGTAGGTTACATGAATATGTGTTATATGTTAACATTGATGTTACTATGGTTCCTATAATTGTTTTATATGGTTTTTATCAAAAGAGCATAAAAGCCATATGATAAAGCAAATGTCCATTTTAGCATGGTTTTATTGCATATCAACATACTTAGTGCATTCAATGAACTAATTCCATATGTTGTTTTATGACTAAAGGTGTAGGTGGCAAGTGAGGAGCTTGTTGAAGAGTGAAGCTTGGTAATATAATTGTCTCAAACCAATTGTGTGTGTCCCCATATGATTCGAGGACATAGTTATGTTTAGTTTCCTTTTTCAAAAGACATTGTAATGGACTTTCGCTTTCAATTTTATTTATGTATGGGCTGTGACCCTAAGATATTAAGGTTTCTAAGATGGCTATGAAGAGACTTAGTCTTTCGTATGTTTTTATAATAGATATTTGAACTGTTGTTCTACTGTTGTGAAAAGTTTTAATTCCGCACTATATTTCATATATATGCGATGAATGATTTCTAAGGGCTTGTGAAAGACCTCCAAGGTCAAGTACGTCCTGTGGTGACTTAAGGATGCCCTAAATTCTAGGGTGTACTTTGGGTCGTGACAGGTGGAACCAACCATGGTTGTATTTCTTAAGGAGTTCTGGAGGGTAGTCTCAAACATCACATCCTCCAAGTCGACCAGATCATCAGATAGGTCGGTGTCTCGATCCAAAACTGCTCCTAGTCTGTCTCCACCTCTATTGCATCAGATGCTACATCCTTCATAGGTACATCTACAATTGTAGCCAGAGGAATCTCAGAACTAGACGGAGCATCCATATCATCAGCTGCCTGTAAGAGTGAAGTGAAGTCCGTGGACTTCAAGTATTCAAAAGTCCTTTCTCAAATAAGCAACCTCGGCTATCAAAGTTATCATCTCTAAAGTAGCCTTATCGAATCTCACAAGTCTATATTTCCATCATGATATTTTCAATAGATGCCTGGAGGTATGTCAATGCTTCTAGCATGTCCCTCTAAATTATCCAAAGTACCTCACCCTCCAATTCGGTAGCCCCTACATCAGCATAATGGGCTAAGTTCCCCATCATCTAGATTATTTCCTGAGTAATGCTGGTAGGTAGGGAAGTAGTAGAAACACCAAGCGCATGGGAGTTAGTTGAAGTAAGTGTACCTAATGTCCCGGAGGTCGAACTAGTCAAAGATTCCTCTGTAGGTATCGAATCAACATCAACCTCATCGGATGCATCCGCCGAAGATGATCTCTTAATATATGCCTCCTCTCGTGTGCACTCAACCTCTATATGCCATATATTTGTGGATGATTTGTGGGTGACCTAGATGTTCCTCTTATCATCATGAGGAACTCCCACACGCCGGCATAACTCTATGATAAAAAATGGGAAGGGAAGGGATGTTTCATGATGTTGGGCCCAAATGGCCATCTCCTACTCTATAATCTTTCCCAAACTGAGTCGGGTCTAAGCAATGATAGACGCTTATAGAACCCCTTTGGGTGGAGGAGGAGGGACTAATTTCTTGAAGGAATGTTGGAGTAATTGATGAATCAAAACCTGTAATGTTCCGCTACATTAAAATCCTTCTTCTCGATCGGATATCCTTCCTCAATCCATCTCGAGTGGTTTCAGAAATCATAGAAGCAAGTCATACCATCAAAACATCTAGGGTATTTGTTCTGGCTAGCCCCTAATATTCATGATCTATCACCCTGGATCTTTAAAGTAAAACATTTATATGATGACTATTGAACCCTACTTCTTTCCCCTTGACCACTACAAACCTCAACAGTCTGAAGATGATGTCCTTCTTCTTCCTCTGAGGTACTAGCTCACAATATGAAGCACAAACTCACGGACCCCAAAGGGGATGTGCTAGCCTCAGGGCATGGTGAAAATATTAAAGCGTTGGTATCATAGGGTATTCCTCACCCCGGAATATCTTCCCACTATGCCCTTTGTAGACTACAACATCTCTTCCAAAATAGTTCTCAGTTCTCTTGGCTTTTAGCCTGTTGACGAATCATGGAGGTGGATCTTGAACAAGTATCTCAGGAACCACTATTTTTGTCGGAGCTGGCACTTGATCAGCATTAGGAGGGGTGGACTGTGGATCCAAGATGAATACTGGCGAACTATCGATGAATCTCAACTCGCTGTGAATGTGGAGGTTGTTTATCCTCAGGCGCTGAAAATGAAGGCTGAGATTGGGTAGACTCCTCATCACTACCGTATTTATGCTCTGGTGTTTCTACCTCGCGCGCTTTCACCCTTTTCTTCTTTTAGGAGGTGTCGTATTCCTCTTTTTAGAAGAATAACTTCCCCTTCATTAATAACAACGTTCCATGCTCTTTTACGGGGTGGCACATTGTAATATCCCTAAAACGGACTAGGTTAAAACATATATTTGCATGTGTCTCATGAGTTAATTCTGTGCTAAAATGGTTAATAATGAAGTTTTGAGGTTGTCTAATGTTTGGTGATGTTTGGAGGTCAAACGTCCAAGAACGTCCATGACGTTTAGAAGATGTGCTTTGCAAAGTGCTTAGCAAGTTTTACATGTTCGTTTTAGTTTAAATTTATGTGGGATTATCCTAAGACATGGATTACCATGTTTAAGGGTTCAACGTACGCATACGACTCTTTGGTAGGATGCTGAAAAGCAGTGACCAACGACGGCCACAAGGGACAAACCGTTGGTCAAACAATTGCCCGTTGATCTTGGGCGTCAATTGTCCTTGCAAGGTCTGCAAGGCCTGCACATAAAAGTGGCTTAGAACCAAACAACAGACCCCGTATAAGGGGTGTATTCTAGAGTACGGTCCGTCGTTTCTGGGGCGTAGATGGTGCCTGCAAAAGCTACTAAAAATCATTCACGGCTTGGGGTGTTTGGTAAAATCACCCCAAGTCTTATTTTAAAGTCTCCTAGGTATACATATAGGGTTCAAACAATAAGAGATAATTTTAGACTTCATTTTCAAAAACCCAAAACCCCTCCCTCAATAAAGACTCTTTCAAAACCCCATAGAAGCTTGGAATCAAGGAAGGGCTTGGAGGACTGCTTGTGGACGTGTTCTTCATAAAAAAATAGTGGTTTCCTTCTTAATGAGGTACTCTAGTCATCCTTGACCTCCCTTTCATTCGAGGAGCCTCTTTTAATTTATTTCAAAAAGGGTTTGACACATCAAACTTCTTTATTCCTTGACTCTATGTATGGGTCTTTGTATGAAAATGTTTTAATGATTAAAATGAGTTTTTCTTAGCATTTCATGATTATTTTAATTTAATTACCCCAATGAAAACATGCTTATGCTTTTTATCAGTTTTTAGCTTTATGAAATGGGTTTAATGAGCATGATTTGCAAATGTCAGGGTTATGTATTGTTTATAGTTATATTATGATTTAGCTACTACCCTAAGGTATATTTTATGATGAATTATTGGATAAATTGTGAATAGGTGGTGAAAGCTTGGATGAATGGTAAGTTAGTTATCTTGTCTACTTCTTATTATGAAGAGTTCTAGAGTGGTATGGTCCACTTTTGATGGCGGTGTTTATTTGAAGGATATAAATATGAATTAAGATATGTATTGTGAATGAGGCCATTAAGGAATATTATGTGAAGTAAGATAATAATGATGTTGTTCTTGTTGATGTGCTTTATGAAGATTGATATATGATGTATGCTATAGATTATGTCTAAGTGAACTATATGTTTATGTGAAGCATGTTGAAGTGGGTAATATGATGAATGAAGATGTAAGCATGTTTAGAAGTCAATGTTATGAAAATTGTTATTATGTGAAAGGTGTGCTTATATGTATACACACACACTCACACTTTGAATGAATGAATAAAGCTAAAGAATGTGAATGAAAAGGGGAGTGAGGGGGGGGGGGGGACAATCTTCGTGAATTGAGATGAAGTGCTTAGTAGCAACCTCATTATCTCCTAAGAAATTTCTAAGATAGGTTGAGGGATGGATAACCTTCGTGGGTTGAGATGTGGTGTCCAATAAGTTATTCCTTAATCTATAGTAATGAATATTTAAGACTCCTTGGGGGAGTTAGGCTTAGCACCGAGAAGATGTGAAGAAGGAGTGGTTACACATTGTGAGTAGAGATGTTGTGCCCAATGTACCTCATGAGATGAGTACTCCTCATTAGTAGAGAATGAGTTACTTAGAATCGATATCTTTATCCTTAACTATGCTCCCACATAGGTGTAGCTATTGGACAATCCATGTAAATGCTAAGAGAATGACTCTACCCTAGGCAAGTGGGGATCCCTTTTCTGATAGTGGTTAATATCGGGATTCCATGTGTAGCTTTCATGGTCTATGTCTGTAATATATATCCCCCACAAAAGAATGTAATGAACTAAGTCTCCTAAAGAGTGTACTACTTAGGGTAGTGGTGGTATGGGACACGATTTATCCATTGCACAAGTAGACACTTGAACGGGGAGTCTTGGTGTGTCTTATCTTTAATGTATGAATGTATTGTTATGTAATGGAAATTAATTGATATGGCTTAATGTCTAATGTTAAAAAAGCATGTTAAGACTATGTATTGCATAATGATGTTATTAATAATGAATGTGGTGTACCTAACCTCATGGAATACTCATGGAGCACAAAGTGGGAGTAGTAGTATGGGATCTATTCACACATTGCACTTTGTGTAACTTGCAAGTCCACTTGGGGAGGGTACCTATGTGATGTTCAAAATGCAAGTGTGTTCTCTAATGTTTAGTAATAGAAGTGTGGACTTGTCACCCGTGCGAAGTACGCCTATAATGGGTAGCCTTCAGGATCACTTACGTGCCCATTGAAGAAATTGTATGGGCGGTTCCTTCATGTCTACCTTTGTGAGTCATAGGACTACCTCGGATAGGGAAACTTATAAGGAAATGAGTTCACTGTGAGTTGAAGTAATGTAAGTTCACTGTAAAGTTTAGTTCACTGTGATATTTTGGAGTTTACTGTAAAGTGGTCTTTTATGCTAAAATTATGGAATTCCTTTCTTATGTATTAAATGATGATCTATATTTTATTTCACTTCTATATTCATGAAAGTTTTACTTAAGTGGCGTGAAACATTATTTCTACAGAAACGTCCCTTTTTGCATGTTTTTGCATGTCATACTTAGTACATTGTCTTGTACTAACCCCATAATTTTCTATACTTTATAAGTATACGTTCGAGGCAAGTTGAAGGCTAGAAGGCATGCTTGGGAATCGACTCTCTCAAGACTACGAATTTTCTCATATATTCGAGGGCATAGTTCTATTTTTTTAGTTTCTATTATTATTACTTATTATGTATTTTCATTCAATGTAAAGGGACGTGTCCCTAAGATATACAAAGTGTGTGTTTAAGTTGGCTTGTGACGCCGAGACTAACCTTTAGTATTTATAAAATGATATTTCCTTATTGTTATAAATATCGTGAAAAGTTTTAATTCCGCCCTACTTTTCATGTCCTATGTAATGAATGATAGCAAATAACAAGTACAAGACCTCTGAAAGGTCAAGTACGCAATTGTCCGACCTAAGGGTTACCCTAACTTCTAGGGGTACTTTCGGGTCGTTACACACATTATGTTTTGGTCTAGCCATATTTGCAAAATATTCCCAAATAAGTTAGGATAATCCATGAAAAATTTCAGAAAATAGGGTGCAAAAAGACTCGCCGAGTCACTTAGGCAAGCCAAATAGTGCTCGCCGAAAGGAGTGGCTAAAAAATGTCCCAAAAAATTCCATGTCGATGATGAGAAGGGCCTCTCGGTTAATCAGCGAGAACAAAATAGCCCGCTAAAAGTGACAATGTATTTTAGGGATTAGGGAGGCAACAAGTGCGATAAAAAAATACAAGCGGGTTGCCGAGTGCACTCGGCGAGCTAAGGCTACTTGCTGAATGTTACATATTCAAAACCAACCAAAGCATGAAAATAAAGGCGAGCAAGGGGAATTTCAGCGAACCGATGAGTGGCTCGGCTAGCTCGACCTAGCTTGTCAAACTGACCAACATGTATATTATCTACCCCGACATCAAAATAAACCATGCAGGACCACAAAACAATATGAAACAACATACCCACTATATTAGGCTTAGACCCATTCGACCCATGCCCCCAAGGTACTCAGAAATCTCCCAGTTTAGCCAAAATTTGTCATTTCACGACATCAGACCTTAGAAATGACGTGAAACACTCCATCATTAGGAAAATCACATCAATTAGCACAATTTTGGTTACTCAGACTTCACAATACTAGAACTAATAACAAAATAGCATAACCCAAAAATTTATGACCAATTTTAAAGGATTCCATTCGGAAATTTAACAATCCAGGTAATTTAGGCACGATACTGTCACACCCAGAGATCATACGCGAGATGAGACCGGCATCGGCGGTCTCTCAGAGGACTCAGAAAATCCCTTAGTATTCGTCATAACATGTGATAAATAAGAATTGCGGAAAATTTAAAACTTTTAAATTCTATTTGAAGTATACTTAGACTTCATACATAGCAATCATAAGGTCATACGATATCCTATTAACTTGTCTCACATATAATAAAACCAAATAACAGTACAAATCTTAACATAGCCAATAAATAGTCAATATGCCATATAGGCCTTAATACAAAAGAATCCAAAAGAACATAAATGGAAGTAGAATATTCTTAAAACTACTAAGTCTTCATAAGCTGGAATATGAAAGATAGAATACCCGAACATGAGGACCAACCAAGACTTGGAGAAAGAGTTCTAAGCTTCTCCAAATCGACATTCTTAAACTTAAAGGGCCGGACCCTACAGTTTTAGTAATATAAAGTAATGGGGTTAGTATGCCACATGTACTAAGTATGGGTATACGCACATAACATATAAGGACATGCACGAAAATGGATCATTTATCATTTTTTATAAAGTATGCTACATCATGTGAGTGTCTTCAATGCATATACCATAGAACATATACAAGTTAAGGACTTCATCATGTAACATGTTAACACCCAACATATACACATAATTACATCATACATACTTCCATAACATAGCATCATGTTTTTAGGCTAACATGAATATTGTAGAGTAATCACAACTTTAGAAGACTTACCTCTTGATTCCAAGAACATTATTCAAGAACATAGTTCAACTTACAACATTCATAAACATAACATAGTGAAATAATCAATTGTATAATCAAGAACAACTCTTCAAACCATATATATGATCAATGCATACGGTAGGATAATGGAAAGGGTCATTTAAGAGTTCATTCTAGTCTTAATTCCATTCCCTACGTTTTCATGTCATCAAGTAGTAGCGACAACCCTACGTAACCATCATATAATTAAGAACATACATCACACGAGATTCAAACATTACTAAACAAATACTCAACAATTCGTGTGAAATCAACCATAGAAACCAATTACTTTAATCGAGAATCATGAATCTAGAGTTAGGAAGAAAATCGTTTTTTAGAGTAAAAACCCTAGAATTGAATGTCTTAAAAACTTATCTTTGAAAGGAACTCTTGGGGAGAGGAATCCCAAGAGTAAAACCCCCATACATTATAGAGTAAACATACACGAAAATTTGGATGAAAAGTTTGAAGTCTTTGTCTTCTTCCTTAAGCTCTTCTTGTTCTTCAATTGGGTTTGGAAAAGAGAGCGTTCTTAAGAGAGATGAGAGAAAACTTGTTTGATCTGATTCGAATGTGTAAAGTAGTCTAAAACTGACCCAATATCCATATACAGTCGTCCCATGAATTTCCCAAATGATCCTACACATAAATGGGTCTTTTTATGAAGCTGAATTACCAAAAATACGACTTTAACTATTCTGGGAAGTGGCTGCACGTCGCGGGGCCAAATCACGTCATTTTTTTGAAATTTTGGGTTGAGCCAGTGATGTGTGTATCAGCCTCGTGTCGCGTGCCTGCCTCTCAATTCTTGCAGCAGTAGCCTGCATTTCAGCCTCACGTCGCACACCCTATTTCACAATCTTGTTCGCGCAGGCTGCTTTTGCAGCCTACCTACCCATGTTGGGGTCCTCCCCAAGGACCCTTCGGGTGGTCCTTGGGTTGTCGTTACCGGACATTTTGATCCTTTGTACTACAAACTACCTATCAAAGGTCTCTTTACAAGTTTTGGAATTTATTTGACACTTCAAAACCTTCACCAAACATAGTGACATCAACTAGTTTCAATAAGCTAGTTTCCGGACGGCAAGGTCTTTCATTGTTGTTTTGGCTCTAACCTTTTCTAAATGAAATTATTACATTGATATAGGTATGGAAACATCATTTTAAACATTATTTAATAGAGTGAGCTCTAGTCTAAGTCATGGCATTTTCAGAGTGTTACATTAGCCCCCCTTATGAACATTAGTCCCCGAGTGACACTAAAATCTTTTTGGAGGGTAAGAATAGACTCAATACTAGCAGCCCAACCAATCAACAACGTAAAACCATAATTATTAAAAGCTCATAGGATTACTTCACAACTCCTTTCAACACATACCACAACATTACACATTGCACTCAATTCATGATGCACAAACATATCACAAATCCATATTCATAAAACATAGTGAGAATTTACTTCTCAACCTTATCATAAGCTCAAAATTCATCAAAGAGTTATCATGATATCGTTCTTCTCAATACAAAAACAAAATATCAAAATCTCAAGAAAACACATGCATACATATTTCACATAAGTTCAAGAATAGAGGTATGTCTATCTTTTACCAAGAAAACACATGCAAGTGGTATTATCTTTAACCAAAACATGCGCCTATTTAGAAAACAAGTCAATTTCATGATTATTCATTCATTTCTTTATTAAGAGGAATGTCTAATCTCAAGGAGTAAATAGATGAGGGTAGCGGGATTTTATGTCGGCTTTCGCCTCCCATATAGTACCCTCAACAAGATTGTTCCTCGATAAAACTTTTACAGAGGCAACCTTCTTTTTTCTCAACTTCTTGACTTTGCGTTCTAGGATCTTAACCGGAACCTCTTCATAAGAGAGATTCTCATCCACCTCTAATCCTTTCATAGGCAGAATAGACACTGGGTCGCCTATTCATTTCTTGAGCATAGAAACGTGAAACACCAGATGAACCGAAGCTAGTTCACTAGGTAGTTTCAGTTCATAAATAACCATTCGAACCCGTTGTAAAACCTCATAAGGACCAATATATCGGGGACTTAACTTCCCATTTCTACCGAATCTCATCACCCCTTTCATAGATGGGATCTTCAAGTAGTCATGATCACCTATTTAAAACTTAAGATCTCTTCTTCTATTGTCAGCATAAGACTTTTGCCGATTATAGGGTGACTTCAATCTATCTTATATTATTCGAACCTTCTTTATAGCCTCATAGATAATCTCTGGGCCAAGGAGTGAGGACTCACAAACCTCAAACCATCCAACTAGAGAACTAGACCTTCTATTATAAAAAGCTTCAAAAGGTTCCATGGATATGCTCGAATGATAGATATTGTTGTAAGACAACTCAACCAATGGGAAGTGATCATCCCAACTTCCTTTGAAATCAATAACGCAGGATCTTAACATGTCTTCACGGGTCTTAATGGTAGGTTCCACTTGACCATCTGTCTGAGGTTGAAAAGTAATGCTAAGTTTCACTTGAGTGCCTAAACCCTTTTGAAAAGCCTTCTAAAAACGAGAAGTAAATTGGGTACATCTATCCAAAATGATAGACAAAGGAATCCCATGAAGACTCACAATCTCATTACTGTATATTCTTGCATAATTTTTGGCAATATATGTAGACTTAACAGGAATAAAGTGGGTAGATTTGGTCAACCTATCCACAATAACCCATATAAAATCATTTTGCTTCCGGGTTCGAGGCAACCCAACAACAAAATCCATATTGATGGCTTCCCACTTCAATGTAGGAACATCAATGATTTGGATTAAACCACCCGGTTTAATATGCTCAGCTTTAACCTGTTGACAATTTGGACACTTAGCAACAAACTATTCTATGTCGCTTTATAAACCATACTACCAATAGACTTCCCTAAGTTCATGATATATTTTGGTGGCACCCGGATGTATAGAATAGCGAGAACCATGAGCTTCTTCTAGAATCTAATTTCTCAAATCCTCAAAATCGGGTACACATAATCTCCCTTGGTACCTAATAACAAAGGAATATGTAGACTTAACAGGAATAAAGTGGTAAGATTTGGTCAACCTATCCACAATAACACATATCGAATCATTTTTCTTCCAGGTTCGAGGCAACACAACAACAAAATCCATATTGATGACTGCCCACTTCCTTGTAAGAACATCCATGATTTGGGTTCAACCGCCTGTTTTAAGATGCTGAGCTTTAATCTGTTGACAATTTGGACACTTAGCAACCAACTCTTCTATGTCACTGTTTAAACCATACAAACAATGGACTTCCCTAAGTTCATGATACATTTTGGTGGCACCCGGATGTAAAAAATAGCAAGAACCATGAGCTTCTTCTAGAATCTGATTGCTCAAATCCTCAACATCGGGTAAATATAATCTCCCTTCGTACTTAAGAACACCATCCCCCCTTGGGAGAATGACTCATTGAGCTTGCCAAGTTCGGATTCTTTGAACTCCATCAATAGTGGATCGAGATACTGCTTAGATTTCCCATGCACCACTAATGATGAGTCGGAGTTATGATGGACCATGAAACCACCATTTGGAGAATCTTCTAACCGCACACCTAAAAGAGAAAACCTATGAACATCTTTCAGATGTTCTTTGTTCTCTTCTTTAACATGAGACACACAACCGATAGTCATACGACTCAAAGCATCCGCAACCACGTTGGCTTTTCCGGGGTTGTATAGGACACTCATGTCATATTCATTCAACAATTCTAACCATCATTGAGGTTCAACTCCTTTTGTGTAAAAACATATTGAAGACTTTTATAGTCATTAAACACATCAACATGCGCACTATACAAATAATGTCTCCATATTTTCAAGCAAAAAACTACAGCGGCAAACTCAAGATCATGAGTTGGGAAATTCTTCTTATGAGCTTTGACCACCCTAGAAGCATAAGCAATCACCTTGCAATGTTGCATGGGGACACATCCCAAGCCCAATCATGAAGAATCGCAATACACTACAAATCCTTCATTACCCTTTGTAAAGGTCAACATCGGAGCGGAGGTAAGCTTATCTTTCAACTCTTTAAAACCTTTCTCACAGGCTTCAGACCACTCAAACTTCAACTTCTTTTGTGTCAAAGTTGTCAAAGGTGAAGCAATGGACGAAATCCATCAACAAATCTTCTATAATAGCCGTCTAGACCCAAGAAACTCTTTATGTCTGTGGGAGTCAAAGGTCTAGGTCAATTTCTGAACGCATCCGTCTTCTTCGGATAAACCTCTACACCATCACCAGAGATAATATGGCAAAGAAAAGTAACTGACCTCAACTAAAATTCACACTTGCTAAATTTGGCATAAAGTTGGTGTTCTTTGAGGACTTGCAAGGCCAACCTCAAGTGACTCTCATGCTCTTCTTCATACTTGGAGTATATCAACATACTGTCAGTAAACACAATCACAAACGAATCGAGGTAGTCTAGGAAAACACTATTCATTAGGTGCATGAACGCCGTCAGGGCATTTGTTAACGCAAAGGACATAACTAGAAATTCATATTGACGATATCTAGTTCTGAAAGCTGTTTTGGGAACATCTTCACCTCTTACCCTAAGTTAGTGATATCACGACCTTAAGTCAATCTTGGAAAAATAGCTAGCACCTTGGAGTTGATCAAAGAGATCATCAATCTGAGGGAAAGGATATTTGTTCTTTATGGTGACCTTATTAAGTTGGAGATAGTCAATGCACATTCTAAGGGACCCAAATTTCTTCTTCACAAACAAGACCGAAGCACCCCATGGAGAAATACTAGGTTCAATAAAACCCTTGTCTAGTAAATCTTTGAGTTGGAGATTCAACTCTTTCAATTTAGCCGGATCTATCCTATATAGAGGAATTGAAATGGGATTCGTATCAGTTCATAAGTTAATGACAAAGTCAATTTCCCGTTGGGGAGGAACTCTTGGAAGGCCATTAGTAAAAACCTTTGGGAATTCTCTCACTATAGGGACTGACTAATTAGAAGGAGTTTCACAATCTAGGTCCTTAACCCTCACCACATGGTATAAAAAACCCTTGGCTATCATCTTACAAGCCTTCAAGCAAGAAATGATTTGACCTCTTCGCATAGAATTTCCACCCTTCTATTCTAGAATAGGTTCATTAGGGAATTGAAATTTCACTACCCTTGTTCTACAATCTATGCAAGCAAAACAATCATGGAGTCAATCCATACCCAAGATGATATCAAAATCAAACGTGTCAAGTTCAACCAAATCAACAAGAGTAACACTATTGATCAGCATTACAGGACATTTCCTATAGACTCTTTTTCAAAATACAGAGTCACCCATTGGGGTACAAACTGAAAAGGGTTCAATCAAAATATCGAAAAGTACATCAAACTTCTTATCTACCAAAGGTGTAACAAAAAAAAGGGTAGCACCTGGGTCACGCAAAGGATTAACATTAATAGAAAAAACTTGTAACATACCCGTTACAACGTCGGGAGAACTTTATTGTGCACCCCTAGCCATTATTGCATAGAAACGGTTCCTCTTTGGATCTTCAGAACTAGGACAGCTTGATTGAGCTTGACTATTCCCATTTCCTTGAATCCTCACATTACGACAATCTTTCACCATATGGCCACCTTTGCCACAACCATAGCAACTATTAGTTCTAACAAGGCATTCACCCACATGTTTCTTACCACACTTACCACAAGTTGGTCTTTCTCTTGGTGGGTCAACATTTCTCTGTTTTTGAGGTTTAGGATTAGAACCTCTCTCATTGCTATTCTTGGAGGAATTTGAAGGAACCTGGTTTGAAAACCTCTTCTTAAAGTTAGGCTTATCTTGAACATCAAGCCTACCTTTTTAAGAATAACTTTCAAAAGATTTTTCCTTCTTAGCTTCCCTATTCCTCTTCATTAGACGACTTTCCTCAACCTATTAAGCATGAACCATCTATATAGAAAGATCCATATGTTCATGAAGAATGGTTGCACGACATTCTTCTTCAAGCTCTTCAGACACGCCCGTTACATAACGGCTCATTTTATCCATAGCATTAGAAATTAAAGAAGAAGCATATTTGGACAACTTAATGAATTGTAAGGAGTATTACTTGACACTCATACCTCCTTGAAGAAGGATGATGAACTCCTCTACCTTAGATCGTCTTTTCTCCCTTGGGAAGAATCAGTCAAGAAATGCCTTTTTGAAGATCTCCCATGTTACCAAACCATCTACTAAAGCCCGAATATCCTTCCACTGATTGTACCATGTCTAAGTCACGTCCTTGAGTTGATAGGAATCAAGCTCAGCCTTCTCAGTAGTACTCACCCCCATAGCAAACAAGATCTTGTAGACCTCATCAAGGAAATATTGGGCTTCTTCATCAAGTTTTGACCCAAGGAAAATAGAAGGATTCATCCTCGTAAAATCCCTCAGACGGGTAGCCATAGTACTAGCATGTTTTTTCTCTCGAGGTTCAACATCTGTTTTATCTTGTGACATAATAGCCTGATCTTGGGTGGTGATGGCTTGGGCCATGTGGAGCAGGGATGCCCTCACATGACCATGCGTCATAGCTGGAGGATTAACCGAAACTTGATCATTCACAGAAGCTTGCACTTGAGGAGGAACTCGATTGCCTTGGGGAGTAGCTCCCGCATTCGCAATCTCTTCTCCTACTCTTCTCGCTGCTGTCCTTCTTGTGTTCATCGCCTATAAACGAAAGAAAGATATTAGATGCTAAAATACACATAGGATCAAAACTCTAAAGGCACGACATATGATCACCAAGAAAAGAGAAGTTTCCTAATCATCACATATACTCTTGTCCATAATTGTGGAGTGCTTCACAACCATGAACAAGACTCTAGGTAATGTGGTTTAGTGAGACATTGATCCTAAGGTTATTTTACCTCATGCTCTGATATCAAGTTTTTCACACCCAGAGAGCATACCCAGATGAGACCGGTGTCGGCATCCTCTCAGAGGACTAAGACAATCCCTTAGCATAATCATAACATGTGATCAATAAAAATTGCGGAAAATTTCAAACTTTTATATTCTAATTGAAGTATACTTAGACATCATACTTAACATTCATAAGTACATACGATATTTCGTAGAAACGTGTCTCACATATTAAAACCATCTAAGAGTACAAATCTAGACTTAGGCAATAAATAGTCAATATTCCATATAGGCCTTAATACAAAAGAATCCAAAAAAACATAAATAGAAGTATAATATTCTTGAAACTACTATGTGTTCATAGGCTCGAATATGAAATATAGCATCCTCGAACATGAGGACCTACCAAGACTTGGAGAATGAGTTCCAAGCTTCTTCAAATCGACCTTCTTAAACTTCAAAGGCAAGACCTTAAAGTTATAGTATATAAAGTAATGGGGTTAGTACGCCAGATGTACTAAGTATGGGTATATGCACATAACATATAAGAAATTGCATGAAAATGGATCATTTATCATTTATTTAGAAAGTATGCTAAATCATGTGAGTGTCGTCAATGAACATACCAATAGAACATATACAAGTTAAGGACTTCATCAACATACACCATGATCATAATCAAAGATATATTGTCAAAGGGTCATGTTAACATTTCATGTTCAATAAATCATATAAACATAGCATACAAAAAGTTACCAATGATCCCATCCCCAACCTACAAGTCCAATGGTCATGTGAAGCCCCATAACCCCACACAAACAAGTAGATAAGAAAGGAGACCATGAGTAAAGCTTCGCTTCATATAACTTGTAACATAAGTAGTCATCACTTCATATAACAATATAACCCAATAAAATATTCATCATAATGAGAAACATCATATAAGAGTAACATCATGTATCATAAACATATATCTTTCATATTATCATATTGCATAAGAATAATATCCTAGGACTTCCCTAAGAGTCAACTTGTACAATGTCTACGTAGAGTCCCATACCCCTACCTATACAAAGCAGACTCCTGAAGTCACCCTAGTCAACGTCTATTTAGTTTTCTTTCATTTTACATGAGGGAACATTCGCCTTCACCGACATAGCCCATGTGAGCTAAACAACGAATCCGGTATCATAAAACCCCACACCGAAACGAGGTGCTCTACCGGCCAAAGTAGAACCAAACATGACATAGCTTTATAGGTGGATCCACTAGCTAGTATATTATGGTGGAAACATAGTTCAAAAACTAGGAGATATATTAGAGACCCATAGTTACATATTACATGGCAGCCTCAATCTCATGAGAGTCATTGTAACCTACCTTCCGACTAGGGTAGGGAAACCTTTCATATCTAGTCCCTCGGTGATTAGCTTAAGTCGCTTTGTTGAATAACCTTTTAAGTTGTCTTTTATCATAAACATATCATAGGTAATAGGAGATTAACTCCTTGTATAAACATGATCATAAGCTCTTTAGTATTAGATGAGAATTTCCTTTCATTCTAACCATTCGTTTGTGAGATTAGCATAACATAGTCATGATGTGTAATGCATACAAGAGAATATCGTAACTTGCATTTTTTGTGTTCTTATCATGATCTCACAAGGAACATCTTCATAGCCCAACATATACACATAGCAACATCATACATACTTCCATAACATAGCATCATGATTTATAGGCTAACATATTTTTAGAGTAATCACAACTTTAGAAGACTTACCTCTTGCTTCCAATAACCTTATTCAAGAACGTAGTTCAACTTACAACATTCATAACCATAACATAGTGAAATACTCAATAAAATAATCAAGAACAACTCTTCAAATCATATAAAAGATCAATGCATAAGGTAGGATAAGGGAAAGGGTCATTTAAGAGTTCATGCTAATCTTAATTCCAATCTCTACGTCTTCATGTCATCAAGTAGTAGCGACAACCCTATGTAACCATCATCTTATTAATAACATGAATCACACGAGATTCAAACATTAATAACCCAATACTAAACAATTCCTGTGACATCAACAATAGAAACAAATTACTTTTAATCAAGAATCATGAATATAGTGTTAGGAACAAAATTCAATTTGTAGAGTAAAACCCCTAGAATTGAATGTCTTGAAAACTTATCTTTGAAAGGACATCTTGGGGAAATGAATCCCAAGAGTAAAAAACCAATACCTTATCAATGAAGAATCCATGAAAATTTGGATGAAAAGCTTGAAGTCTTCATCTTCTTCCTTAAGCTCTTCTTGTTCTTCAATGGGGTTTGGAAAGGAGAGCGTTCTTAAGAGAGATGAGAGAAAACTTTTTTCATCTGATTTGGAACGTGTAAAGAGGTATAAAACAGAGATTATATCCATATATAATCTTGCTATGAATTACCCAAAATATCCTCCACTTAAATGGGTCTTTTTATGAAGTTAAATTACCAAAAATACGACTTTAACGATTCTGGGAAGTTAAATGGGTCTTTGTTTAAGGAAGTTAGATGTGTGTCAGCCTCGCGTCGCGTGGGTACCTCTCAATTCTTGAGGCAATAGCCTGCGTGTCAGCCTCGCTTCGCACATTCTATGCCCCAATCTTGTTCGCGCAGGATTCTTTGGCAGCTTGCCTACTAATGTTGGGGTCCTCCCCAAGGACCCTTTGGGTGGTCCTTGGGGTGTCGTTACCGTACGTTTCAACCATTTGTACTACATACTACCTACCTAAGGTCTCCTTACAAGTTTTGGACTTCATTTGATACTTCGAAACCATCACTAAACATAGGGACGTCAACTAGTTCGAATTAGCTAGTTTCCGGACGTCAAGGTATTTCTTTGTCGTTTTGGATCTAACCTTTTCTAAATAAACTTATTACAATAATATAGGTCTATAATCATAATTTTAAAAATTATTTAATATATTAATCTCTAGTCTAATTCATGGCATTTCCGGAGTGTTACAGATATCAAAACTAGAAAATGCAAACTAGCACACATTTACGAATTCAGAGAGGCCCAACAAACTTTAACACACTTCAATTGATTTTGAGTTTAACCACTACTTAAGATTTCGAGATTCAAAATCAAACCTTTGTTACAGAATTATGATTTGGCATGCTAGGAAGAAAAGATCTCCAACTCTGAACACTGGAATGAAAATAACAAACAAGGAAATGAAAAAATAAATATTTGAAGTACGGGTCTAATTATATGAGGATAAAAGTTAGTGAATGTGAAAGAGTTTTAAATCTGAAACCTTTGGCCTATTTAAAAAACATCTTGTTTTCTAACTTTCGGCTATACTAGTCGACCTCGCTTGACCATTCAGTGATATGTTGAGTGGTTACTTACCTCGCCGAGTTTTACAAATCCTCTAATTAATTTGGGGGTCCAAATTGCGGATAATGTAGGACTTGCCGACCAGTTCGATGAGTCATCGATTAATTTACGGGCTTTCTAAGTTTCACACACACTATCTTCATAGTTTCTTGAGTCCAACAACTAACAAAGTTGGGCTCGTTGACCTTTTTGGCGAGTCGTCGGCTGGACCCTTGGCTCCCAAACCTGCATATTTCAAACACATTCCACTTTTTCACCAACAATATCAACACACAAAATTCCAAAAGCAAAAATAAAGAAATAGAACTTTGGTTGCCTCCCAAGCGGCGCATTAGTTATATGTCATGATACGACATAAGTCCCCATTCAAACTTCATTTTTAGGGTTTTCCATAGTATCACTAGGCAACCCCTTTGACTTTTTTTAGTTAACATGTGACAAAATTTGACCCATTTGGGTCTCCAAATGCTTCCTAGAGACGAAATGCGAAGTAACCATCTGGTTGAGAGTCGACACATCTTCCTTTATTTCCTTCAAAACCTTGTCAGACCCTTATACTTTGTTGAGAATATGTGAGAGAATATCCTCAGTCTGTCCACCCTAAGAATTTGGTCTTTTCACATACGTGGGGAGGAACATACCTATTCTTTTCCCGTTTATACGTGCGGGGATATCCTCAATCCAGTACCCATAACGTTCTTGTAAAAAATGTCTTGTTTATTCATCATCTTTGCCTTGTTTTGGTCCCTCTCTTAATGTTTATCAATTTGTTCTTTGGCGAATTTAAATGTGAGAGGGCAGACCTGATTTTCATTGGTGTACCATGCCGGACTAATTTTGATCATTGCATCCAAATGATTGGCTTTTATCACATAAGGTTGTTGCATTAAACCTCTCGGAGAAAGTTGATCAGCCACTTCCTTGTTCACCGAGTGAA
This sequence comes from Solanum sitiens, assembly GCA_016801875.1. Lineage (NCBI taxonomy): Eukaryota > Viridiplantae > Streptophyta > Magnoliopsida > Solanales > Solanaceae > Solanum > Solanum sitiens. The sequence continues at coordinate 1,448,918 of JABWTJ010000183.1, forward strand.
GTCTTCAGTAAAAGTATTGCAGGAAAAAGTTGTGAGGCAAACCATGACCTGGTCATTGCAGCACCAACTCCTTAAATCATAACCAACTCTCATAGATTGGCTCGTCCTCCAAACTCTATAAGCTTTGGATGTTGTCCCAAAGAGTCATCATCTTTGAAGAGGGAAATTAGCGCACTTGAAATGTGGTAATGAGCTCTTCCAACAATGTGATGGAATCTCTTGCCAACTCACCCAACCACTTGTACACTTTTCCCGTTAGAGAAAATGGGAACAACCTCAACCTAGCGACTCTTGACATATGTTCTTAAAGGAGAACGACCCGCAAATATGAACAAAATTGCTTATATGCTCGTAGGGATCCTCATAAGACAATCAATAAAATAAACCCTTCATATGTAAGAGCTGCAACATGGTGCTTGTATGATGGAACACATTGTTCACTTTAGGGGAAGGCAAGTGAATGGCATCAACCCCATTCACTAGAATTGGGTCATTGACATTCGGATCATTGACATCATTGAGATTTTCTATGTCATATTTGTGACCCACTTTCCTAACATTGCTTCTGTTGACACTCATTTTCTCTGTTTTACACAGCACCATGCATACAAAACTAAAAATAAGTAGATTCAACTATGACTTACAAAAACAAAATTAAACTTCACCATAAGAATTTTAAACAACACCACTCCCTGGCACCACCGTCATTTTGATTTAACATTTCAATGAAACTTCATCTAATTCTAAGTGTCAATGATTGCTAACCAATATAAAATCTAACTTAATGAGTTGGGGTCGAATCCTATAGAGAGTGGTATGTGTTTCAGATTCAATTGGGATGTATTAACATGACCAAGTCAGTCATAGGAATAAAAGTTATCAAATAACGACATCATTCAAATTAGGGGGTGACACAAATGTCCAATGGGGAGGTTTAATTTTGATTAAAAGCTACAAACAGTCACAATCAATGAAAATTAACAATAATGAGACGGGTTCTTGGGATGTGATCTATTATAGGCTACTGTAGACAAATGGATAATTACAACTATTAGTAATTAGCTAGATATTGGTGAGTAATCTTGGACATAGGGGTGGTAAATTTTCTCTTGAAAGAATTACCCATAATCAAGTGATATCTCTTAAACATCAACAATCATGCAAAAAAAGATAATCCCACACCTTAGTCTATTCGCTCTCTCAAGCTAAATGTGTGGGATTGGGTTTAGGATGCACTCTATGGAGATGAAACCAGGTCAACCCAATACCCATTGACCATCAACCAATAAATCTTGTTCTAAAACCTCACTCTAAAACGAGCTTAGAACACAAACAAGGAATTGCATTTGCACGTAAAATTCCTAAATTAAACTATAATTACTGTTTAAACTCACTTCTACCATTTAAACTAACAATTAATAATGCCCATAAATTAAATCAGCCCATAATCATATGATCACACCCCAAGAATTGGGGTTTTAGCTAGACATTACACAAAGGTAAAATATGTTACCAAATTGATTATGCATTAAATGAGTAAGTGTAGATTTGTTCTTACAATTCTACAATTCGAAGAATGTCAAATATCCACTTCTAATTTCTCAAAAGGTATTTTTCTTCAATCCCTCAAAGCTAAAAGAAAGACTAGACAAAAACTATCTCTAGTGCTCAAAACATAATAATAGATTGTTCTAAAGATGAATTAATATTAAACTAAATTTTGAAAAATTGTATTCATAGTCGCCAAAAAATTTAATGCGTAGAGTCACTCAGCGAAGTAAGTGGATCCCGCTAAACCACTCGGCGAGCCGCCCTTTGGTCTATTCTGTCGCCCTTTTTCCTTGGTACTCAAAATCATCCTTGTCTGTAAATTTGGAAGATCTATCTTGGCTTTGCAGAACTACTCAGTGATCCACCGAATTATCCATTTCATTGCCAACATCAGCTTGTTTTGTTCCTTCTTTCTTGTGAGTGTCGTTTCTTTGTTCATCAATCCATATACCTTAAAACAAAGGGTTTTAATTACACTAAATCTATATAAATTAATCTCTAAATTAGTCCAAATCTTGTGTTCATCAATTTTATCCCTTCATATATTCAACATTCACTAGGTATATTACGCAAGTAAATATCTTTCACCATAACTATATCCATTAGGATTTTATTCTCGTTTAGACCTTACTCTAAAAAGCCTTAACATAACTAGTTCATCACATTGGCTTTACTCTCGAAACCCTATTGATCAACATTCATTACAACTAGCCCTACTGTCAAGCTTTACTTCTACAACCATCATTCATACCTAGATTTAAAGGTACTCTAACCACATTCTTTATTATCAAGTGATTCTAGTCACAATTCACCCTAAAGGTTAAACATCAACCTTTACAAGTCATGTTCCATCATATATATTATAATCTAACTCAAATCATGTCAATATCTATCTATTCTTGACAATTGTTTTATTTATAGCACAAATTCTAGAAGATCAACTCTAATTCTTCAATTTCACCTTTCATGACGTAAACCCCTCAAAATACCTAAATCATCAATTAGACTAAGGTTAACCATGAAAAACACATAAATTCATAATAATATAAAAATTTTACACGAAAACAATAAAACATAGGAATTATCCACTCAATTGGAACCACACGCAAACACTACCCACAATGTAGGAAGAAAACCTATCTAGTGTTGGGGGTTTTCTTCACAATTGGGGGAGTTATAGGGGGGTGTATGGGTAGAAAAATCCATAGATAAATATGATAACATACCTTGATTAATGTCCTAGGAAAGTTTTTCAAAAATGGAGGAATTCGTACATAGATTGATTCTCTTCTTCTTCATCTTCTTCTTCACTTCTAGATAGAGGATTTCTTGAGGGGGAAAGTTAGTTATGGATTTAGGGTTTTGGATTTATGATGTGTAAAGGATTAATAAATGACATGAATGTACTTATATAGGTAAAAAATAATTATACCAAACTAACTTACTTAATACTAACAAAAATAGAAAGTACCTAACTAACTTACCTTGGGCCGACTTTAGCATATTGCAAGAACTCCTATCCATAAACCTGTCAACATCGGGGAGCACCCCCTAGATGTAACCGGCGTCTTCCTCCTAGAAGAGGACTTATAATAGACCTTCGCTTTTGTCATAACATATCATGGGTCAAAAATACGGTAAATTAAAAACTTTTTACATAGTGAGGTATACATAGACCTCTTACATATCATGTATGGAGTTTACATAGACTCCTCGCTTATTGAAGTTTACATAGACTTCTCTTTTAGACAATATAACCAATAAGCATAAAAAATTGTCAAATACATTCTCTCACATTAAACCATCAAAATAGAAGTACAACATTAGGGCATAGACCTTATAAAAGTACATTATGCCACATATAGGTTTACAACAATAGTCTTCAAGAATAGGGAAGAAATAAATGTATTTTATAGCGACCCTCATAATGAACAAGGTTGAACTAGAGCTTCACAAGTGTTTTGTGTGTTAGTAATGTGTTAAAATGGTGGATTTTAATGTTTGAAGTCATTTTTGTAAGTTTGGAAGTGAAACGTCAAAGAACGACCAAGACGTTCAAAATTTAGCCTTGTGTGTGCTAGTGTTTCCTTGTTTGTTGTACATAATTTTACTTGTTGTTTGGATTCTATACTAGTGGGGATGACCCAGTACCTATAGGGACATACAAAGGGTCAAAACATTCGAGTACAACTCCCAGGACAACCTTAATGGTCCCCAAGGAGAAACGTTGGCAAAGGAAGTCGCTGGGCAGCCAAGATGTGGAGCCAAAGGGCGCTTCGTGCCTGCTACACTTGGTGGGAAAATTTTTCCCTGAAACGTGGGGCCAACAAGTACCTTTCTGTCCCAAAATAAATATCAGAAAGAAGATCAAATTAGACCTTGGAAAATGGTTTTAAGTCAAATTAGACATTGGTAAACCATTTAATTAGTGTAGGGATCTTTTGGGAACTTTGGGGATTACACTATGGAAAATGGTCCTACATCTCCTACCATAGAGTGCTTCAAAAGGTTCCATAGATATACTTGAATGGTAGCTATTAATATAGAAGAACTCAATCAACGGTAGGTGATCGTCCCAACTTCCCTTGAAATCAATATTGCATGTTCTTAGCATACCATCTAGTGTCTGAATGGTATGCTCCGCTTGAAAATCCATTTGAGGATGAAAAGCGGTGTGAAGCTTCACTTGTGTACCTAACACTTTTTGAAAAGACCTCAAAAAATAAGTGAATTGGGAACCTATATCCGAAATGATGGACAAGGGGATACCATTCAAACTCACAATCTCATTAAGGCACAAACTTGCATACTCTTCCTCCGAATAAGTAGACTTAACATGGCTAAAGTTTGCAAATTTTGTCAATCTATTAACAATAACAAATATTGAGTCATGTTGCCTCCGGGTTCGAGGCAACCTAACAACAAAGTCCATATTGATATCTTCCAACTTCCATGTAGGAACATTCATTACTTGAGTCAAACAACCCCACTTTTGATGCTCGGCCTTTACTTGTTTACAATTAGGGTACCTAGCCACAAAATCCGCTATATCCCTTTTCAAACCATCTCACCAACAGACCTCTTAAAGATCAGGGCACATTTTGGTGAATCCGGATGAATAGAATATCGGCACCCTTGAGCTTCATGTAAAATTTAGCCCCTCAAGTTATCAACATCCGGTACACATAATCTTCCTAGGTACTTAAGTAATCATTCCCTCCTTGGGAGAATGACTCATTAAACTTGCTAAGGACCAATTCCTTCAACTCCATCAATAGAGTATCCAGATGTTGCTTGTACTTCACCTTAACCACTAAGGACAATTCAAAGTTATGAAGAACCATGAAACCCCCATTTGGAGAACCTTCTAACCAAACACCCAACTAGGCCAATCTATGAACATATTTCACTAGTTCTTCCTTCCCTTCTTCCTCATGAGACACACTACCAATGGTCATACGACTTAAAGCATCCGCTACCACATTGGCCTTGTCTGAGTGGTTGAGAACACTCATGTCTTAATACTTCAAAAGTTCCAAACTTCTTCTTTGTCAGATATTCAAATACTTTTGAGTGAACACATATGGAAGACTTTTGTGGTCGGTAAATACATCCATGGACACCATAAAGATAATGACTCCATATTTTCAAGGAAAATACGACGGTTGCTAATTCAAGGTCATGAGTTGGATAGTTCTTTTAGTGCAACTGGACTTTTCTAGAGGCGTATTCTGTCACCTTACCATGTTGCCCGTGGACACAACTCAAACCTACTCGAGAAGTGTCACAATAGATTACGAACCCTTTGGTACCCTCCAATAAGTTCAACACCGGAGCGGAGGTAAGCTTATCTTTCAAATATTAGAAACTTTTTTCAGAAGATTCCGACCACTCAAACATAACTTTCTTTTGGGTCATGGTTGTCAAGAGCGAAGCGATAGATGCCAGACCCTCAACAAGTGTTTATAGTTCCCGGCTAAACCCAAGACACTTCGAATATCTATTTAAGTCAAAGGCCTAGGCCAATATCTAACCACTTTCGTTTTATTTGGATCGACCTCTATACCGTCATTTGAAAAATTGTGAGCAAGAAAAGCAATCAATTTGAACAAAAAATCACACTTACTACATTTAGCAAAGAGTTGATGTTCCTTGAGGACTTGCAATACTACCCTCAAATGACCCATGTGATCATACTCACTCTAAGAATATACAAAGATATTATCAATGAAGACAATTACACAAGAGTCAAGGTAATTCTGGAACACTATTCATTAGGTCCATAAAAGTTGTCGGGACGTTATTGAGACTAAAAGACATAACTAGGAACTCAACATGACCATATCAAGTCCGAAAAGACATTTTCAGTATGTCTTCACCTCTCACCGTAACTTGCACATACCCCGACTTCAAATCAATTTTTAAAAGTAGCTTGAACCTTGGAGTTGATCAAAGAAGTCGGCCATCTGATGGAGAGGATACTTTCTCTTTGTGGTGACCTTATTTAGTTGACGGTAATCAATGGACGTCTTAAGGGACCCATCATTCTTCTTATGAAACAACACCGGAGCTCCCCGTGGAGAAATACTTGGCATTTTGTAACCCTAGTTTAATAAGTCTTTGAGTTGAAGCTTTAGCTCTTCGAACTCTACCAGACCCATCCTGTAAGGAGGAACTCAAATATGCTTCGGATCTGGTAAAAAGTCTATATCGAAGTAATTGGGAAAAACTTCTGCAAAATCCTTCACTATGGGTACCGACTCTAATGGGGGAATCTTGGACTCAAGATTCATGACCCTCACAATATGGTAGAGACACCCCTTAGAGATCATATTACAAACTTTTAGACAGGTAATGATTCGACCTCTAGGGATTAAGTTAACCCCATTCCATTATAAGACGGGTTCATTGCGAATTAGGAACTTAACTACCCTTGTTCTATAATCGATAGAAGAAAAGCAAACATGCCACCAATCCATGCCCAAGATGACATCAAATACAACCATATAAAGTTCTACCAAATACACCCATGTAACTCTACTGGGCAAAGCTATAGGACAACTCCTAAAGACTCTTCTAGCCACAACGGAGTCACCCACTATAGTAGTACTTACAAAAGGTTCAACTAAGATATCGGGTAGAACATCAAAATTTTTAGCTACTAGAGCAGTTCGAAATGATAAAGTAGCATCGTGATATAGTGAAGCATAGACATTAAAGGAAAATACTTGTAACATACCGGTGACAGCATCGGGAGACTCCAGCTGGTTACCCTTAGAGCGAAGAGCATAGAAGCAATTCTTTTTCGGAGCATCGGTATAGGAGCACGTACTTGTTCTTGAGAATTTTCCCTTCGTGGAGACTTCATTATAGGACAGTCCATCTTCATATGGACACTCTTACCTGAACCAGAGCAATTTGCCGTACCAACAAGCAACTTGCCTGCATGTTTTCTACCAAATTTAGCACAAGTAGACTTCTCAACATAGGGACCACTACCTTTCCACTCTTGAGGCTTAGGTGTAGACTCTTTACCTTTGTTTATCCTTGGAGTGGTAGAAGGTCTTTGATTCGTGAACCTTTTCTTGAACCTTGACTTATCTTGCACCTCAAATCTACCCTTTGAAGAATTTCAATCTTCGGCCCTTGTCCTCTTCAATTCCTTACAACCTTGTTTAAGATTTTGCTCCTCAATTTGTTTGGCATGAACCATCAGACGAGAGATGTCCATTGTAGTAATCAATATAGCCAACCTACACTCATTAACCACACGATCGGATACCCCCATAACAAATTTGTTCATCTTTTCCCTAGAATCTGCCACCATAGTAGGAGCATATATGGATAGTTGAGTGAACTTGAGACTATACACCTTTACATTCATACCCCCTTGTCGAAGGTTGATGAATTCTTGCATTTTCCATTGTCTTAGTTCCAAGGGAAAGAACCTATCAAGTAAAGCCATCTTGAAAGCTTCCCAAGTAACCCGACCATCTCTAACCGGCCTCTCATCCTTCCATTGTTCATACAAAACTTGAGCCACATCTTTGAGTTGATAGGCGGCTAGTTCCGCCTTCTCTTGATAAGTCAACCCCATATAATTTAGTACCTTGAAAACTTCATCAATGAATCCTTGTGGGTGCTCCTCCATTTTGGATCCAAAGAAAGTAAGGGGGGTCATCCTTGTGAAATTCCTTATCCTTGATGCGGTGGTGCTTGCATTGGGGTTTACTTGTACACTATAATCCATAGAAACTTGAGTAGCCAACACTTGAACCATGCTATGAATGGCCTCCCTTATCTCTATATTAAACATAACCCCTTCTTAAATAGGAATTTGAGGATTTTGAGGAGCCGGAGGGGGAACCACCTCATTCATATTCTCCTCTCTTACCCTTGTAGCGTTGTTCCTTCTTGTATTCATTGCCTATAAGCACAAGAAAGATATTAGAAGATAAATACATGTAGAGTTAAGACTATAAAGGCACGAATTCAAGAAGACCAATAAGGTGAGACCTTCTTAAGCATCACATAGTTCCTCATTCATAATTGTGTCGCGCTTCACAATTATAAATAATACTCTACTTGACGTTGTTTAGTAATACATAAATCCTAAGATTATTCAACCTCATGCACTAATAATTATTTTGTCACGACCGGGGAGCATACCCTAGACGTAACCAATGTCTTCGTCCTCGAAGAGTACTTAGACTTTCCCTTAGCATTCATCATAAAATATCATAGGTTAAAAATGCAGATGATTAAAAACATTTTACATAGTGATGTATACATAGACCTCTCACATATCATATATGGAGTTTACAAAGACTCCTCACTTATTGAAGTTTATATAGACTTCTCATTTAGAAAATATCACCAATATCCATAAGAAATAGTCTAATACTCTTTCTCATATTAAACCATCTAAAGAGAAGTACAACATTCGGGAATAGCCCTTAGACAAGTACATTATGCCACATATAGGCTTACAAGAATAGTCTACAAGAATAGGGAAGAAATAAATGTCTTTACACATAATCAATACTACTAAGGTAAATAAATGGCACCATCCTCGAACTTAAGGACTCACTAACAACTTGGGCAAAAAGTCCAAGTCTTCTTTCAAAGTTGACTAGAATCTCTTCAATTGCCGGAACCTACAATATTGGGAAAAGGGGAAGAAATATGGTTTAGTACAACCAAATGTACTAAGTATGGATCCTATGCATAAAATCATCAATGCATGAGAAATGGCACAATTTAGTCAAGACCATGCATAATATCAAATAACTCAACATGCACATATATGGAACATCATAAGTATACCAAACATGATATTAACTGAGCAGATAAGCAATCCAAAGCAATGCTTGTGCAATGGCAATAATAGAACCCCATAACCCTATCCAAAGCTAAAAATCACATTAAGTCTCTTACTTCATACATATGACATAATCTCTTACTTCATCATAACATGCTTGACTTATAAGATCATATATATCTTGACATACATAACATAAAATCAAATTAATCATACAAGAACACTACTAAGACCATCCCTTAGGATCGCACATGTGCAATTGATGAGAAAAGTCCCATACCCTCCCTAACATTATATAGTAGTCTTCAAGAAAAATCCTAATAAAAGTTCACACAATAAAGTTGTCCATTTACTTTTACAATAAAGAATAAATTGCAATAACTGACATGAGAACATGTGCTACATGTAATCCGGTGTTCTACTCACACAACGAAAAAATTGGGTTAACTTGCCTAAGGTGTATCCTTTGATATATAGCTATCTTGATGGATCGACTTAGCTATAGTCCTATGTGATCACATAGTTAAGGGTCAAGGATATTATTACTATAAACCTTGACTTACTAAACATGGAGATATCCATCTCACGAGACAACACATTTCTTGGGAATCCGTACTTTCTACACGTGAGGAAACCAATGTGGGGAGCCGGACTTACTAAACGTGAGACCCTCAGCTCATTTACATGCCCATTTGGTGCTAAGCATTTATACCCTTTTGTAATCATGATACACATCATACAATATTCACATTATCCTCTTCTGGACCCATATGTAGACATCTCATCATTATATCTCGTAGGTACTAATAATTGAGACCTACACCTTTCACTTTAGAAACCTCATACAAGTGAGTAAACTTTTTACTAGGACTTAATTATAGTCATGAGAACTACTTTCAATCATATAATAGTCATATCATAACATGCATACATACTTCATAAAAAATGAAGTTTTTAGTGTTAGGGATGAGGAATACTTGTCATCAACATCACAATCACACCTTAGACATCGGAGCATTACGATCTAAGTAACTCATCTTTCATAATTGAATTCAAGAAGAACCAACATTCATACCTTATTTCCCTTTCATGACCTTCATACTTAGATTACCAAGAATACATAATAAATACATCAAAAATGTTAATTCAAGAAGTAATGCATAGCAATTATCATTATACATATTCACATAGTCTTCATCCTCCGCAATTTCCATAGAATTTCAAGATATTATGAGTTTAGGGAAGATCAAGGGTTCAAGGGGAAATCTCTAGATATTATTAACAATAAACGATAGTTACTTATTTAAACAAAGATAAAATATAATAATTTATCACAATGTAATAACAATTTCGTTTTCAAAAGAGAACCCATCTCATGATTAAAACCGTAGTCTTGGGGAAGTTTGAAAACCATAGTTTAAGGAGCCTCTTGGAGAAACAATCCAAAGAGTGAAAGAAACCATATCTTCCGGATGGTTTTTCAATGAATTTGAGATAGATTTTGTGGTGAATTCTTCCTTTACTTGGAGCTCTAGTGTTCCTTTAATGGAGGTTTTATTTTGGGGAGAGAGAAAGTAGAGAGAAGTTGCAGAGAATATGGTTTGGTAATTAAGGGGTTGTTACATTAGTTTAATGAGTTATAAGACTTTTATAGTCCTAAAATAACTCATTATAAAGTACCTTAACCCTCACTTAATTACCTAACTAATTATCCAACTTAATAAAAACTTTGTAGTGCAGTCACCCTCCATTGACGAAAGCACCTCTACGCACCGTCGTCCAAACGATGGGCGTTCCTTCAAGGGCGTTATTTCTCAAAAGAGAAATGTTTGTTGAATCAATTCTTGGAAATGTTTAAGTGTCAACCAATGACATCATTGATGGAACGTCGATCAAACTGGTCATTTGGATCGTGGTTGTCCAATGTGCACAAGACAATTTTGGGGTTTAAATGTAAGTTCCTCTCCAAGGACCCTTAGCGTTAACCATGGGGATGCATAACCAGATGTTTCGACTCTAAATAGACTATAATACATGTTTAAAACCTTTATACCAAATTTGACTAAATTCCGACTCCTAAAACCACATGAAATATGCCAAGGCATAGTAGCTCAATTTTCACAAACCTCCAGACATCAGCGTCATTTCTTGACCTTTTTACTCAAACCCCTCATAATTATTTTCATTATATTATTTTAGGCTTCGAAACATTTTTTAATGCTTGGTTCATATAGTGAGGCTCTAGACAAAGTCATAAACTTTCAGAGTTGTAAGACCCCCAAAATGAGTTAAGGTATATAGAGCCTCACATGTGCCTTATAATATTTTTAACATATTAATTACATGTTTTAAATCATGTATGATTGATTTGAAGTCATTTGGAAGTCAAACGTCCAAGAATTTCCAAGACGTTCGAATGGTTAGCCTTTGAGCCATGCATGTGTGACTTCAATGTGCCTAGAATGTTTGAATGTGTTGCGAGTGATTTTTGAAGATCAAACTCGTAGGGAAGGTCCTTTACATTTTAGTGAATGTAATTATGTTGGAAATGTCCTGGTATGACTTCTCAAGGTCCTCGCAAACGGCCCTCAAGGAGGACGCAAACACTTCCTAGGCACTCCATTGGCACTGTCAAATGACGTCCATGAAGAATGCCTCGTAGTTGTACCTACGCCCCGTCGATGGGGAGGCATCGTTCAAGACTTAGCCTGGTTAAGGCTCAATCCATTTTACAAGCCTCAGACCCAAACGATGGCCTAAAGTATGGTCCGTCGTTGGAACTAATGGGAGTAGATGGTCGATGCAGCCTGTGTCAACTGCCAAGCGTGCTGTTTTGTTAAAGGGGTGAATGAGAAATTCAACCCGGCTCCTAAACTAACCCTAGGGAGTTTATATAGCTATTTTTGGGTATATTTAGTTGGTTATTAAGATAAAACCCCATTCCTAATCCATTATTTAAAATTTAGACTTCCCTTTCTAAAATATCCTCTCTAGAAACCTCCATTGGATATGAAGATAAAGAACATCTTGGAGGTTGTATTCCCAGGGATACTCATGAAGATTTCGTGGTTCTCTCCTACAATAAGCTATGGTAATCTTTCATCTCTATATAACTTTTCATTCAGAGAGTTCCTTTCAAAGTTTTCAAAGAGAATTCATGATCAAACTCTATATCATTCAATATAGCCATGGGTTCTTTCTCAAATTGATTTCAAAAGCATACTTATGATGAATTGATGTTTATGTACTGATTTTAAAGTGAATTTCAATCAAATTTCATAATGAACCCATGTTCCCTCCAATTCAAAAATTAGCCTATATCATGGGAATTGTGATCTCGATTGTGTGATTATTGAATTGTGATCCTAGCATGTTAAATTGATTATAGATACTGTTTTCGTATTTATGGTTAATTGTTTATGAATGATCCATGTGGATCAAGGTTTGGTAGTTTGGTAAGGATGACCCACATTCCTCTACCTTCTATACATTGATGATGTAGTGTACTGAATATGATTTATATCTTGTTATGATTAATGATGATTTCAATTATGTTAGTATAATTTTAGCTACTGCCCTATGTTGATGTAATTGATAAATTGTGATTATTGATCATTGATGATAAAAGCAAAGGAGTTTTGGTAAGATTGCTTGACCTCTCCACTTCTCTATAGAATTTCTAGATAATTGGTCTTGTATAGCATTGTGTGGTATGGTCAACTTATGGTTGCGGTGTTTACCTTATTGTCAATATATATGTGATGTAATCATGGACTTAATGGCAATTTTATTATGAATGTGTGGTGGTGATGGTAACCCAATGTGAAGTCTCATGCCTAGTTTCCATTTTAGTTGTGATCTAGGTTATATTGTTAATGTTATGATCATGTGTAGGACTATGTTAGGGTGCTTTAGGTGCTGCCATTGATGAGTTATAATGGTTAATGACCCCTTGCCTATGTATTCCTATATGAATATGTGATTAGCTATGGTTAGGAGTCTTGAATGCAAGTGTTGTAGTTATCCAGTCTCCCATGCTATTATATGATGTGTGTTCTATGCTTGGATGTGCATTGATGTCCTAAGAGTGTGGCTGCCTCAATATGTTGTTTATAGTCATTATGTGATCGTCTTGACCAATGTACACACACTTACACATTATTCATGCATACAAGTAGCATAGGTTCATGGTGTCCAATGAAAGGTTATTCTCATATGCACACATGTTCACTACTATGCATGTAAAGCTTATGTCTATGAAGTATGTTATATATCCGTTAACTAGGATAAGTGTACGGGACCTTGTCTATGCATTGCACGTGTGTGCCTTGATAGAATAGTTCCTAGGTTTGTGATTTAAGTACATGAATGAGAATGCATCCACATGTTATGAATATTACTTATATGCTATGATTATAAGTATATGATATGATGAAGTATGAATGTGCATAGTGCATAAATGTGCTTTATGAAAGGTTTACTCATATAGTTACACCTATACTCTTATGCATGAATGAAGTACAAGTGTGAACATGTGTGGTCTAAGGGTGTTTATGTAAAAGGTTTTGTGACATATATGTATGCACACACACGAAAACATCTCTATGTCGATTTTATGATGATCTAGTCAATAGAGTAGCTCTTGAAAGGTGTTCTCAAGGGTAACGTAAACTAGATGGTGCTTGAATATGCTATGTATATGTGAAAGGACTTCTCACATGATTTAGGTTGATGAACTCTCAACAATGACCTATGAGCTAAGCATATGAGGAGTCAATCTCCTAAAGCCTAATTTTATAAAGCAATGTTAATAAAGGCTTTTAATAAAGGGAACTAAGCTTAGCACCGAGTGAACATAGATGAAGAGTGCCCCTTCCCAATGTGGGAAGGGTTGTTCACCATAGTTCTCACAAGGTGGATAACTACAATGCCTCAATAGGCATAAGAGGGTTTCCATAAGTTGATAACTACAACTCCCCATTTGTCATAAAGAGGGTTTCCATGTATACCTCCAAGTTCCATAAACTATGCTTGACACATAGGATCTAGAAAGTGATATCACCTAATATGCAAGCATGTATTCATGTTCTACCTTGGCTAGGTAGAGAACCTTCCCTTGTTCTAAGGCTCTCAAACACCAAATTCCATGTTTAGCACCCATGGTCGTAGTATTCGTTAAGGCTATAGTTTCCTAATGTAAAATGGACAATGGAAGTAACGAAAAGGACCCTAACTAGGATAACCTAAGGGAAGTTTTTTAGTGTAGGTTAGGGTATGGGACTTTACCTATGCATTGCACAAGTATATCTTGAAGGGAGTTCTAGGAAGGTGTTCTAATGTATATGATTATGTTTATGCCCTCATGCATGACATTGCACTGTTGTCTACTTGTTGTGATGAAATGCATAGTATGAGTCTATATGATATGGTCTTATCCTACATGCATAATATTGTTCTTAATTACTATATGTTGAAGGTCTTGCTTGGCATGAATGAAGTTGTCTATGCTTGTCTCTCTGTAGGGTTACTTAATATGTGTGAGGTTGTGGGACTCCACATGTACATTGCACAAGTAAGTCTAGAATGAGATTATGTGTAGGTTCTAGGCAGGCTTTGTCAAGTGTAGTCCAAATATGTTAATGTTTACTAATGTCTAATTATGATGATGATTAGAAGTCTTGACTTGCATGTGGTCTTGTAATGAGTTGTTCTATGTGGTTCATAAAGTATGGTGGGTTATTGAAGGATGATTGAGTATGGATAGTGTAATGAGACATTATCTATACATTGCACTAATGTATCACTAAAGGGTTACTTTGAAGGTTTAAGGAGTTAAGAAATAAAAGGAGTTACTGTAAAGGGAAATATACTTACTGTAAAAGGAAGGGTACTCACTGTAAAGTTGTTCCAAATAAGTCAAACATGCAATGTATGATTATATGTGATACTATGACTATTATATATGCCTAAGTGAAGTATGTGAGTTGTATGATGCTTAACGTAACAACTTTTATGAAGTTTTCAAAAAAAAACATGATGCATGGTTTCAAGTAAAATGTCCCTTTTAAATGCATTTTTTTGCATGGTCGCCATACTTAGTGCATTCTTGTACTAACACCATTCTCCTCTACCATTTTGTACAAGTGTAGGTTATGGATTCTTAAAAGATGTCTCTATGGTGAAGAGCTTGTTATGTGATTCCCAAGCTCAAGTCAAGGAATCCTTAAGTCCAAGGACTTCCTAAGTCTTATCTTACTGTAAAGTTTAGTAATAATGTATTATGATTTATATTGTAAGGATCATTTCCCGAATGTAATCTAATGATGTTAATTCTAAGTGGGCAAAGAGACTTAGTGTCTTTAACTATGTATTACGATATTTTATATATATAGTAAATGATGTTCTAGCATATGATATGCTATGAATGTTTTAAAGTTTATGTGAAATTTACCTATGATAATGTGATGAATGATAACTATGGGCTTTTATAAAACCTCCAAGATGTCACGTACATCATGTTACTTCTAGGGGGTGCTCCCCGGTCGTGAAAAGAGTGTTACAAAACCAACACCTACGAGGCATGAAGGGACCCACAGAACATACTAGAAATTCCTGGGTTGAGGCATTTAGCTGTTGAAAATTCCCTTTGACCCAAGAACCACACCCACGGAGTGTGGACCACCCTACAGGGTGTAGGTCCCCTCTGTGGTTAACCATTTTGGGAAGATTTAGGCTGTTTTGGGGTCCTCCTCAAGGACCCCTTCAGTTAGTCCTTGGGGAGTCTCACCTTGAAGTTTAACCCCTAAATCCCTCATTCTAAGTTCTGGAAGTCATTTTACGATTCTATCCTTCCCCTCAAAACTCTAAAACTCTCACGTAAGAATCTAGTTTAACCTACTATTTTTCCAGGTGTTACAATATCTCCCACTTGGGATCTTCATCCTCGAATGACGATTCTAAACACTTCTAAAGGAAAATAATTTTGACTAGCATCCCATTGTGCATGAAACACATAAAAATTCACATGAACAAAAGAAGAAAACATGAATTCCAAATATAATGTAACTACTGTGGAGAACCCCCTAGAAGTTATAAGGCGTACTCGACCTCTCAGATGTCTTGTACAAGCCTCTTAGCATTCGTTTATCGCATATATATGAAAAATAGTACGTAATTAAAACTTTTCAAATTAATAGTAAAACTCTTTAAAGATACATAAAAAAGAACAAAGTCTCAACATATGCCATCTTAGACACAAGTCAATATAATAGGGTCACAACCCTTTCAACAATTTGAAAAGAAACTATAGTCTATTACAAAATCTTTTTTGTCACATCCCGAGATTACACCCTAGAAGATACGGCACTCTCGGAGTGTGATGTGGCGTACTTGACCTCATGGAGGTATTGTACAAGCCCTTAGACATTATTCATTGCATACATGTATTAAAAGTAGTGCGGAATTAAAACTTTTCACATGAAAACATCTTAAAATATCTTCCATATAAAACCAATAGAAAACTCTAAGTCTCATTATATACAATCCTTATACATTTTAAGAAAGACATGGGACACGGCCCATACAATCGAAATATAACAATATAATATCTATTACAATACTTCTAAATAAAGAAGTTAAAGATAATTATGCCCTTGAGTCAAGTGAGGACATACTTCAACTTTGCTTGAACGATAACTAGGTTCCAAGATTGATCGAACGACACCTCTCACCTGCTAACCACACCTTTAGAGATAAACAAAAATATGGAATTAGTACAAACACATGTACTAAGTATAGCTTAATGCATAGAATCATGAGAAATGGACATTTATAAGAAACATGCTCTTTTTTATTAAAACATCATAGTACAAGTATAAGAACCACATTAAGCACCAAACATTACCATTACAACACATTCACAATTATATTCAATATACAAAAACATTACATTAAACCTATAGTAAGCTTAAAGTGACTTCACTGTAAGTTCACTTTAACTTTTAATAAAATTCACACGTTACATTGTAGAATCAAAGTATATCTAAAACACATAAATATGAGATCCTCCTAAACAAGATGATTCTAGGCTCACTGGATTGAGTTATGAAGCGACCGCCTATACAATCCCGTCACACACACCTAAGTGATCCGTTAGAGTACCTAGGATAAGATCATTCTCACTCCATACCACAATATATATATATATATATAAATATAATATGACATTCTCCTCCGAAAATTTATGAAAAGACTTACTTAAGCAATGCAAGAAAAGAACGCCCATACACCCTCACCAACATTACCTAAATAATCCTTCAGACCACCTAAGTTTAGATCATGTCTAATTTATCAACCAAATTTCCTATCTAGAGTCACTCTTCAGACTTCCCTAAGTAAGACATGAAGGGACCATCCTTTATTCCACCTTCACATCTTAACTAGGCAACCCTTAAACTACTCTAGATAAGTAATTATTCATTTACATACTTTCTGACTTAAGTCATTATTTACGTTAGGTCACTTAAGAGCCATTCACATATAAGGACATTAAAGTATGGTCTTGGAGAAAACATAGGGACTCACTTACTATCATCTTCAAAGCCTAATCGTGCATTGTCTAGATAGTGTCCCATACCACCACCTAAACTTGATAAAACTTCTCCAACACTAGTAGGGATCCCATATGATCAGAATAGGCAATAACCGACATCGACCATACTATCTATGCATTTAATCCGGAGTCATGAACCTACTCCGATGGAGGTTTGTTCTACGGGTCAATGGTAGAACTACGGCACATCCCATGTAGGCACATGGTTAAGGAATATGAAGGGTTTCTTTTTTCTCTAATGTCATAATATGTACAGAAACTTCCCAAACCATACTCACTCGGTGCTAACCTTTGTTCTCATAAAGAATTTCACATAAAGGATCAAATGAAGAGGTTCCATATCTGGTTCATAACCTAATCACATTACACCTACAATGGCTAAGACGATAGCTCAATGATTTTCCTAAGGATGATTTCATGTCATTCCATCCAACCAACCTTAAGTCCACCATTCACATAAGAAGGATACCATTGCAACTTTCGACGTCAAGGATATCATAATCTTATATCTAGGATGAAGGTTCCACACAAAGGACCTCTTTAGCAATGTTCAAGGTCACATGTCAATCACACATACAAGACTAAGGATCTATAGCATACTAAGTCTAGAAATCATATTCACATTATACATGTATTATGTAAGGGACACAAGTCTACCAAGACAAGACAAACACATACACTTCACCATACCATAAACATAACATACTATTTTAGAGTTCCTAGGGAAAGCCAAGTCAACTCTAGGTAACCCTATACACTACTATAGAACCATTAATATAACCATCATAAGACTTATAAAATCAATTAGGAACATTCATGCATCAACCCTATGACTACACACATAAGGACATAGTAATAATCTAACATCATCACCTAATGTCAATAGAAGAACACATACTTTCACCTGACTCAAAATTATATAGATATGATAATACTTCAAATAAATCAACTATACAAACCATCATAATACATCAAGTAATGCCGAAAAGGCCCTGATCATCATAATTCATATAGTAACACCGACGAGGCCACATAATTCACAAGTAAAGAATATAGCACCTCCACTATGAGTGGACCATACCAATCACAACATAATTCAAGACCTAAATTACATAATATAAAGAGAATTTGGGCAGCGTACCTTCAATCCACTCTCACCACCTCAATCCATAGCTAAATCATCCAACACAATACTCAAAGGCCCTTACCCATGGCCATGATCAAAAATTTAATTCAATAATTACAATAGAAAATGAATCAAAGGTAATTCAACATAGATTTATGAATTTAGGGCAGCATACTAACAATTCCAACATGATTCTAGCATAATTCAAAATCCCTAATAAGACTACATTAGAATTCAATAGCATTAAGACATGATCAAGTCACCCACAAATTAGTCAAAAACTAGGGTTCATGAATTACATGGATTCATAGAATAATTAGGTTAAAATCATCTAATTAAGATCAATTAAATCAATATATAATGGTTCAAACTTTTTATGCAAGAAACCATGGATAGATATCAAAATTGGACAAGTTCATCCTTGAAAGACTTTGGAAATCACTTTAAAGTTTGGCTCCTTGAAGAAAAGATATTCAAGGATGAAGAACAATACCTCAATTGATGCTAGACCACGAATTTGATGAAGAATTGATGAAGAGTACACCCTATAATATGTGGCACTCTCTAAGTGCGACGTGGTGTACTTGACCTCTCGGAGGTCTTGTACAAGCCCTTAGACATCATTCATTGCATACATGTATGAAAAGTAGTGCGGAATTAAAAAATTTCACACGAAAACATCTTAAAGTATGTTTCATATAAAACCAATAGAAAACTCTAAGTCTAATTATATGTAATCCTTATACTTTAAGAAATACTATGGGCATGGCCCATACAATAGAAATATAAAAATCTAATATCTATTGCAATACTTTGATGTAAAGAAGTCCAAAGACGGTTATGTCCTCGAGTCAAGTGAGGATTGTAATACTCCAAAAGTCTAAAACCTAATCTAGAGCCTAACATGAGATTCTAAGAGTTGTAACACTTTTTATAAGTCAATTGTAATGTGTATAAGTCATTTAGGATGTTTGAGAATGAAAACGTCAAGGAACATCCTAAACGTCCAGAAATTAGTTCAAGAGGTGCTAGTGTGCCTTAGCCTATTTGACAAAGTTTTAAGAATTGGAAAATGATGAAATTTGGTGGTTAGGTGTCTAACATGTATAAAAGTTAGTTTAAGTCGAAACATTTGGGTACTAATCCCCAAGGACCAACCAAGATCCCTTGAAAAGGACCCTTGACAATAGGCAAAAGCTGCCAAAAGGCAGTGACCATCGACGAGTTGTAGGTGACGAGCCTTTGCTGAATCGATGGGGATTCGATGCCACCGTCAATAAGGATTTATCCAATTTCGTGAAAAGGTCGTTTTGGCAAATCTCTGAAAAAGACTACAGACGTGCAACACGAAGGCCACACTGCCCGTCAACTGACCTACGACCCGTCAGTCGGGGTCTTGTAGGTCAGGCCCCTGCGTTGCTGCTCAATTAATTAGTTAGTTTAATTAGGAGGTTAATTAGGGATTACGATGTGGTTAATTAAGCTGGTTAAGTCCCTATATAAACTACCCTAAGCCTAAAACCTCACTTAACTCTCATAATTTCCCAAACACCCAATTGCTCTTCCTTCTCTCTTCTTTCTCTCTTCCAAAGAAACTCCATAGAAGAACAAGCAAAGGAGGCTTCTAGAGATTCAAAGGGTCAAGTTTTCTCTATAAACCTTTATCAATTAGTAAAGTATGGGATTCCTTTCACCTTTGGGATCTCTTCCCCCAAAGGGTTCCTCCAAATTGATTTCAAAAGAATGAAATTCAAGTGGGTTTACTTACAATACGAAATTGATCTTGTGAATTGTTTTGTTTATGATTCCTTTTGGTTATAAAGAGTAGATTAACATGTATTATAATTACATTATACTACTTCTTGATGAATTGACCTAAGATTGTGGAAGATGATCATTTCCCTTTAACCCTAGGTTGTGATCTTGAATCGAATTGTGTAGTATTGGTACAATTGACTTGATTATTGTGTGAATTACTATTCTATGTTGTTATTATGCCAATTATGAGTAAGTCTTAATGTATTGTAATCCAAGTATTCTAGTTCTTGATTCATTGAACTAGATTGTGAAGTATATCATGAATTTGACCTTAGTCTCTAACTCTAGCTTATGAACTAGTAGTGAAGTGTTGTATAGTGATTCATTTGAATCAATTATTATGTTGGTTACTATGGTGTGATTATATTTCACCCATTGTTGGATTGAATTTTGATGGTTGATGGTAAGACCTTGATGATGTCTTATGAAGGAGATCGGGGTAAGTCTTGTGATCTCAATTCTCTACTTCAATTGTGATTACTTGTGATTAAGTCATGATATTGTATTGAAGTTTACTTTATATTAAGATTCATAGGGTTTGTATGATGTTGAATTGGAATGTATTGAACTATGGTTTGTGAGTTTCTGGCTAAGATGTTAATGTTATAAGGATTGTGATACTTACCAATGTGTCTTATCATAATATGATTATGTAAATGTGCTAAACTCACATGTATGAATTGTAATGAAAGGATAATACTCATGCATTTCTTATTGAGCTAGGATGATGATTGTATAAGGGATAGACCCTATGACCTACATTAAGCTATGATGATTAATAAAGGCATTAAAGACATTTCAAAAGGGACTATAGTTTAGAACCAAGTGAACTAGAGTGAGGAGTGTCCCTTCTAACATAGGGAAGGTAGGATCACTAATGTTCTCATGAGATTGGATACTATAATGCATGTAGCATAAAGAGGGTCCTAACTACATCTCCTAGTTCTTTAACTATGTTGCCCCATAGGAATACTAGCAAGTGGATCCACATAGTAGCTATGTTCATTTGGTACTACCTATGCAAGTGGTCTGCCTTATTTTGGTGTAGGTTTTCATGACATCGGATTCCATATTAGGTCATGTGGTCTATGTCGATTAAGGTAAGATGTTCCCGAAAGGTAAAATGAAGTAATGGAATGAACTCTAACTAGGATGACCTAAGAGGTTTAGCTTAGTCTAGGTAGGGCTATGGGACTCTACCTATAAGTTGAACTAGTAAGCATTGAGGGAAGTCTTCGAAGGATGTTCTTATGTATGTTTATGTTTATAAATGAAAATGATATGAATATGATGATCTTACATGTTAATGACACTATGTGATGTTGGTTTCACTTATGAACATGTGTTTGGTCTCTATTACTAAAGTATGATGTTATGTACTCTTAATGATATGCTATATGAAGTTGGACATTGTTTATGGTTCTTATTAGGTTTACTTGATAAAGTAAGGTTATGGGGCTTTGCTTAGTCATTGCACTAGTGGACTTAATGAGGGTTCATGAGTAATGGTCTTGCTTTTGTTATGATTTTATGAACTCTTATACATGCTTGTTGATGTTATAACTTGATGATAGAGTTGTCTTGATTATGTGCTCAATTATGTTGAATATTCACGTTGACTTGACTTGACTTAGTATCGTTGGTCTTGTTATGTACATGGTCTTGACTTGATTAATATTTATGATTGACTTGTATTGGTTCTTGAATGTGCATAAGGCTTTTCAAAGTAATTTGCATGCTTTAATGAAATGTCCCTTTTTAGCATGATTTTAGGTTGTGTGTGCATATGGTCTTATACTTAGTACAAGTGATGTACTAACCCCACTTTTCCCTTTTCCCCCAACATTTTAGGTTCCGATCGTTGAAGGGTTCGTGATGACTTTTAAAGGAAGACTTGGCTTCTCATTGTCCAAGTAGGGTAGGTCCTCACCACTTCAAGGACAATGCCACTATCTACCATTTGGATGTTGAATAGTGTTAAAGACACTTTGTTCATTTCCTTTCATTTGAGTACTAATGATTGTATGGCCTATATGCGGTTCTTACTGTATTGATGTATGGTATAGGCCTAGTTGTCATACTCTTGTTTAGATGGTTATGAGATGAGACATCTGGTTTTAATACTATGTTGTATCTTATATATATATATATATATATATATATATATATATATATATATATATATATATATATATATTTGCAATAACAGTAGAAGAATATGCAATCTTATTGTACGAAGGGTCTATGTATACTCGATATGAATATGTATTATGTGTATGCGAGAGGTCAATGTAAACCTCATGATAAATACAAGAAAAGTTTTAAATTTTCTGCATTTTTAACCTATGATGTAATGATGTAAGCTAAGAGGATATTCTTAGTCCTCTTGGAGGACGACGACACCGGTTACATCTAGGGGGTGCTCCCAGGATGTAACAAACTTGTTATTAGAGCATGAGGTTGAATATCCTTAGAGTCGATGTCTCACTTAACCACGTCTATGTAGATTCATATTCATAATTGTGAAGCGCGCCACACTTATTAATAGGAAACTATATGATGCTTAGGAAATTCTCCTTTTCTTGGAAATCCAATTTCGTGCCTCGAGAGTCTTGACTCTATGTGCCTTTAGTATCTAATCCTTTTATCGTGTTATATTCAATGAATACTCGAAGAATAGTCGCTCGAAGACTTGATAAAGAGATTGCCAATGCGGGAGTTCCTTCGCGAGGCAATCAAGTCCCTCCTCTTGAAGAAGTTGCTAATGATGATCAAGATCTGGTTAATCCTCCACCTTTGACAGATGTGGACATAAGGGCAACCTTTCTCCAAATGGCCGAAGCCATTACTACAAAATCACAAGACGTCACTACTCAAGAACAAGCCACGACGGCTCAATCTAATAGGGAGTTCGTACCCCGAGGAAACAAACATGTTGGCACCATGGCCTCCAGTTTGAGGGATTTTACAAGGATGAATCCCCCTACTTTCTATGGGCCCAAAGTTGAGTAAGACCGCCAAGAGTTCATTGATGGAACCTACAAGATTCTCTATGCTATGGGGTTGACTACTAGTTAGAAGGCCGAGTTAGCCACTTATAAACTCAAGGATGTGGCCCAAACTTGGTACGTCCAATGGAGAGATAGGCCCTTAAGGGGTAGACTGGTGACATGGGAGATTATGAAGAAGGTTTTTCTTGATAGGTTCTTTCCTATGGTGAAAAGGGAAGCCAGGGTGGAAGAATTCATCAACCTTCGTCCAGTAGGTATGAGTGTACTTGACTACTCTTTGAAATTTACAAAATTGTCAAGGTATGCTCCTTCTTTGGTTTCCGACCCTAGAGATGAAATAAGCCACTTTGTGACAGGGGTGTCGGATGATTTGAAGGATGAATTTCATTCGGCTATGCTACATGACAATATGAACATTTATCGTCTCACGATTCATGCTCAACAAATGGAAGAGACAAAGGGTAAGAGAAACAGTATGAATTCCAAGATAGGAAGGTCTTTTGATGTTGGTTCATCAAAGTGTAGGCTTGATATTCAAGAAAAGGCTAGGTTCAAGAAGAAGTTTTCTAATAAAGTTCATACAGAATTTCCCAAGGCTCGTGATGATAGGGTGTCTAACCCTAAGTCTTAAAAGGGAAGAGGTACTAGATTACAAAGCAAGAAGCCAAATTGTGGAAAGTGTCACAAGAAGCATTATGATGATTGCCTTATTGGGACGGACAATTGCTTTGGATGTGGAAAGAGTGGCCACAAGGTTAGTTATTACCCAAATTCGAAGGGGCAAGACAAAGGTAGTGGGCAATATCAAGATAGTGGTTCTAATGTGGATCCTCCAAAGAAGAATCCCTTTTATGCACTTCGCTCTAGGGATAAACAAGAGAGTTCTCCCGATGTGGTGACCGGTATGTTACAAGTCTTCTCTATTTTTGTGTAAGCTTTACTTGATCTGGGTGCTACATTATCTTTTGTTACTCCCTTGATAGATAGAATGTTTTATATTTTGCCCGACATTCTAAATAAACCTTTTATGGTAACTACCCCGGTAGTTGAGTCGGTGGTTGCAAAGAGGGTACATCGAAATTGTCATATAATGTTGTCCAATAGAGTAACTCATGTTGAATTTGTAGAACTTGATATGGTCGATTTTGATGTCATCTTTGGGATTGATTGGTTGTGAGATTTTTTTGTTTCCATTGATTGTAGAACTAGAATTGTCAAGTTTAATTTTCCAAATGAACCGGCTTTAGAGTGAAGGGGGGAATTCTATTCCTAGAGGTCGAATTATCTCTTGTCTTAAGGCTTGTAAAATAATCTCAAAAGGGTGTCTATAGCACATTGTAAGAGTCAACGATTTAGACTACGAAAATCCTCCCATTGAGTTAGTCCCCGTAGTAAGGGAATTTTCGGATGTCACGACCGGGGTCTAGACCCTAGTTGAAACCAGCGTCGTTGACCTCTCAGAGGTCGCAGACAAGCCTACATACGTCATCATTACATCGTATATGTTAATTTTAGCGGAAAATTTAAAACTTTTGTTTGCTTTGAAGTATACATAGACTTCATAGTAAGACATACAATATATCACATCAGTTCACCACAACCATCTAATAATGAGATAATAAAATGAAGGAAATAGTTCATAACTGCATAAAGACCCACATTATGCATATAAGGTAAGACCCCATCACATAGACTCATACCATGCATATCATCATAACAAGTATAAAACACTACAATGCCATGCATAAATGACATAAATATAATCATATACATTAGAACACATTCGTAGAACTACCTCCAAGATCTACTTGTGCAATGCATAGGTGAAGTCCCATACCCCAACCTACACTAAGCAAGTTCCCTTAGGTTATCCTATTTAGTGTCCTTACTTTACTTCCATTGTCCATTTTACTTTAGTGAAACTATAGCCTTAACCGACACTTAGACAATGGGTACTAAACATGGAATTTGGTGTTGTAGAATCTTACACCATGGGAAGGTTCTCTACCTTTCAAAAGTAGAACATTAGCATCATGCTAGCATATTAGGTGATATCACTTGCTATATCCTATGGTGCAAGCATAGTTTATGGAACTTTTGAGCATATGGAAACCCTCTTTATGCCAAATGGGCATTGTAGTTATCCACCTCGTGAGGACTATGGTGAACAAGCCTTCCCATATTTGGAAGGGGTTCCCCTCATCTAAGTTCACTCAGTGCTAAGCTAAGTTCCCTTCATTGAAAGGCCTTTATTATTATTGCTTTATAAAATTAGGATTTCTGAGAGTTAATCCCCTTATATTCTTAGGTCATAGGTTATAGATGAGAAAGTCCTTTCATTAACCTATATCATGTGAGAAAACCTTTTACATTGACATAGCATAATCAAGCACCATCTAGTTTACTATACCCTTGAGAACAACTTTCAACAGCCCCTCTATTGACTAGATCATCATACATGCATAATAGACATGTTTCATGTGTGTGTATACATATATGTGAGCAATACTTTTAAATAAACACCCTTAAACCACACATGTTCATAAATCACTTCATTCATGCATTAGGGTATAAGTGTAACTATATGAGCAATCCTTTCATATAAACACATTTAGATACAAAGCATAGTCATACTTCATATAGCATATATGTGACATCATAGCATAGAAGATATATTCATAACATGCTCATGTATTCATATTTATGTACATAAATCACAAACCTAGGAGCTATCCTATCAAGGCACACATGTGCAACGCATAGACAAGGTCCCATACCCTTGTCCATACTAGTACACCTACCAAGTCATCCTAGTTAAGGAATACATAACATACTTCATGGATATACACATTAAATGCATAGTAGTAGACATTATTGCATATGAGAAGACCCTTTCATTAGACACAATGAACCAATACTACTTGTAAGCATGCATGAGGTGTAAGTGTGTGTACATTGGTTAACATAATCACATAATGTATATTAATAACCTATTGAGGCACTCACCTTCTTAGTACTACAATACACTTCCAAGCATAGACCACAAATCACATAATAGCATAGGAGACAAGACACTTTCACATTGCATCAAAGACTCCTAACCTTAGCTAATCACACCTTCATATAGGGGTACATAGTTAAGGGGTCATTAACCATTATAACTCATAAAGCAAAACACCTAAACCTAACCCTAACATAGAAATTCACATGCTCATAGCATTAGTAATACAACCTAGACCATAAACTACTATGGAAACTAGGCATGAGTCTTCACATTGGGTGATCATCATCACCACACATTCATAATTCAATTGCCTTCAAGGTCATGATCACATCAAATATATATTGACAAGAAGTAAACACCGCCAATATTAGTGGAGCATACTACACAATGCCATACAAGGCCAATTCTACTAGCAATACTATATAAAAGTAAAGTAATAAGGCAATCTTATCAAATCTCCCTTGCTTTAATCATCAATGATCAATACTGACAATCCATCAATATTACCAATAGAGGGCAGTAGCTAAATGTATCTTAACATAAACGAAATCAAGCATCATCTACCCAAGAATTAAGATCACATTATGTACATTGTATTATCAATATATAGAGGATAGGAGAACATAGTCAGTAGCTAAAGTACAAAAGTCATATATGAAATCATGACTCAATCATCATAGAGTCAAGGCCATATCATGTACACTACTTCATCAAACTATAGAAGATACATGAATAGGTCAAGCTTACCAAAATTCCAAGCCGTGATAATCATTGATCACTCATAAATAATTCACCATCAATTTGAATACAAAACAGTGGCAATAGACAATTCAACAAGTTAGAATCTTAATTCACTTAACATAGAATGAAGATCACAATGACCACAAATAGGCTAAATAGAGATTTTGGATGGAACATGGGTTCATCATGAAATTTGATTGAAATTATCTTTACAATTAGTATATAGCAATTAAATAATCATGAGAATGCTTTTGAAATCAATTTAGAAAGAACCCATGGGTAGATTGAAGAACATACAATTTGATAATGAACTCTCTTTGAAAAGCTTTGAAAGAATTCTTTAGATGGATGGTTATCGAAAGATTAAGGATCACCATACCTTAATAGAAGAATAAACCAAGAAAACTTTGTGAAGAATACATGGAAATCCAGTCTACAATCTTATCTTCAGCTTCCTCTCCAATGGAGGTATCTAGAGAGGTTTCTTTTTTGAAGGATGTCTAATTTTGAAGAATTAATTGGTATGGGGTTTTGATCTTAATGATCAACTTAATATACAAAAAAATACACAAAATAACTGTATATAGTAATTCAAGTACGTGGGGCGAATTTCCCAATTCACCCCTTGCATGGCAGCGTGCATGATGCAATTGCTGGCAACACCTACGGAAGCCAGTTGACTAGGCATCGATGCAGTGATGGCCCGTCCTGTTGCTCCATCAATGGTAAATGAGGCTGAACATTGGGGGATCATTCTCACACGGCTAAATGTTGATCTACACCCCCATCGACTGGGCGTCGTCTCAATTACGGGGCGTCAATCTAGACTCGTATGTAGACAGTGCAAAAGCAGTGTCTAGGATGCAATAGGGGTCCTCCTTGAGGCATTTTGCAGTGACCATGGGGAGTCACACCCAGAAGTTTTAAATGTAAATACGCTCATTAACATGTTAGGGACCATCCATATCAGTTTGTGCATCAAACAACACACGCAACACATCAAAACATGCTAGGCACACTAAAGTACGTCCAAGGGCTAACTTTCAAACGTGTTGGACGTTCTTTCACGTTTGACTTCCAAATGACTTAAAATCAATCATACATTATTTAAAACACTTCATTAACATGTTAACTCAAATTTTAAGGAACATGTGAGGCTCTAGACACATTAATTCATTTTGGGGGTCTTACAAATACATTGTATGCAAGAGCAATTTAGTCATGAGAACAAGTTTCATAAAAAACTCCATTTAATAACAACCTTGTCAAAGATATACACATATTAGCAAATCAAGCAAAGTTCAAAATTATTTATGATTTTATTTAAATAGGATTACTAACCTCAACTTGGCTAAAATTAAGAGGAAAAAGATGAGGGTAACCGTACTTCGCATTTCGGCCTCGGTCTCCCATGTTGCTCCCTCAACTAGATGGTTTCTCCATAGGACTTTTACGGAGGCCACCTCTTTAGTTTTCAACATCTTCACTTGACGATCTAGAATTTCAACCAGAACAACTTCATAGGAAAGGTTCTCATCCACTCCTAAGCCCTCAACGGTAGAATGAATATTGGATCGCTAACACATTTATTAAGAATGGAGACATAAAATACGGGATGAACTGGGGCTAGTTTGATTGGTAGTTTCAACTCATAATCCACCTTCCCGACCTATTTCGTTATCTCATAAGGGTCCACATACCGGCGACTAAGATTCCTATTTTTGCAAAATCTCATCACCCCTTTCATTGGTGAAATCTTCAAGTGTACCCTATCATCCACTTAAAATTTAAAGTATCTTCTTCGATTGTCGGCATAAGAATTTTGCAGGCTATAGGTCGTTTTCAACTTATTCCTTATAGAAAACTTCTCTAAGGTCATGATACATCTTTGTAGAACCCGTGTGAATGGAGTAACGGGACCCATGAGCTTCCTCAAGAATCCGGTTCCTCAAGCCATCTACATTGGGAACACACAAATTTCCTTGATACCTCAAGACACCATCCCCACTAAGGAGAATGACTCATTAAGCTTACCAATAAACCACTCCTTCAACTCCATCAAAGGTTGATCAAGGTGTTGTTTGGACTTCACCTCAACCACCAAAGACGATTTGGAGTTATGCTTGACCATAAAACCACCATTCGTAGCATCTTCCAATGTAACACCCAAACGAGCCAACCTATGAACTTCTTTCATTAGGTCTTTCTTGGCATGTTATACATGGGACACACTACCCATGGTCATATGACTTAGAGCATCCGCAACCACATTGGCCTAAAAAAGGGTGGTAGAGAACATTCATATCGTAATCTTTCAACAATTCCAACAACCTTCTTTGTAGCAGATTCAACTCCTTTTCAGTAAACATATATTGATGACTCTTGTGGTCGGTATACACATCAACATGAACACCATACAATTAATGACTTCATATTTTCAAGGGAAATACCACGGCTGCTAACTTAAGATCATGAGTTGGATAATTTTTCTCATGCACACTACAAGAAAAAGCCTTATTTAAGACCAACATTTAAGGACGAGTGAATTATCACGTCTCTAAAAGAGTATCTATTGGGACGAAATTATTTTTTGGTCCTTATTTGAACATTTTATTGAGAAGGTATTAAATCTAGTCCCTAAAAATGTAATTCACCGGTCACAAAATCTATTGAGGGCGTTGAGCGGCAAAACCTTTCCGCCATTTTATATACTAAAATATTAAAAAAAATGAAATTTTCATCTTTATCAAAACTTTAAGCGCTAAAAGTTAAAGTACACAGAAGGTAAACAAAAAGACCATCGTTCTATTATACGTATCTCAAAACACAGTAGCCGGTCGCTCTAGTTTGAGCTCTAAGATCACCATTGCAATTGATTGAGGTCGTCACTCTGCCCCAATCTCAGTTTTTTTTCTTAATCTTGAGGTTCTTGTGCCCTAATCACGTCTTTTTCTTGTATTGTTGTTGCTCTGGTGAAAACAGATTTCAATCCAAGCTTTGCTCGAAATAAAAATCTAGGTTTGTTCCTCTTTGGAACCTGTTGTTGTATTTCTTCGATATATTTTATTGATGTTGATTTTTTCAATTGTTGTATTCAAGATACTTTTTTGTTGTTGCTGCTAATCTTAAATTTAGTCTTCCCTAATAACGTTTTTCTTCTTGTATTGTTACTCTGCTCAAAATGGAATTTCACCCCAACCTTGCTCGAAATAGAATTTCAGGTTTGTTCCTCTTCATATACAGTTGTTGTGTTTCTTCTATATGTACTGATGTTATTTTTTCAATGTTTTATTCAAGCCACTCTTTTTGTTCTTCTAGCTTAATCTTGACGTCCCTCCGCCCTAATCATATTTTTATTCGTGTATCGTTGCTACTCTGCTCAAAACAGATTCCACCCATGCTTTGCACGAAATAGAAATACAGGTCGGTTCCTCTTCTAATCGAGTTGTTGTATTTCTTCTATATATTTTATTGATCTCTTTTTTTCATTGTTTCATTCAAGCAGATGTTTTTGTTCTTCCTCTTTTTTAATAGTAAATAGCTAGTTCTTTTAAAATTTGGTCTCTTTTCTTAGTCATATAATGAAAATAGTTATATAACCTTAGTTGCACTAATTTGAGTTCTTCGGTTGTATATGAAGCTTGCATTTGGCCTCCGACATTCTTCTTGTTAGCTGCAGAACTAATGTGTTATCCCTAGTTGAGAAAAACATTTGATTCATCTTAGTCATAATGCAAAACTGATCACTTTAATTCACATATCTAACAAGTCGGCAACCTCGTTATATGAAATATTTCTCCATCGTTTACAACCTTAATTCCATTGATTGAGGAATAGTTGGTCCTGAATATCTTCTGAAACATATAATCAGTGAAATTATCTCCCATGTTACCTGTAAATATATAGTATGTTCAGTGATATTATTTGAATGTTTTTCACTCAAATCAAGTCGTTCTTAGTTGAGCCTAAAATTTTTCTTAATGTTATGCATCAAGGTACCACTTGTACTAGTGCAATTCTCGAGAATTTTATATAGGAAGGAGAGGAGCTGGTTGATTTCCTAGGTACTTTGTTAAGTTTAGATTTGAATCTCACTCCCCTGTAACATGATTTTTGTGGTACCATTGTATACTTGTACTTGAGTAATTCTTGTACTTTTATTTCATGAACAAATATTTCTCGCATAACCCTCAACATGGAAAACTTATTTATTCGTTAAAACTCACAAGTACTTTTTACTAACTAAAACAGGGGATTGAAAAATCACAGTATACTAACTGTATACAAAGAAAATTTATTTTAGTCATCTATGCAAATGGGAAGTTGTTGTGTGCTTCAAAATAATCAGAAAAAAAAAGTAAAATGTTGTTGGGAAGTTTCTGGTCTATCAATACTTTTTGTTGTAACATCAATTTTCTCTACTAGACCTGCTTATTTGGAGCTTCGTCTACATTTAAAATTATGTGCAGTATTTGGGGAATAAAGGGGGGGTTGAGGAAGAAGCTTTATAGTTTTTAACAAGATGACAATGTAGTAAGAGATGAATGATCATCGTGATCATATCTCGATTTTTGTAGCACAAATTTGAGGCTATTGACATGAATGATCATCGTGATCATATCTTGGGATGGATGAATGAGTTATGGAACAAATGGAGAGGATATTTACATGCAAAATATGTCAAGGATAAGCCCATTCAACAGTCTCTCAAAAATATCCCAAGGGGAGTAGACAAAAAAGAATGGGAATTGTTAGTAAAGGAACATTTTACTTCTGAAAGTTTTCAGGTATGTATGTTGCTTAAGTTTATTACTAGAAAACAAACTTGAAGCTTGTTCAGGCATAAGATACCTTATGTATCAATAGTTTTGTTATAATTATTATAATAAGCTTATTGTTTCACAAATGCAGGCAAGAAGCATTAGGAATGCAACAAACCAATCTAAGTTGAAGATGCTTCATCATATTGGTAGCAAACCTATTTGTGAGATTATTTATCAAAAGATATTATTAAAAACTATTTTCCTTGATGAAGTATTTACGAGGTTTGTGTAATTTGACGTGTTTGATTTTGATGTAAAGGGTGGGAAATATGGCAATCCACCAGATTTGGCAACTATTTTCTTTGAGACTCGTAAGAAAGATAACAAGCTTGTTGAACCTGAAACAATTGAAAAACATGTACGTTTTGTAAATTCAATAAGTTAATTGCTTGAGATTGTTATGTGTTTTGATAGAAAAAGTCCTTTTATATATTTTGTAGGCTCAACTTGAAGAAATTGTTCAAAAGGATCCATCTCTAACTAGTATAGAGATTGTTGAAAAATGTTGTGGACCACAAACTCGTAGCCATGTATTTGGATTTGGGGGTGGAGTGAAGGCGAAAGATTTGAAAGGTGGAACTTCTTCAAAGGCTGAACTTTTGTCTGCGCTACGTTCAACTCGAGATGATAACAAATTCTTGAATGAGGAAAACAAATCCTTGAATGAGGAAAACAAATCCTTGAATGATAGCTTGTCTACCTTAAAAGATAAGATGAAACAATTTTTTATGCTCTACAATTTTTCATGCTCAACAATCAGATGTACCACCTACAATCACACGTTTCAACTGAATGACAACAGTTTTTCTTCTGACCAAGTAAGTAAGAATATACCCGACTTTATTTTATGATAAGAAGGCTTTTAATTCATTAGATGATAGTCCTGCCTCAATAATCCCTCTATGATGTCCTCATCCTATGTTAGCTCTTGGTTAAATGCTCTTTTTCAAGACTATATTCTTCTTCATTGGTCTTTATGGCAGGGGCTGTAGATGTTTTCCATCAGACTAAGACATTCATTAGTGCTATGACTTGGCCTACTCTGAGGCCAAGGTGAGGATTAAGAAAAATGTGAGAGTGTGGCATAGGTTTTGGCTCATGTTCAAAATGTAACGATGTTGCTTGGCATTCCCTAAAAACTGTTTATCCTAAGGATCTGGAGAAAAATCCATGAAATGATGAGATTGAAGACTTCCCAGTTCAAGTTCCAGCAATGATGCCTCCTTCATTTCTAGCTAAATGTTTTATTAATTCTTCTAATTGTATGACAAACGGGATAGTTAACTCACCGGATTACTATTCTATCCCATACGTTCTCTTGTGATTTATACAAAGGTGATTCAATCGAACTCTCCATTCAAGATTTAACACCCAAGGTCTGATCGTCTGAAAAAAAGTAAAATCAACATCTCTGTCTGCATTATTGTCAGTATTGATTGGGGGATTGGGCAGAATTCGGATGGGGGTGGACATACACAAGATCTGTTTCTGGACAACACAAAATTACTTTTTGCAATAGCCATGTTATAAGTTTTGAGATTATGTTTATTTCACACGAGATTTCTGCCCTATTTTTTGTTCATTGAAGTTGTTTTTTTCGAATTTATTTTTCATTTCTGCTCGTCTCTAAGGCTTGAGTCTATTTTCTTCATTATCTGAAGGATGGTATATATATGTATAGTTGTAAATGTTCAAAATAGATATTAGATTCTCGGTCAATGCATATCAAAGTTTTTCTAACGAATTTTTACTTATTTTTTTGCAGCTTTTGTTGATTTTTCTCGATAACACTCTATGAACATCGGAACTTCTAATTTTTTGCCTAGATTTTGTTCATTCTTCTCTGTGAAGATACAAGTTAGAAGAAGATGAATGAGCTCACTTTTAGATTGTTACACATTTAATGCAAAACTTGATGTCATTGTCTAACTCGGATGCTATCTAGCTATGTTTTTCTGTTAAGCAAACATTGAAACATATATCATGGAGGTCAATAGATTATCGTAATTAATTGTTTTCTTTACATATATGTTATTGTCTTTGTATCTTCTCTCTATATATATGTCTTTTGTTAGCAACACTTTTAGTAGCAATTTGATACTTTCGAAATGTATTAGCTCAATCTAGGACAAGTATGTTGGTCTTTAAAAGCCAATTATGACCAGGTAATGCTATTCTAGGATGGGGTTTTTGATAGTCGCCAAAGCTATTTTAGGACGAGAGAGTTCTCGTCGCTAAATCAATTATAAGGACATGACTTTTATGGTCTCTAGAGATTACTAGGACCAGATTTATATCGTCTCTAAAGATTATTACGACTAGTTTTTTGTGGTCCATATAGAGTTTTACCGACCTGAAAAACATATTTCACAAAATATATTTGATATATTTGAGACCACAAATAACATCCCTAAAAATGTTTTTGCCACCAGATTGGATGCCCGTCCCTAAAAGCTATTACGACTGTTTTTTTTCTCCCGTCGTTATTGCGTAATAGCGAAGGAAGAATTTAGGACGGGTGGCGACAAGGTTTTTCAGGTCTCAAATGCTCATTTGGGACCAGATTTTGTCTTTCAGGGACCTGATTTCCTTTCCTTAGAGACTGTTTTTCTTGTAGTCTCACCTTAAGTTGTCTAGAGGCATAGGCTACTAATTTCCCATGTTGCATAAGCTCACACCACAATCCCACTCGGGATGCATCACAATATACAATGAAGCCCTCGGTACCCTCCAGTAGAGTCAACAGTGGAGCGGAAGTAAGCTTATATTTCATGACTTGGAAGTTTCTTTCACATGCCTCCGACCACTCAAATTTCATACTCTTTTTGGTAAAAGTAGTCAATGGAGATGAAATGTACGCAAAACCATCTACAAACCTCCTATAATAACCGTCTAGACCTAAGAAACTCCTAATGTCGGTTGTATTCAATGGTCTAGGCCAATTCTTGACCGCCTCGGTTTTCCTTGGATCAACCTCAACTCCCTCAGTAGAGATGATATGACCAATAAACTCCACCGACCTCATCTAAAACTCATATTTGCGATACTTGGCAAATAGTTTGTTTTCCTTAAGCACTTGTAACTCCACCCACAAATGGTCCATGTGTTCACCCTCATTTTTTGAATATACCAAGATGTTATCAATGAAAAATATGACAAATTAATCTAGATAACTTCGAAATACCCTATTTATGAGATCCATAAATGCCGTCGGGGAATTAGTGAGACTAAAGGATATTTCTAATGTAACATTTGAAATCACAAGACGTGTCATTAAGCCTAGCATAGGTGTTGGGAAGTCTAGACACTCTTTTTAAGGTTAGTTTAATGAATATAGGTCCTTTAGGAAGTTTTGGAACCAAAATGTTCAAGAACGTCCATGACGTCCGAAAGTTAGTTCAAAGAGGTGCTAGTGTGCCTTGGCCTATTTGAATAGTTTTTAAGAGTCAAAATTTAACGAAATATGGTGAAAAGGTGTGTAACATGTGTTAGGGATGTTTCATGGTCGAAATGTCCGGGTACGACTCCCCAAGGAGCACAAAGGGCCCTTGAGGATGACCCTTGGGGAACTAGGAAACACTGTCTAGGCAGTGTGCATCGACATGATGGCCTATAGTCCGTGTGTGGACCAACGGACCGTTGGTGCCACTGTTGCCCCACACTTGGCCAAGTGTTGGATGTGTGTATCTATGTGGTAACCCACGGCCCGTTCATGGACCAACGGACCATCGATGCCACTGTCTCTCCTTACTTAGACAACCATTCGTAGGGAGAACCTACAAAACCACCTACGGTTCGTGAGTAGACTAACGGGGCGTCGAAGCCTCCGTAGTCCCACACTTAGACTTGAGGAGGAGTCCCTCAGTTTCACAAGTGTCTGACCGAGATGACGGATGTGTAGCACGGAGGGGAACCAATCTATCAACTCACAGACAGACCATCGACGGGGTCTCGTCTGTGAGGGGCTGGTAAGCTCCTGCACGTTTAAGTTAAGTCCAATAATTAGTTAGTTGGTTTAGGCGGTTAATTAAGGTATTAAGGGGGGGGTCTAATTAAGTTAGTTATTCACCCTATAAAGTCCCTAACCTCATTAAATCTAAAAACAACTCAAGAACAAATTATTCTATCTTCTCTCTTCTTTCTCTTTATATTGGAAGACTCCATTGAAGCTAATCCTAGGGGGTGAATTGGGGGATGGAAAAGGGTGGATTCATCTTCAAATTCTCATGAAAACATTAAGGTATGGGATCTCTTCACCTTTGAGACCTCTTTCCTCAGAGGGTTCATTCAAATTGCTTTCAAAACTAGGGATTTCAAATGGGTTTCATTGAATTCCGAATTTGATGTTATGAATTGAGTTGTTGATGTTTCCTTTAGGTTGTATTGAGTTTATTAATAGTTATTTTAACTTGATTATATTAATTTATGATGGTCTTGTCTAAATTGGAGAATATGATCCCAAGTCCCTAACCCTAAGTTGTGATCTTGATGCATATTGTAGTTTAATCATTCAATTGACTTGGTTAAGGGTTGAATCACTTGTAGATGATGTTGTTTATTCTGTTTATGAACAAATTAGAATTATGAATAGTGTTTCATGCTAGTGCTTGATAGGTGATCTAGGTATTATGAATTGACTTAATCCTAAGCTTTGATCTACTAGTGAATTATGAAGTAATGGCTCTTCTATAGTTGTGATTGCATTGGTTATTGAGTTATGGTGATTTGATGACCTAATTGGGTTGAACTAAGGGTTGATGGTAATACCTTGATGAAGGTGAATTGTGAAGAAGACTTGGTAAGTCTTGTGACCTTATACTTTGTTTCAAATATGGTTAATTGTGATTAAGTCATGATGATTATGTTGGAGCATGCCTTGTTTAGGATTTATAGGTTGGTATGATGTTGAATGATATGTCTTGGTATGGTTGTGAGGTTGATTCAGATGTAAAGATATAAGGGTGAAGATGATTATCAATGTGCCTTATTATGAAAGAAAATGTAAAGTGTTAACCTTATTTATGTGAATTATGGTGAAAGACTTCTACTCATGCAATTCCTATTGAGCTATTATGATGATGATTATACAAGTGTTAGACAAAATGACCTAAAATAATTTATGATTGATAAATAATGATTAAAATACATTTCAATAAGGGACTATCTTAGCATCGAGTGAACTTAACAATGGGAGGTAATGGCTTTCAAATAGAGGAAGTGTTATCCTTTGGTCCTATATGTGATGTTGACTCCCCATTGAGGGATACTCATTTCATTGAATCCCATTAGATGAGTCCCCAATGACCAAGAGGTATGTAGAGGGAATTTCCTATCTCTTAGTTCTTGAACTATGTTGCCCACATAGGAAGACTAGCTAGTAGATCAACCTAGAAAGCTACGTTTATGTTAGGTTTTACTTGGCCGGTAGACCACCTTCTATCGGTGTAAGGTTTAATGACACCGGATTCCACATTAGATCATGTGGTCTATGTCGGTTAAGGCAAGTGTTCCCAAAACTAAAATAAAGTAATGATGTATAGGCTAACTAAGGTGACTTGAGGGGTTTGACTTAGCTTAGGTAGGGGTATGGGACTCTACCTACGCCTTGCTCTAGTTTGCATCAACAGGAGCTTTAGGAGGTCAATATTATGCATGTAAATGATATAAAGGTAAATGATTTTACATGATGATTATGATGCTTATGAACATGCAATTGGTCTTTAGTGTTAAAGTACGAACTTATGTGTGTTGAAGGTTATGTTATGTGAAGTAAGTTACTATTTATGATTCTTATTTGCTTACTCGAGGTCATTGCACTTGTGACTTTATAGGGGTTATGTTTGGTTGTCTTAATTTACTATTCACATGATTAACTCTTACTCATTATTGTAATGTGATAACTTGATATTAGAGTTATATGAGATTATGGGTTCAAATATGTGATATGCATATAATTGCTTTGGTTTGATTGAACATGTTTAAATGGTTGGTATAGTTTATTGATTGTGCATAAAGGTATAAAATAGCATGATTTAACTAAATGTTCCTTTTAAGCATGTTTTGTTGTTATATGTGCATATGGTCTCATACTTAGTACATGTGGCGTACTAACCCCATTTTCTCCCCTTTTCCCAAACACATTAGGTTCCGGTCGTTGAGGTTTGGTTCGAGGGAATTGAGAAGGAGGGTTGTATACTCTTATAATCCAAGTAGTAGGTGCTCATTTTCCCGAGAATGATGCCGATATTCTACCTACGGATTTGCTTAGATATTATGACATCTATGTTGACTCTATCTTGCATTTGAAGACAAAGTTGTATAAAGCCTATATGTGGCTTACTTTTATTGTTGTAGGGCTATGCCCATGTTGATATTGTCTTCCTAGATGGTTTATGAGATGAGACGGATTTTATGACTGTAATTCTATCTTATATATGTGTATGAAATAAAAGTAGAAGATTAATTAATCTTCATATATGAACGGGTCTATGTATAGTCGATATTAATACTATTATGTGTATGTAGAGGTCTATGTAAACCTCCAATTAGATATAGTTAAAAAGTTTTAATTTTTCCGCATATTTTAGACAATGAATGTTATGATAAATGCTAAGGGCTAGTCTTTGTCCTCAAAGAGGACGACGACGCCTGTTACGTCTAGGGGGTGCTCCTCGGATGTGACAAACTTGGTATCAGAGCATGAGGTTAAATATCTTTGATAATGACATCTCTCTCAACCACATCTATGTAGATACTTACTCATAATTGTAAAGCGCTCCACACTTATGAATAGGGATCTATATGATGCTTAAGAATCTTTCTCTTTCTTGAAAATCCAATGTTGTGCCTCTACAGTAACAATTATATATTTTTGTCTAAACCTTTTATTTTTGTTATAGGCAATGAATACTCAGAGTAATGCAGTTAGGAGTCTTGAGGAGGAGGTTGCTTCTCCTCGTGGTAATCAAGATCCTCCACTTGAAGAGGAGGTTGATGTTGAACAAGCTCCGGCCAACCCTCCACCCTTGACGGATGGAGATATAAGGTCTGCCCTTCTTCAAATGGCCCTAGCCATTACTTCTAAAGCTCAAGCCTCCACTCTCCAAGCTCAAACTATGAGGTCCAAACCAATCGGGAGGTTGCACCCCGAGCCAACCTACAAGTCTCCACTATGTCATCTCGTTTGAGAGACTTCACTCGGATGAACCCTCCCACTTTCTATGGGTCTAGGGTTGATGAAGAGCCTCAAGAGTTCATCGATGGGGTGTATAAGGTTCTCTTTGACATGGGGTTAAGTTCGAGTGAGAAGGCTGAGTTAGGCACATATCCACTCAAGGATGTGGCTCAAACTTTGTATGTTCGATGGAGAGATATTCGGCCTCTTCGGGGTGGACTGGTAATTTGGGAGATTTTCAAAAAGGCATTTATTCATCAATTCTTCCCTAGAGAGATGAGGGAGGCCAAAGTGGTGGAATTCATCAACCTTTGTCAAGGAGGTATGAGTTTTCTAGAGTATTTTATGAACTTTACTAAATTGTCGAAATATGTTCCTTCCTTGGATTTGGATCCTAGGGATGAGATGAGCTGCTTTGTGATGGGAGTATCGGATAATCTACACGAAGAATGTCATTTGGCAATGCTTCATGATAATATGAATATCTCTTGCCTGATGGTGCATGAAAGACAAGTTGAGGAAGCTAGGGCTAGGAGAAAGGCAAGAGATGCTAACAAGACAAGGTCCTTTGAAAGGGATTCTTCCAAGAATAGGCTTGAGATTCAAGATAAGCCTAGGTTCAAAAAGAGATTCGCTAATCAATTTCCAAAAACTCTGTATGAGAAAGTTGCAAAACCGAGAGCTCAAAATGGGAAGAGTGAGAACTCACCTAATGAGAAGCTGACATGTCCCAAGTGTGGAAAAGGTCATTTCGGTGAGTGTTTGGTTGGAACGGGTAATTGTTTTGGTTGTTCAAAGAGTGGACACAAGGTTCGAGATTGTCCTAACATGAAGGGGCAAGAGAAGAGTGGCCAAGTAAGTGGTTCTAGTGATGCTACAAATAAGAACCACTTCTATGCTCTTCGTACTAGGGGTGTGCAAGAGACCTCTTCCGATGTGGTGACTGGTATGTTACAAGTCTTTGCTATTGATGTTTATGCTTTACTTGATCCGGGTGCTACTTTGTCTTTTGTAACTTCTCTTGTAGCTAAAAAGTTTAATACTTTACCCGATATCTTGCATGAGCCTTTCCTAGTGTCTACACCGGTAGGTGAGTCATTTGTTGCAAAGAGGGTATATAGAAATTGTCCTATCATGTTGCCCAATAGAGTTTCTAATGTTGATCTAGTTGAACTAGATATGCTTGATTTTGATATTATTTTGGGTATGGATTGGTTGCATTCTTGTTTTGCCACCATTGATTGTAGGACAAGAGTAGTGAGGTTTAATTTCCCAAATGAACCTATTATTGAGTGGAAGGGGGGAATTTCTATTCCTAGAGGTCGTATTATTTCTTGTTTTGAAGGCTTGCATATTGATTTATAAGGGCTTCCTATATCATATAGTGAGAGTCCAAGATCTTGACTCCGAAATTCCTCCCATTGAGTCGGTCCCCGTAGTGAGTGAATTTCTGGAGGTTTTCCCTAATGACCTTCCCGGTATTCCTCCCAAATGGGAAATTGATTTTGGTTCCAATTTCCTACCGGAAACAAACCCCATTTAGGTTCCTCCTTATCGAATGGCTCCGGCCGAACTGAAGGAGTTGAAGGCACATCTTAAAGATTTGCTAGACAAGGGCTTTGTAAGGCCTAGTATTTCTCCATGGGGTGCTCCGGTCTTGTTCGTGAAGAAGAAAGATGGGTCCTTGAGATTGTGTATTGATTATCGCCAACTCAACAAAGTCACAATTAAGAACAAGTATCCTCTCCCCCGGATTGACTATTTATTTGATCAAATCCAAGGGGTAAGCTACTTATCCAAAATTGACTTGACATCGGGGTATCACCAACTAAGGGTGAGAGGTGAGGATGTACCAATGATGACTTTTCAGACTTGATATGACCACTATGAGTTTCTTATTATGTCCTTTGATCTTACTAATGCTCCGGCGGCGTTCATGTACCTAATGAATAAGGTGTTTCAGAGTTACTTAGATTCATTTGTCATTGTGTTCATTGACGACATCTTTGTATACTCGAAGAATGAAGGTGATCACATGGGTCATTTGAGGGTGGTAATGCGAACGCTTAAAGAGCATCAATTGTTTTCCAAGTATATCAAATGTGAGTTTTGGTTGAGGTCGGTGGCATTTCATGGTCACATCATCTCTAGTGAAGGAGTTGAGGTTGATCCAATGAAAATGGAAGAGGTGAGAAATTGGCCGAGACTATTGACTCCAACCAACATACGGAGTTTCTTGGGTCCTGCAGGTTTTTATCGGAGGTTTGTCGATAGTTTTGCGTCCATTGCATCTCCTTTGACTACTTAAACCCAGAAGAGCATGAAGTTTGAGAGGTCGGAAGCATGTGAAAAGGGCTTCCAAATGTTGAAAGATAGGCTTACTTCGGCTCCAGTGTTGACTTTACCGGAGGGTACAAAGGTCTTTGTGGTTTATTGTGATGCATCCCGTGTTTGTTTGGGGTGTGTACTTATGCAACATTTGAAGGTTATTTCCTATGCTTCTAGGCAACTTAAGGTGCATGAGAGGAACTATCCCACTCATGACCTTGAGTTAGCCGCCTTGGTGTTTGCTTTGAAAATTTGGAGGCATTATTTGTATGGTGTCCATGTTGATGTGTTCACCGATCATAAATGTCTCCAATATGTGTTTATCCAAAAGGAGTTGAATCTCTGACAACGAAGATAGATTGAGTAATTGAAAGACTATGATCTGAGTGTTCTTTATCATCCGGGCAAGGCGAATGTTGTAGAGGATGCTCTAAGTTGTTTGTCTATGGGGAGTGTGTCTCATGTTGATGAAACAAGAAGGACCTAGTAAAATAGGTTCATCGATTAGATAGCTTAGGAGTTAGATTGGAAGGTTCTTCAAATGGTGGTGTGACGGTCCATCATAACTTCGAATCATCCTTGGTTGTTGAGGTGAAGTCTAAACAACACCTTGATAAACCATTAATGGAGTTGAAAGAATCGGTTCTTGGCAAGTTTAATGAGTCCTTCTCCTTAGGGGGGGATGTTATTTTGTGATATCAAGGGCGGTTGTGTGTTCCTAATGTTGATGACTTGAGGAACCGTATCCTTGAGGAAGCTCATGGGTCCCATTATTCCATTCATCCAGGGTCAAAGAAGATTTATCATGACCTTAGAGAGGTGTATTGGTGGGAAGGTTTGAAAAGGCACATAGCGGAATTTGTTGCTAAGTGTCCAAATTGCCAACAAGTGAAAGCTGAGCATCTAAAAGGGGGTGGCTTACTACAAGAAATCCAAATTCCTACTTGGAAGTGGGAAGACATCAACATGAATTTTGTGGTAGGTTTTCCTAAGACCCAAAAAGGGTATGACTCCATATGGGTGGTGGTTGATAGGTTTACCAAGTACGCTCATTTCATTCCCATCAAGGCTACTTATTCGGCGGAGGATTGTGCTAATATCTTCATAGATGAGATTGTGTGTCGCCACGGTATTCCGTTATCCATCATATCGGATAGGGGTGCACAATACACATCTAGGTTTTAGAGGTCGTTTCAAGAAGGGTTGGGTACTAAGGTGAAGTTGAGTACCGCTTTTCATGCTCAAACGGATGGTCAAGGGGAACGTACTATTCAAACCCTTGAGGATATGCTTAGAGCTTGTGTCATCGATTTCAAAGGGAGTTGGGATAAGCACTTGCCTTTGGTAGAGTTTGCTTATAGTAATAGTGTTCATTCATCCATTTCCATAGATCCCTATGAAGCCTTGTATGGTAGGAGGTGTAGGTCTCCTACTGAGTGGTTTGTAGTAGGTGACTCTTCAATTCTTGGTCCCTATTTGATTTATAAAACTTTGGAGAAAATTCATATAATAAGAATTTTCTTGCAAACGGCCTATAGTCGGCAAAAGTCCTATGTGGATAATGGGAGGAGGGATCTTGAGTTTTAGGAAGGTGACAAAGTGTATTTGAAAATTTCTCCTATGAAGGGGGTTGTTAGATTTGGCAAGAAA
Organism: Solanum sitiens; assembly: GCA_016801875.1. Classification (NCBI taxonomy): domain Eukaryota; kingdom Viridiplantae; phylum Streptophyta; class Magnoliopsida; order Solanales; family Solanaceae; genus Solanum; species Solanum sitiens. The sequence continues at coordinate 1,492,076 of JABWTJ010000183.1, forward strand.
GGGAAGTTGAGCCCTCGTTATGTGGGTCCCTATGAGATCTTGCAAAGGGTTTGTAAGGTTGCCTATGAGTTGGGGTTGCCTAGTGAATTGACTTCAGTTCATCCAGTTTTCCCTGTTTCTATGCTTAAGAAGTGTGTCGGTGATCCCGAGTCCATTTTTCATATTGAGGGCCTTGGTGTCAAGGATAACCTCTCTTATGAGGAGGTTCCGGTTCAAATTCCTTATAGGCAAGTGAAGAGGTTGAGGAACAAAGAGGTTGTGTCCGTAAAAGTATTATGGAGAAATCACTTAGTTGGGGGTGCAATATGGGAGGCCGAGGCCGACATGAAGTCCTGATACCCTCATTTTTTTAATAATTGAGGTTAGCCATTCTTTTAAATAGTATAAATATGATTAGAAACTGATGTCCCTTGATTTTTGGGTGAAGAGGTGCAAAAGTTGATTTTTTGAAATATGCACAGTAAAGTGCACAGTGAGCTACAGTAAATTGCCTTCAAAATTTGAAATTTTTGTTTTTGGCTTGTTTTGGATCATGTTGTGCATGTTGACATGTTGAGTCTTTATGAAATGTTTTGTATCATGTTGATAAGTTGAACTTGATTCTAATTGACTCATGTGTGTCATGTTGAGCTCAAATGGTTGTTGTGAGAAGGAAGTACCTCATGAAGTAATGTTGAGTCTCATAGTTGGTAATTGAAGTTTTAAATTGCCTTGATTGAAATGAAACGTATTGTGTTGTATTGAAATGATGTTGGTTGGGCTGCTAGTCTTGAGTCTATTCCTTCCTTGAAAAGATTTTTTTTGTTATTCGGGGATGAATGTTCCTAAGGTGGGATAATGTAACATTTCGAAATCACAATACATATCATTAAGCTTAGCATAGGTGTCGCGAAGTCTAGACACTGTTTTTAAGGTTAGTTTAATGAATATAGGTTACTTAGGAAGTTTTGGAACTAAAATGTTCAAGAACGTCCATGACGTCCGAAAGTTGGTTCAAAGAGGTGCTAGTGTGACTTGTCCTATTTTACTAGTTTTTAAGAGTCTGAATTTAACAAAATCTTGTGAAAATGTGTGTAACACGTGTTAGGGATGTTTCATGGTCAAAACTTCTCGGGTACGACTCCCCAAGGACCAACAAAGGGTCCTTGAGGTGGACCCTTGCGGAACTGCCTGGGCAGTGTGCATCAACGGGATGGCCTATGGTCCGTATGTTGAATAATGGACCGTTGGTGCCAACGTTGCCCCACACATGGCCAAGAGTTGGCAGTGTACATCGACGGGGCAACCCACGGCCCGTGCATGGACCAATGGACCATCGATGCCACCATCTCTCCTCACTTAGACAATCATTGGTAGGGAGCACCTACGGAACCACCTACGGTTCATGAGTGGACTGATGGGAAATCGATGCCTCCATCGTACCACACTTATACTTGAGGAGGAGGCCCTCGGATGCACAAGAATTTGACCGAGACGATGGAAGAGCAGCACGGAGGGGGACCAATCTGTCGACTCACAGACGGACCGTCGACGGGGTCTCGTATGTGAGGGGTTGGTAAGTTCCTGCACGTTTAAGTTCATTCCAATAATTAGTTAGTTGGTTTATGTAGTTAATTAAGGGATTAATGGGGGTCTAATTAAGTTAGTTAGTCACCCAATAAAGTCCCTAACCTTATTTAATCTAAAAACAACTCAAGAACAAATTACTCTATCTTCTCTCTTCTTTTTCTCTCTACCGGAAGACTCCATTGAAGCTAAGCCTAGGGGGTGAATTGGGGGCTAGAAAAGGGTGGATTTATCTTTAAATTCTCATCAAAACATTAAGGTATGGGATCTCTCACCTTTGAGACCTCTTTCCTCAAAGGGTTCATTCAAATTGATTTCAAAACTAGGGATTTCTAATGGGTATCATCCAATTCCTAATTTGATGTTATGAATTGAGTTGTTAATGTTTACTTTAGGTTGTATTGAGTTGATTAATATGTATTTTAACTTGATTATAGTAATTTATGATGGTCTTGTCTTAATTGGACAATATGATCCCAAGTCCCTAACTATAAGTTGTGATCTTGATGCATATTGTAGTTTAATCATTCAATCGACTTACTTAAGGGTTTAATCACTTGTAGATGATGTTGTTTATGATGTTTAGGAACAAATTAGGATGATGAATAGTCTTTCATGCTAGTTATTGATAGGTGATCTAGTTATGATGAATTGACTTAATCCTAAGCTTTGATCTACTAGTGAATTATGAAGTAGTGAGTCTTCTATACTTGTAATTGCATTGGTTATTGAGTTATGGTGATTTGATGACCTAATTGGGTTTAACTAAGGGATGATGGTAAGACCTTGACGATGGTGAATTGTGAAGAAGACTTGGTAAGTCTTGTGACCTCATACTTTATTTTAATTATGGTTAATTGTGATTAAGTAATGATGATATGTTGGAGCATGCCTTGTTTCGTATTTATAGGTTAGTATTATGTTGAATTGAAATGTCTTGGTATGGTTGTGAGGTTGATTAAGATGTAAAGATATAAGTGTGATGATGATTATCAATGTGCCTTATTATGAAAGAAAATGTAAAGTGTTAACCTTACTTATGTGAATTGTGGTGAAAGGCTTCTACTCATGCAATTCCTACTGAGCTATTATCATGATGATTATACAAGGGATAGACCTTATGACCTACACTAATTTATGATTGATAAATATAGATTAAAGACATTTCAATAATGGACTATCTTAGCACCGAATGAACTTGACAATGGGAGGTAATGGCTTTCCAATAGAGGAAGTGTTATCCTTTGGTCCTATATGTGATGTTGACTCCCCATTGAGGGATACTCATTTCATTGATTCCCATGAGATAAGGCCCTAATTACCAAGGGGTATGTATAGGGAAATTCCTATCTCTTATTTCTTGAACTATGTTGCCCCCATAGGAGGACTAGCTAGTGGATCCCCCTAGAAATTTACGTTTATGTTAGGTTTTACCTTGGTTGGTAGACCAGCTTCTATCGGTGTAAGGTTTCATGACATCGGATTCCACATTAGCTAATGTGGTCAATGTCGGTTAAGGCAAGTGTTCCCTAAACAAAAATGAAGTAATGATGTATAGGCTAACTAAGGTGACTTGAGGGGTTTGACTTAGATTAGGTAGAGGTATGGGACTCTACCTATGCCTTGAACTAGTTTGCCTCGATAGGAGCTTTAGGTGGTCAATATTCTATATGTAAATGATAATAAAGGTAAATGACTTTACATGATGATTATGATGCTTATGAACATGCAATTGGTCTTTATTGTTAAAGTATGAACTTATGTGTGTTGAAGGTTATGTTATGTGAAGTAAGTTACTATTTATAATCTTATAATAGTAAGTTACTATTTATAATTCTTATTTGGTTACTATTTATGATTATTATTTGGTTACTTGATTAAGTAGGGTTATGGGGCTTTGCCATTGCACTTGTGGCTTCATAAGGGTTATATTTGGTTGTCTTGCTTTACTATTCACATGATTAACTCTTACTCATGCTTGTAATGAGATTACTTTATGTTAGAGTTATATGAGATTATGGGTTCAAATATGTGATATGCATATAATTGCTTTTGTTTGATTGAACATGTTTAAATGGTTGGTCTAGTTTATTGATTGTGCATAAAGGTATAAAATAGCATGATTTAACTAAATGTCCCTTTTTAGCATGTTTTGTTGTTATGTGTGCATATGGTCTCATACTTAGTACATGTGGCATACTAACCCTATTTTCTCCCTTTTTCCCAAACACTTTAGGTTCCGGTCGTTGAGGTTTGGTTCGAGGCGATTGAGAAAGATGGTTGGATACTCTTATCATCCAAGTAGTATGTCCTCATTTTCCCGAGAATGATGCCGATATTCTACCTACGGATTTGCTTAGATATTATGACATCTATGTTGACTCTATTTTTCATTTGAAGACAAAGTTGTATAAAGACTATATGTGGCTTACTTTTATTGTTGTAGGGTTATCCCCATGTTGATATTGTCGTCCTATATGGTTTATGAGATGAGACGGAACTTATGACTCTAATTCTATCTTATATATGTATATGAAATAAAAGTAAAAGACTATGTAATCTTCATATACGAACGGGTCTATGTATACTCGATATTAATTCTATTATGTGGATGTAGAGGTCTATGTAAACCTCCTATTAGATATAGTTAAAAAGTTCTAATTTTTCCACATATTTTAGCCAATGAATGTTATGATGAATGCTAAGTGTTAGACTTAGTCCTCAAAGAGGATGACGAAGCCAGTTACGTCTAGGGGATGCTCCCCGGATGTGACAACTAAGAACTCATAGTGATCATATCTTGTTCAGAATGCCATCTTTTCTATATCCTCACCTCTCTCCCTAAGTTGGTGATACCCCTATCTCAAGTCAATCTTATAAAAGTAGCTTGCCCCTTAGAGTCTATCAAATAACTGATCAATCCGAGGGAGAAGATACTTGTTATTAATAGTTACTTTATTGAGTTAGCGATAGTAAATGCACATTCTAAGGGACCCATTCTTCTTCTTCTCAAACAAAACCGAGCACCCCATGGAGAAATACTTGGTCTAATGAAGCCTTTGTCTAGTAAATCCTTGACTAAAGCCTTCAACTCTTTCAACTCGGCCGGAGCCATCCGATAAGGAAGAATTGAAATGGGATTCCGGGATGATCATTAGGAAAGACCTCCGGTGTAACAACCCAAAAATGACTATGCTATGTAATGCCTAAACGTACCTAGAATGCCTAGATAAGACCGGGTTCACACGACTTGTTGCGCGTGGAACCAGACCTCAGAACCTATGCACTAGCCTAGCCAACCAACTTGGAGAGTTATTTGAGCTAGGCAAGGTTGGAACTAACCATGTAGGGCACCCGAATTGAAGAGATTCACCCGGATGAGTTTTTACCCGACTTGAAAGGGGTAATCTTAGGTTTGGATGGTCTAGGGGTAAAATGGTCTTTTCCAGGCTAGGGGTAGTATTGTAATTACCCTAAGTATTTAATTAATTAAAAAATTAATTTGAAGAGGAGGGCAATTCGGGTAGGGTTGGCCGAATTTGACCCTTTTTCGCAAGTTAAGCTTCACCCGGGTTCGATTCTTGGTGGAAGCATTATTAAATTAATTAATTTATATTAATTATCTGATTTAAGTAAGGGAATAATTAGTAATTTCACCTAATCCTTTAAAAAAATAGATTTTAATATTAATGAGGAGTCCTAGTTTGACTAATTCCTAAACTAAAACTCCTAATCATAAGCTACCTATCCACTCTCTTTCTCATGCTTATTTACTCTTAATTCTCACGTCTCTACACCATCTCTCTCATGTCTGACCATCAGCAAAAGAACACAAAAAAACCAAAGTTCAACTCTTGAAGAACTTACACACAAAAACTCAAAAGAAAAACTAAGCTAAAAAACAAAAACAAAAAAAAATTGTTCTTGACGGGTTGTGCTTGGAGTTTTTTGGTGAGGCTTTGGTGTTGTGGAGTTTGCTGCCATTGGTGAAGATTTGGAGGGTGTTCATCGACAAAAGGTATTGGTTTTCTTACTCTTGGTCCCGTTCCCAAGAGACCCCTAGGATTCAGTCGATTCTAATCCGAAAACTAGGATTGTTTCCCAGTTGCATGTCCCTGTCACTAGCTCCTATTGATGGTTGTAGGTTGGTCTGTCTGCTGGTAGATATTAGGCGTGTAACGTGTTTTCGTGATAATTTTGTGTATGCATGTATGTTCAGAATTATGTGAGAAATGGAAGTTGTTTTTCCAAAAATAGGTAGTCACGGATTGGAGCATGAAAAGGCATGTTTAATTTCTTGTATGTTACGTGCAATTGCTTGTGTAAATCGTGATGTTCATAAGTGGTGTAATGTTGCTAAATTGAGTGCTAACTCTTGATCAAATATAACCATGAAAATGCACCTAAAGATGTACTAAATGATCCACGAAATGTCCTAAGAACTAACGTGTAAATGTTGCTAATAGGGGCTAGAAAAATGTTATCAAATTTCTAGCATTCTGGAAATTTCGTTCGGCCAGCTTACTGGATTTTTTTTAAAATTTAAATAGAAAAATAAAAATGCATGAGGTCATTGGGGATTGAGGCGTGTGGGGTTCTAACCCACAACCTCTGGGATAGGTGAGGGAGAGAGGACAAAAAAATGAAATCAAAAAAATAAAATGAGGCATGTGGGGATCGAACCCACAACCTCTTGGATAAACAAGGGAGTTAAGGAAAAATTTAAATAAAGGAAAAATGAGGTTGTGGGGAATCGATCCCACACCCTCATGGTCTAAACGGAAGAATTAAGTAAAGAAAGAAAATAAAAGGAATGTGGGAGTGGGGATTCGATCTTTGGTCCCCAGGCTGAAATGTTTAAGACAAAAATCAAGAAAAGAAAGAAAGGAAGTGTAGGTGTCGGGAATTGATCTCTGTTTCACTAGCCAAGAATTCTCTATCAACAAAAAAATTATAAAGAAAACTAACTAAGTGTTATACAAGGGATTTGAAATAGGGTTCCCTTGCCCGATTCCGTATTGACACATAAATCTTACGTGATTAAATAATTAATGAATGTTGCCATTAGGAATCAAAATTGAGACCTTGGCATACTTACAAGATACATAAGTCTTGTACCACATAATCTTGGGTAAGTTTAAGTCACTTAGATGAATTATGAGTGAAGCCTCATGGCTTGTACGTATTAATTCATAAGTCCAGCGTACGTTAAAAGTAGATGAACTTAAGATGTATGTGACGAATTGATGTGTTCCCAGGAGGGGTAAGTAAGGGTGTGAAACACACTAAAAGGCCAAGTGCATTGGCATATAATGAAATGAACATTCACGTAAAAAGGGGTAAGTAATTATGATGAGCTAATATGCTAAAGTTAATGAATGTGGTGACAACATGATAAGGGGATAATGTGAAATATGAGATAAATCTCAGATGAACTTAAGTAAGTGTTACCAATAACGTACTCACCTATGAGAGTGTAAAGTTAATAAAGAGATCAGTCTCTAAGAAACACTCTAATGAAAGTATTGAGATTAATACACACTTAATACTAATGATGAGATGATAAATAATCTATGAGCAATGATGCCCTCATGCTAGAATCCCGCTTCTATGATGTGTGAGATGAATGTAATGGAACTTTATACGGAGCACCGATAGGCTAGCTATGAGTCGCGATTCCTTCTTCCGGGAAGGCAGAGGTTCGTGTAAATCTCATGAGATGAACTATCCATTTAGGCGGGTATGGGTCTCCTTATATCTCATAGTCTTTGAACCTATGCAGCCAACATAGGGATCTAGCAGGGTTCAATTCCCTATATACGCTAGCATGTTTTGGTTTCACTTTGGCCGGTGATTCCACCTCTTTTTGGTGTTGGGTAGACACAGGATTTCATGGAGCTAACATGATCTATGTCGGTTAAAGTTAAAATTCCCAAAGAAAAAATGAGGCCAGCCTCAATAATGCACAATATGAAATAAATGATACCAAAGGAGTTTGGTTAGGATAATCAAGAGGTGAACTAGACTAAAGTAATGACACTAGGTCGTTCTTGGTCATTGCACAATGAACCCGATGAGAGTCGTAAACTATATCCTATGTATAGCTGGTATTGCACCATTCTATGAATTAATGAAACGAATGAAAATGAAGTATGCATGAATGAATGAAGCAGACTCGATGTTTGCTAAAGAAGGCTCCCTAGTTGAGGTCCCATATGTTGAGCCCTCATTTTGTGAAGTCCTAATGTTAAGTCCATGATTGCAAGGTCTCATGGCATATGAAAAAATGATATGTGGTATATGTACGTGCTATATGAAATATGTTATGTGCTGTGTGCAATATGAAAAGAATGATGATGCATGTTACTCTCATAGCATGACTTTCCTAATCAGATTTGGCAAGTCCACTGACTTGACTTTCCATAACTCATATCGTTACGAGAGAGATCTTCTTGATCATGCATGTCCTTCGTGTGCGCTTGCATACACCCATACTTAGTACAGGTGTATACTAATCCCATACAATACTCTACTTTTAGGTGGACTTGCAGGTGGACGCTATAGCTTACGAGACTACGTTGGAGCTATCCGGACATGAAACATTCATCCGTACTTGGTAGGCCCTCATACTTTCGAGGATGCTTATCTTTTATATTCTAGCTTAGACGTAGGCATGAGCTAGTGGAGAGTGTTCCACTAGCGTTTCTTTCTTACTTATTTCGACGTTGTATTGGTTCCATTTTGGCAACTTTATATTTATGCAGTTATGAACTATTTCCTTCATTTGATTATCTCATTATTAGATGGTTTTGGTGAACTGATGTGATATATTGTATTTCTTACTATGAAGTCTATGTATACTTCAAAGCAAACAAAAGTTTTAAATTTTCCGCTAAAATTAACCTATACGATGTAATGATGACGTATGTAGGCTTGTCTGCGACCTCTGAGAGGTCAACGACGCCGGTTTCGACTAGGGTCTAGACCCCGGTCATGACAAACGTGGTATCAGAGCATTAGCTTTAATTCCAAGGATAATAATTTCACATCAACCACATCGAGTAGTTTCTAACTTATGGTAGTGAAGTGCACCACTATCATGAATTAGAGAGTGCATGATGCTTAGGAAAATTTCTCTTCTTCTGATGTTATCGTTCTTTCCTTAATGTTTGATTTCTTGGTTATGAGCGTATCTAACATCAATTCTTATGTTTTCAGAAACTGAACACAAGGGGGAGCACTGGTCGGGGAAGAGTGGGAGCAGCTGCTGGGTGCAACCAAGTTCCACCCCAGGCTACAGCTGTAGGAGTGGCCATGCCAGTTAACCCAGTTGGGTTGACTGATGCTGAGGTGTGGACAACTTTGTCACAGATGGCTCAAGCCATAACCGTGCAGGCTCAGGATAGATGGCCCAGGCCAATAGATAGGAGGTTTAGCAGGAGAACCCACCAGCCCACAACATGGTGAACAGGTTGTGAGATTTTACGAGGATGAATCCTCCAATCTTTACAGGATCTAAGATTCCAGAGGATCCTCAGGAGTTCGTGGAGTAGGTCCAGAAGATTCTGGTGGCGATGGGGGCCACGGAGATTGAGAAAGTGAGCTGGCCTCGTACCAGCTAAAGGATGTTGCACAAGCTTGGTGCAAGATGTGGCAGGATAGCAGGGCGTTTGGCGGAGGTCCGATCACATGGGAGCTATTTAAGACAGCCTTTCTGGAGAGGTTCTTCTCCAGAGAGATAAGAGAGGCTAAGGTGGAGGAGTTCATAAACCTTAAGCAGGGCTCGATGACTGTCAGGGAGTATTCCTTGAAATTCGTTAAATTGTCTAGGTATGCCACTTACCTTATGTCGAACATCAGGGATGAGATGAGCAGGTTCCTTACAGGAATCTAAGAGGAATTGGAGAAGGAGTGTAGGGCTGCGATGCTCCATGAAAGCATGGACTTGTCCAGGCTGATGGTACATGTACAACAGGTTGAGGACAGCCGAAAGAAGAGGAGAGTCCGTGAGGTCAGAAGGACTAACCCTTCTGACTAGACAGGTTCCAGCAGAGGTGGTGGCTGGAGAACTTTTGGAGTTTGTGATCAGCCTAGATTTAAGAAGGGGCATCAGAGTTCAGGGAACTCTAACTCTTAGAGGAGTGCAGCACCCAGAGGAGGCAGACCCAAGCCCAAGAACGGACATGGAGGTGATGTGCAGCGTCCTAGAAAGGAATGTGGAAAGTGTGGCCTTATTCAAAGTTGAGAGTGCAGACTAGGCACAAAGGTCTGCTTCGGTTGCGGAAAGAACGGACACATGGTCAGGGACTGCCCACAGAATAGGGGTCAGGCTGGAGGTAATGCTCAGCCTAGGCCTAATCCCCAAAATGCTACTGCAGCCGAGCCTCCTAAGAGGAACAGATTCTACGCCTTGAAGGGCAGGGAGGAGCAGGAGAAGTCTGCTGATGTGGTCATGGGTATGCTGCAAGTTTTCTCAACCTGTGTTTATGCTTTACTTGATCCAGGGTCTACGCTTTCTTTTGTGACTCCCTTGGTTGCTCTTACTTTTGAAACACTACTTGAGGTTTTGCATGATCCTATTGTAGTTAGTACTCCCTTAGGATAAAATATGAGAGCTGATAGGGTTCATAAAGACTGCCCAATAGTAGTATGTGGTAAGACTATCTGTGCAGACCTTGTTGAGTTACCCATAAATGACTTCGATATTATACTTGGTATAGACTGGCTCCATAAATGTTATGCCTTCGTGGATTGTCATAGTAGGTTTGTGAGATTCAATTTCCCTAATGAATTAGAGCTGGTCTGGGAGGGGTACAATTCGAGTCGTTCAAGTCCCTTGATTTCGAACCTAAAAGCTAATAAAATGATGTCAAAGGGATTGTTATTCCATCTTGTGAGTGTCAATGATCTAGATCATGACATTCCTTCCATAGATTCTGTGCCTGTAGTGAATGAGTTCCAAGATGTTTTCCCCGATGATTTCCCTGGATTCCCTCCCTCTCGAGAGATTTATTTTGGTATCGACCTAGATCCCGATACCAAACCGATTTCAATTCCTCCCTACAGAATGGATCTAGCTGAACTCAAAGAGTTGAAGCTGCAGTTAAAAGATCTCACTGATAAGGGCTTCATCGAGCCGAGCATATCCCCTTGGGGCGCTCCAGTGCTGTTTGTGAAAAAGAAGGATGGAACCCTTAGGATGTATATCGATTATCGGCAGCTCAACAAAGTCAATATAAAGAACAGGTATCCACTTCCCAAAATAGATGACTTATTCGATCAGCTCCAAGGGTCTAGTTTCTTCTCAAATATTGATCTTCATTCCGGGTATCATCAACTTAGGGTTAGGGATGAAGATATCCCAAAGACAGCCTTTCGTACCCGTTATGGTCATTATGAGTTCCTAGTCATGTCATTTGGTATCACTAATGCACCAGCTGCATTTATGGACCTCATGAACCGAGTCTTCCGTGAATACTTTGATTATTTCGTCATAGTAGTCATTGATGACATCCTCATCTACTCTAAGACCAAGGAAGAGAATAAATAACATTTGAGACTAACCTTGCAGGTACTTAGACGACATCAACTGTATGCCAAATTCAAAAAGTGTGAATTTTGGCATAGATCAGTCACCTTCCTGGGTCATGTTATGTCCGATCAGGGTGTGGAGGTGGACCCCAGAAAGACTGAGGCTGTTAAGATCAGGCCAAGACCTCTTACTCCCACCGATATCCGTAACTTTATGGGATTGGCTGGTTACTACCACAGGTTCGTTGAGGGTTTTTCTTCCATTGATGCCCCACTGACAGCTTTGACTAAGAAGAAAGCCAAGTTCAAATGGGCGGAGACTTGTGATCAGAGTTTCCAGGAGCTCAAGGTCAGACTCACTTCAGCCCCAATGCTTATGTAACCTAAATATGGTAAGAATGACACTGTTTATTGTGACGCATCTAGGGTTGGTTTGGGTTTTGTTCTTATGCAGGGTGGTAATGTGATAGCCGATGCATCCAGATAGCTCAAGGTTCATGAGAAGAATTATCCCACTCATGACCTGGAGTTGGCAGCTGTGGTGTTTGCATTGAAGCTATGGAGGCATTACTTGTATGGAGTGCATGTGGATGTGTTCACAGACCACAAGAGTCTCCAGTACGTGTTCACATAGAGGGAGTTGAATCTACGTCAGCGGAGATGGTTGGAGTTATTGAAGGACTATGATATGAGTGTCCACTACCATCCAGGGAAAGAAAATGTTGTAGCTGATGCTTTGAGCAGGTTGAGCATGGGGAGTACAACCCACGTTGATGATGGGAAGAAGGAGTTAATGAAGGATGTACACAAACTAGCTAGACTGGGTGTGCGGTTGATGGCTTCTACTAGCGGGGGTGTTTAAGTTCATCCTAGTTCTGAATCATCCTTGGTAGTTGAAGTCAAGAAGGGTCAGCATCTTCATCATGTTTTGATGGAGTTGAAGGACTCAGTGCTGATAAAGATTAATGAGTCCTGTGCTTTGGGTGGTGACGGCATACTTAGCTACCAGGACAGGCTGTGTGTACCAGACGTGGATGATTTCCGGACCAAGATTGTTGCAGAGGCCCATGGTTCCACGTATTCGATACATCCAGGTTCCACCAAGATGTATCATGACCTCAAGAAGGTCTATTGGTGGGATGGCTTGAAGAAGGACATTGCTGAGTATGTGGCCAAGTGTCCTAATTGTCAGTAGGTTAAGGCGAAGCACCTTAAGCCTGGTGGTCTTACTCAGATGATTGAGGTTCCGACTTGGAAATGGGAGGCCATTAACATGGACTTCGTGGTTGGTCTTCCGAGGACTAGGAGACAGTATGACTCCATTTGGGTTATTATGGACAAGATGACTAAATCTGCCCAATTTATCTTTGTGAAGTCTACTTACAGGCCCGAGGATTATGCGAGACTCTATATTGATGAGATTGTGAGGTGGCATGGGATTCCTTTGTCTATCATTTCAGATAGAGGAGCTCAGTTCACTTTGCATTTTTGGAAATCCTTCCAAAAGATCTTAGGCACGCAGGTAAAGCCCAGTACTGCCTTCCATCCTCAAACTAATGAGCAGGCAGAGCGCACCATTCAGACATTGGAGGACATGTTGAGGGCGTGTGTGATCGACTTTAGAGGTAGTTGGGACGACCATCAGCCATTGATAGAGTTCTCATACAATAACAGCTATCACTCCATTATTGGGATGGCACCGTTTGAGGCACTATATGGTAGGAGGTGTAGGTCTCCAGTTGGGTGGTTTGAGGTTGGAGAGTCATCTTTTTTGGGTCCAGAGATCATTCATTAGGCCTTAGAGAAGGTCAGGGTGATTAGGGACAGGTTGGCTACTTCTTACAGTCGGCAGAAGTCTTATGCAGATAACAGGAAGCAACCCTTAGAGTTTGATGTTGGTGACCAAGTATACTTGAAGATATCACCCATGAAGGGGGTGACGAGGTTTGGCAGTGGGGGAAGTTGAGTCCGCGGTACGCCGGGCCATACGAGATTCTACAGCGTGTGGGTGAGGTGGCCTATGAGTTCGCTTTGCCTGTGGAGCTAGCTTCTGTTCATCTAGTCTTTCATGGCTCTATGTTAAAGAAGTGCCTTGGTGATCCAACATCGATTCTGCCTGTTGAAGGTTTAGGGGTTGATGAAGACTTGTCCTATGAGGAGGTTCCTGTTGAGATTTTAGACCATCAGGTAAAGAGACTGAGAAACTAGGAGTTTGCCACAGTGAAGGTATTGTGGAGGAACCATCTTGTTGAGGGTGCTACGTGGGAGGCTTAGGCCGATATGAGATCCCGCTATCCTCATCTTTCCAGCTCTTGAGGTTAGACTCCTTACTCTTAAGTCTAAGTTTCCTTGTCTCCTCTATTCATTGTTGATATTGCTTGAATGTGTAAAGTACTTATGTTATGATATGACTAACATTGTGCTAGATAATTGGAAGTGTCATTCGGGGAAGAATGTTCCTAAGGGGGGGATAATGTAACAACCTGAAAATGACTATGCTAAGTAATGCCTAAACGTACCTAGAATGCCTAGATTAGACCGGGTTCACACGGCTTGTTGCGCGTGGAACCATACCTCAAAACGTATTCACTAGCCTAGCCAACCAACTTGGTGAGTTAGTTGAGCTAGGCAAGGTTGGAACCAACCATGTAGGGCACCCGAATCGAAGAGACTCACCCGATATCGGACTTGAAAGGGGTAATCTTAGGTTTGGAGGGTCTAGGGGTAAAATGGTCTTTCCCAGGCTAGGGGTAGTATTGTCATTACCCTAAGTATTTAAATAATTAATTAATTAATTTAAAGAGGAGGGAAATTCGGGTAAGGTTGGCCGAATTTGACCCTTTTTCGCAAGTTAAGCTTCACCCGGGTTCGATCCTTTGTGGAAGCAATGTTAAATTAATTAATTTATATTAATTATCTGATTTAAGTAAGGGCATAATTAATAATTTCACCAAATCCTTTACAAATCAGATTTTAGTTAATTAATGAGGAGTCCTAGTTTGACTAATTCTAAACTAAAACTCCTAATCCTAAGCTACCTATCCACTCTCTTTCTCACGTCTCTCCACCATCTCTCTCACGTCTGACCATCAGTAAAAGAACAGAGAAAAACCAAAGTTCTATTCTTGAAGAACTTACACACAAAAATTCAAACGAAAAACTAAGCTAAAAATGAAAAAAAAATAATGTTCTTGACGGGTTGTGCTTGGTGTTTGGTGGTGAGACTTTGGTGTCGTGGAGTTGGCAGCCATTGATGAAGATTTGGAGGGTGTTGATCGACAAAAGGTATGGGTTTTCTTACTCTTGGTGCCGTTCCCAAGAGACCCCTAGGATTCAGTCGATTCTAATCCGAAAACTAGGATTGTTTTCCCGTTGCATGTCCCTGTCACTAGCTTCTATTGATGGTTGTAGGTTGGTATGTCTGCTGGTAGATATTAGGCGTGTAACATGTTTTCATGATAATTATGTGTATGTATGTATGATCGGAATTATGTGAGAATTGAAGATGTTTTTCCGAAAATAGGTAGTCACGGATTGGAGAATGAAATGGCATATTTAATTTCTTGTATTTTACGTGCAATTGCTTGTGTAAATCGTGATGTTCATAAGTGGTGTAATATTGATGAATTGAGTGCTAACTCTTGATCAAATGTAACCATGAAAATGCACCTAAATATGTACTAAATGATCCACGAGATGTCCTAAGAACTAACGTGTAAATGCTGCGATTAGGGGCTAGAAAAATGTGATCAAATTTCCAGCATTTTGGAAATTTGGTTCGGCCAGCTTACTAGAAAAAATTTAAACTTTATAAAAAAATTAAAAATGCATCAGTTCATTGGGGATTGAATCCAAGACCTCACCATATTCAAGTTATAGACAAATTCAATAATAAAAATGAGGTAAGGGGGATTCGAAATGGGGTATGGCTCAAGTGAAAAGTTAGGAGAAAAATTAAATGAGGCGTGTGGGGTTCGAACCCACAACCTCTGGGATAGGTGAGGGAGAAAGGAGAAAATAATAAAATGAGGCATGTGGGGATCGAACCCACAACCTCTCGGATAAACAAGGGAGTTAAGGAAAAATTTAAATAAAGGAAAAATGAGGTTGTGGGGAATCGATCCCACACCCTCTTGGTCTAAACGGAAGAATTAAGTAAAGAAAGAAAATAAAAGGAATGTGGGAGTGCGGATTCGATCTTAGGTCCCCAGGCTGAAATGTTTAAGACAAAAATCAAGAAATGAAAGAAAGGAAGTGTAGGTGTCGGGAATTGATCTCGGGTTCCCTAGCCAAGAATTCTCTATCAACAAAAAAATTATAAGGAAAACAAACTAAGTGTTATACAAGTGATTTGAAATAGGGTTCCCTTGCCCAATTCCGTATTGATACATAAGTCTTACGTGATTAAATAATTAATGAATGTTGCCTATAGGAATCAAAATTGAGACCTTGGCATACTTACAAGATACATAAGTCTTGTACCACATAATCTTGGGTAAGTATAAGTCACTTAGATGAATTATGAGTGAAGCCTCATGGCTTGTACTTATTGATTCATAAGTCCAGCGTACGTTAAAAGTAAGTGAACTTAAGATGTATGTGACGAATTGATGTTACCCCAGGAGGGGTAAGTAAGGGTGTGAAACACATTAAAAGGCCAAGTGCATTTAAATATAATGAAATGAACATTCACGTAAAAAGGGGTGAGTAATTATGATGAGATAATATGCTAAAGTTAATGAATGTGGTGACAACATGATAAGGGGCTAATGTGAAAGATGAGATAAATTTCAGATGAGCCTAAGTAAGTGTTACTAATAACGTACTCACCTATGAGAGTGTAAGGTTAATGAAGAGAACAGTCTCTAAGAAACACTCTAATGAAAGTATTGAGATTAATACACACTTAATACTAATGATGATATGAGAAATCATCTAATGAGCAATGATGCCCTCATGCTATAAGCCAGCTTCTATGATGTGTGAGATGAATGTAATGGAACTTTATACGGAGCACTGATTGGCTAGCTATGAGTCGCGATTCCTTCTTTCGGGAAGGCAGAGGTTCGTGTAAATCTCATGAGATGAGACTGTCCGTTTATGCGGGTATGGGTCTCCTTATATCCCCTAGTCTTTGAACCTATGCAGCCAACATAGTGATCTTGTTGGGTTAAATTCCCTATATACGCTAGCATGTTTTGGTTTCCCTTTGGCCGGTGATTCCACCTCTTTTTGGTGTGGAGTAGATGTTGACACCCAATTTTGGCCTAACATTTTAAAAATTCGTGATTTTTAAGTTTATTTATTTAATAGTTCAAAAATATATTTTTTTAATAATTTTTAATAAGTTTATCGATAACTGTCTTTATTTATTAGAATTTAGAATTTCTTATTGTTTAATTTTAAAATTGCATCTTTACATTGTTAATATTCTATCACGACCCAAAATCGAGCCGCGAGTGGCACCCACACTTATCCTACTATGTGAGCGAACCCACCAATCTAAAACCCCAACATATTGGACAAAAATACAAAGCGGAAGACTTAAAACTCATTAACGAAATCAATTAAATAACTTCTAAAATTTATAACTCATTACCCCCAAAATCTGGAAGTCATCATCACAAGAACATCTATCCTCAAGTTACTAATCTAAAAGTATCTAAGAAGCTAAAATAAATAAAAGGCTAGTCCATGCCGGAAGTTCAAGGCATCAAGACTTGAAGAGAAGATCCAGTCCAAGCTAGAAGCATTAGCTCACCCTGAAATCCGGTGTAGTGAAGACATGCTAGAATTGCTGTTGAGTTGAAGACGACGGTACGTTTGCTGCATTCCCCAAATAACAAAGAAAAAAACAACAAGTAGGGGGTCAGTACAAAACACAAGTACTGAGTAGGTATCATCGGCCAACTCAAAATAGAAAACAGTATATATCAGTTCATATCATAAATCAACTACAATACTCAACATGTAGCAACAAGTACTATAATCATCAATAAGTACTACCAAGTTCATCCATGAGGACTCAAGCCTCAATACCACACTCATTTGGGAAATTAGGTTCATTACATTGAGTATATTAACATCTCTCAAGATTTATTATCTTTCTTCCTCTTGTGTCGGTACGTGACACTCCGACCCCCTACTACTATGTGTCGGAACGTGACACTCCGATCCCTTAATTCTACGTGTCGGTTCGTGACACCCGATCCCTTAATACTATGTGTCGGAACGTGACACTCCGATCCCCTAATTCTATGTGTCGGAACGTGACACTCCGATCCCCTAATTCTACGTGTCGGTTCGTGACACCCGATCCACTAATACTATGTGTCGGAACGTGACACCCCGATCCCCTAATTCTATGTGTCGGAACGTGACACTCTTCGATCCCCGCTTTACGTTCGGTTCGTGAACCCGATCCCCTATACTATGTGTCGGAACGGTGACACCCGATCCACTAACATCATTCTATCAATTCATCAAGCCTTCTTTTATACCAAGGCATCATCAATAACAAGGTGAATTAGGGTTCTTCAAGATTTTGGATTCAAAAGCTTCATTATGCTTATTTTATCACAATCACATAATCACATTCATGCAAGCATACAATTAAGCATATAGAAAGGTTTACAATACTACCAATACATATCATTCACTATTAGGAGTTTACTACGAATAGTATCAAAACCATAACCTACCTTCACCAAGGATTCTTGATCAATTAAGGAATCTCTCAAAGCTTTTTGTTTCCTCTTTGTTTGTCTCTCTCTATCGATCGTTCCTCTCTTCTCCTTATTCTCTCTATTTTTTTTTCTTCTTCAAAACCCTCTCTCTTTTCACTAATTAGCATCTAATTAGGTATAAAAGATGAGGAAATAACCCACTAAGTAACTCAAGGTCATCTCCTTTACACCCCCAAGAATTTGAGTTATTAATATTAACCCACGAAGTTCATAATTATAGCAGGAATAGTCCAAACGCCCCTTTAAAACTTACCCAGAAATTCGACCCAGACTGGGATTACGCAACCTGTGACGGCCCGTCGTGCCTGCGACGGTCCGTCCTGCACTTCCGTCACGACGGACAGAGAATTTCTCCCAGTCCCCAATTCTCAAGAGTTGAAGTGTTTTGAAACGGAAACTCACAACGGTCCGTCGTGTCTGTGACGGTCCGTCCTGCACTTCCGTCACGATGGACAGAGAATTGCTCTCAGTACCCAATTCTCAAGAGTTGAAGTGTTTTGAAACGGAAACTCACAACGGTCCGTCGTGTCTGTGACGGTACGTCCTGCAGGTCCGTCACAGAGTTCAGAGAGTCGATTTCAGCACTCAAATATAAGAATTCCAAGTGTTTGGAACGAGACACCCTCGACGGTCCGTCGTGCCCATGACGGTCCGTCGTTGGATACGTCGTCTCAGACAATTTTTCCAGAAATAAAATCTGCTGCTCAAAACGACTAAGCAGGTCGTTACATCTAGTTGGTTTATTTGTTTGCTATTTATGTTTTCCATTTCTTGATTTATTTTTTCACTTTCTTTTATCCATTCTTTTGGTTTTCTTTGTTTATTATTTACTCTTTTTGCTCCTATTTTATATCTACATGGTGTAGTAAACCACCAATGAGTTTTAGTTATAATATGAGGATATAGTCTATATAAAAATGGCATTCCTAATAACATATCTTTTGTTGTAAATTCAAAATTATACATTTCTTCTATTATTAAGATTTTATCCCATATTTGTATTTTTATATTTTTTGCTTTATATGTAATCATACTACTTTCATTGTTGAATCCTGTTACTACCATAGGTGTTTTTAATTTTTCCCATTTATCTTCTGGTAAACAATTATATTTACATATATTTGTCTCTGCTCCTGTATCTAGCATAGGTGTATATCTGTTGTGATATCCTTCTAGAATAATTTTTGCAAGTATATATATCTTCATTACTCATTTTGTTCTTTTTATAATTATTTTCTTATTTTGACAGGTTATGATTAGTTGTTCATCTTCGACAATAACTTTACATATGGCCTTATATTATTTGGCCAATACTATAAAACAAACTACTTTAATAAAGTAATACATATGGCCTTATATTATTTGGCCAATACTATAAAACAAACTACTTTAATAAAATAATTTCTAATCTATCTCTTTACATAACGGACAAACAACTTTAATAATGTAATATCTAATCTTATCTCTTCCTTTGCAAATTTTTCAAAGATTCCTATCTTTTTATCCTTTTTATGTCTGCCACCTTTGTGATCTTATCTCCTTGTAGCGTTATCTTCTTGCAATATCTCTTTCTTCTTTGTCTTTTTCTTTCTTCCAGCTTCTTCTA
This sequence comes from Solanum sitiens, assembly GCA_016801875.1. Lineage (NCBI taxonomy): Eukaryota > Viridiplantae > Streptophyta > Magnoliopsida > Solanales > Solanaceae > Solanum > Solanum sitiens. The sequence goes on from JABWTJ010000183.1 coordinate 1,511,525, forward strand.
TTCTAATTGAACTTCTGGAACATAATAATCTTCTCCTTCACATTTTGAACATAAATGGTCAGGATATTTTTGTCCTATTAGTTTACAATATCTTGTCATTAGATTAGGAGAAATAAAATTTTTCCTAATTGCTTTTGTTGTAGGTGTTTGTTCTAGTCTCAGTAGACTTAATATCTATTGTCTTAAATCTTCCATATCTGCTGCTCTGATTTCCCTGCAGTTGGAGTATATTATTGTTTGTTCTCTATTGTAGTAGCTCCAAATTGCATTTTCATTCAAATAATTGTTTGCTATCTCGTTTAGTATAGTAGCTATCCCAATAATTCTCTTGTTTGTATAAAAATCTGGAATATCTACCTTTTGTATTTCTTCTTGTGTGTCTATCTTTTCAGGGATTATCATTTCCCTTGTTAAACCAATCTTTATAGCTTGTATCATAGACTTGATCTCATCATATAGTATCTCTGCTGTAGCTGAATAGAACTTTATATAATATAAAGTTCCTTTAGTTATTCTTTTATATTGTAAAAATGCTTTATATAATTCTGGTATTTTAGATATTTCTTCTCCTGTTGTTGTATATACAGTATTTAATAATCCGTAGTTGTAACAAGTTGTTACTAAATTTGGATTTGTTCTGGGTTGTGCTATTAGCTTATTATAGCCTTGTAAATATTGGGTTATATAGTCTTCATTTGTATTTTTTGGATTTTTTGCTCTGGGATTTTGGTTTAGAAAAGTTGTATTTTGTATATATTTTCAATATATGTTCTAGTAATGTGGTTGTATATCTGTTTTTGTGAATCTAGGCTAGCTTTATACGTGTTTATCTGTGGAGGTATAAGTATTTCTTTTTGGGTATTTTGAGGAGTATATGGTTTCGAAAATATTTTGTTCAGGTTTACATTTGTATATTTTACCTGAGCTTCCTCCTTTTTTTTAGATGATCCTGCAATAGATGTACTACCTGCAGCTGTATACATTGTTTTGTTATGGGTTTTAAGGTGTTTCCCAACGTCACCTTCTAACTCCGCATGTTTCAAGTCATGCTGCTGACTTAGCTCCGCATATTTCAAGTCATGCTGCTGACTATTAACTGTTTCTTTTAGTACTTGTACTTCTGTTTCTATTTTCTCCATCTTTTGACAAAGATTTGTCATCATAGCTAATATTTCCTTCATTGTATCCTTTTCTTGAGAGATAGTCTGCAATAATATTCTTATCAGTCTTAATTATCTCAATTGTAAATGTGAAATTTAATATATTTAATACTAATCTCCTTATTTCTTTTGTTGTAACTGAATCATCTATCTTTCTAGTTATCCACCATTTTACTTGTGTGTTATCTGTTCTTACAATAAATTTATTATAAACAATATATGGTTCAAATGCTAATAAACATTTATATAATGCTAATAATTCTTTTCTATTTATTTCCCATTTTATTTGTGCTTCTGTATAAGATCTTGAATAATATCTACAGTGATGTTCTATTTTTCATTTTCATATTTATATTTTAAAACTCCTCCATAACTATGATTACTTGAATCTGTTTCAACTATATAAATAAATTTTTTATTTTCATCAGGAAAATATAGTTTTGGTAGTTTTTTACATAAATTCTTAATATTTTTTATATGTTCTTTATCTTTATTATTAAAATGATATTCAACATCTTTTTTAAGTTTTCTATTGTCATGACCCAAAATCACAAGTCGTGATGGCACCTATGCTCCCAACCCATAGGTAAGCCAACCCAACACTTTTACCGATTTAAATTTAATATTTTAAGTAGAATAAGTTAGAACATAATATTCAATCTCTAAGTCATTTACAAGTATGAAATGCGGAAACCTAAATTACTACCCCAAGATTTAGTGTCATAAATACAAGAGCTTCTAAAATAGAATACAAGTCCAAACTAACATGAAAATCTAAACATAAGAAATATCCTATCAGAATACCAAAATAACCTAATAAATAGGGGTAGATTGAAGGTGTGGGCCGCAGAACATCCCAAGCAGCGCACCACAACTCCAAGATAATCCAAACTCATATCCAAACCTCCAAGAATGTGTCCGAAATTGAAATCCAATCTGCACCACAAAAGAGTGCAACAAGTGTAGTATGAGTACGAAACCACGTGTACCCAGTATATCTCATTGACCGACAACAAAGAAGTAGTGACGGGAGTTTATATAAGAAAAATTAATTCTTTAGTTATACAAGTCTATATTACACTTGCCAGTCAAATTTCATCAAATAGAGGTAATCAAACATCAAGTAACTTACAACCACCAAATAATTCACATAATCACCAAGAATGAGGGATGTCATGAGATGCAATGCAATATGACACCATGAAATGATATGCCTCAGAATACCCAGTACTCTCTCAACCGTATATACATGATACTCCTCGAAAATACATAGAGAGTTCATGACCCATGGGGGACTCGCGAGGTCCATATACCGACACGGACGATCTCCACGTGTCTGTGCGGACGATCTCAACGTACTATCATAATATCAAACAATTTTCGCACGGACGGTCTCCACGTGCCCAAATTACAATCTTAACATCTCACCATCCCCAGCACGGACGATCTCCACGTGCCCAACTTATACTCAATCTCATGTCAATGCATGTACACAATATTATTTCAATAAAGGGGATGATGATGCACCTCAATCAGTCAAATATCAACATAATACATAATCACCTCAATTATCACAACTATACGGGTGTGATAAAGAAAACACAATCACACAAGGATTTCAAGTCAATAATATATCAACTAATGCCCATATGTTTTAGTATTATCAAATTACAATCCACATTCTATAGTAGTAACTTTTCCTTTTATAACATCGGTACTCGTATCAATGCCCGTCACACCATTGATACGAGACCCCCCATCTTTCTCCCTTACCCCTTTGTATGTTTTATTTTTTAATCTTTAATTAGGAAAACGTCCTTCAACAAGTCTGAAAGTCTTAACATACCTTGATGCCAAACACGTGCCAATTCCTTTCCTTTTTCGCAAAGCTTCGAAACGTTTTCAATCTATCAATTATACAACATTTGTAAGCACGCAAGTTCATAGACACTTAACTATTATATGTTTAACCTAGACCCCAACACTCGCTTATATCTCCAGCCAAGTTCCTACTCTTGATATAATTTATATGTCAAGAATCCTATATGCTAAATTTCAAGCCTAATGATAAGCCTCAATTCCTCCAATTATCTCAAATTCAACGCTAATCATATAATATACAGCTAATAATTAATTACCTATCTTAATATATCAAAAACCAAATTTAAGATTGTGATAATCATAAGAAAATTAGCTAACCATTTACGAAAATTCAACATGCAGAACCTCCAAATTTCCGGCGTCCTATATCCTTGCCCTCAACATGACCCCTCAAATTTTTCCCTGGAACTACATTATCTACCACCATTGTAATATCATTATTACACAGTAATAATTCCAACTACACAAAAAGACAAACATAATTAATTATATATATATGACTACTACATTCCAGTTAACTAAATATATGACCCCTCCACAAAATCCAAAAAAAAAGAAAAGAAAATTCGACACCTGCACACTACTATTTAAATGTTTGATCACTGCCTTAATTATTTCAAGAAAATTGATTTAAAATCCATAGAAAAATCAAGAAAGTTTCAATTGTTCTTACCTGCAGTTTTCGCTTTGTCCCTCACGTTTTGCATTCACGCTGTGGTAGTTTCTAACCCTTATTCCCTTATTTTCTAATAATAATCAAGTATTAAAAGTTGCTAATCCCACTAATTTAATTTAATTACATGCAAATATAAAAGGTAATTTAAGAATTATAGATATGACCCACTAACTATTAACTATATTACTTATTTAATAAAATTTTCAGCAACTAGATACTCTTAGTTATCGAATAGTTTAAAATACCCCTTTAACTTTTTCGTAAAGAGTCAAAATAGTCTTAGTTCTCAGAACGACCTAGCGGGTCGTTACATCATCTACCACTAAAATAAACGTTCGTCCTCGAACGATAAAAGAATAGAAAGCATGTGAACGCTCTAAATTAATAGGGATATCTTGATCCATATGTCCGACTCATACTAAAATAAAAAGTTATCTCAATGACTATCAAAATTGATCACACATGTCCTAAGGACCTGGATAGTTTATTCAAATATACCATCAATCTAAAGGTGGGAAATTATACTAAGATCCACTTGAGTATCTAACTCCTTCTACATAGACCTCCAGACATGATATGTCAATTATGTACCTCAAAGAAATAATATATAAAAAAATGGGCATCTCATACAAGTGAACTATCTCCCGAATGTAGATCTAGGCTAACTTATCCAAACTAAAAGTAATTTAAATTGCTATAAAATATGTACACTTGGTTAATCGATCCATTATAACCCATATAACATCAAACTTGCAAAAGATATGTGGCAACCTTACCACAAAATTCATAGAAATATGTTTCCACTCCAACTCTAGTATAAGCATCATTTAAGTCATACATTCATGCTTTTGGTGCTCATAATTTACTTCATAACAATTCAAACACGAGATACAAATCCAACTCCTTCATACGATACTATCGATAATATTGCTACAAGTCAAAATATACCCCAATTGCCTCTGGATGAATAAAAATCTGAACTATCGACCTCTTTCTTGATTAATCTAGTCAGCTCACATATTGGAAGAACATAAATAAATTCCTTATCCTTAAAACTCACTCACCACCAAGAATTTCTTCCTTGACTTCTCCTTGTAACACCTTATCATAAGTCGTACACAAACTTCCATCACCAAACTATCGAACACAAATCTTCTCTAATGAGCACTATCTCACATCCATGTAACAAATGTAGAATACCCATACTCACTGTATTTTACCCTATGTTATCTACTATCACATTCGCTTTGTCCAAACGATAAACAGTAATCATTTCATAGTCCTTGAGAAACTTCCATATCCATTGTATTAAATTTTGATTCCTCTTATTAAATATTAACTAAAACATCTCGCAATACACACTATAAATATAATGCCTCTACAATTTTAATGCAAGTACCACCACCACCATCAAGTTTAAGCTATAACTAAGACATTTCTTCTCATGAATTTTCAGTTATCTCGAAGCATAAGCTATCACTTATGTCACGACCCAAAATCTAGCCGCGAGTGGCACCCACACTTATCCTACTATGTGAGCGAACCAACCAATCTAAAACTCCAACATATTGAACAAAAATACAAAGAGGAAGACTTAAAACTCATTATCCCCAAAATCTGGAAGTCATCATCACAAGAACATCTATCTCCCACCATACAAAACAAAGAATCTATAGAACGAACAAAAGCAAGACGAACAACAAAAAAAGATAAAAACAAAACGACACAGCCGAACCACACAACAGCCAACGACGAAAACAGACCCAGAGGCCAACAAGACAAAAACACCAAACACAACCTGACAAACACAGAGACACCACCAAACCAGAGACCCAAAAACAATTACAAAAGGACATCTAAAAAGCAGTCTAAAAAAAGCAACACACATCGTATAACCACCCATAAACACAAAGATAAAAAAAACCACAAGAAGCAACAAACAACACAAAAACCACCACACAACTACCACAGAGAACAAATCACAAAAAACCCAACACCATGCACGCCCAAAAAAATCACAGAGAATCACTACAAACAAACAAAAACACACCTAAAAAACGGCCAACAGCAGACAAATCCCAACCACACGATTTCCAGAAAATCAACATCAAACCAGAAAACGACCAGGAAATCAACAAAAACCAAGACCAAATAAGGCTCAAACAGAACCACACACAAGACAAAAACCATAAAAACTAAAAACACCAAACCACAAACAAAAAAAAAACAGCAAAAAAAAAAAAACAAATCAAACCGCCCCACACAAACACGTGAAAAAACAAAAACATACAGACAAAAAAAAAAAAACACAAGCACACACCAAAGCCCACAGACAACACACACTAAGAAAGAAAAAAATACCACAACGCAAAAAAAAAAAAGCAACATACAACAACCGCCACGCGAACCACCAAACCAACTAAAAAAACGAAAAAACCTAAAACGCGAACCAGCCCAAGCAAACAAGCCCAACACCCTCAAGTTACAAATCTAAAGTATCTAAGAAGCTTATAAATAAAAGGCTAGTCCATGCACGGAAAGTTTTCAGGCAAATAAAGACTTGAAGAGAAGATCCAGTCCAAGCTAGAAGCATTAGCTCACCCTGAAATCCGGTGTAGTGAAGACTGGCTAGAATTGCTGTTGAGTTGAAGACGACAGTACGTTTGCTGCATTCCCCAAATAACAAAGAAAGAAACAACAAGTAGGGGGTCAGTACAAAACACAAGTACTGAGTAAGGTATCATCGGCCAAATCAAAATAGAAAACAGTATATATCAGTTCATATCATAAATCAACTACAATACTCAACATGTAGCAACAAGTACTATAATCATCAATAAGTACTACCAAGTTCATCCATGAGGACTCAAGCCTCAATACCACACTCATTTGGGAAATTAGGTTCATTACTTTGAGTATATTAACATCTCTCAAGAATTCATTATCTTTCTTCCTCTTGTGTTCGGTACGTGACACTCGATCCCCTAGCTACTATGTGTCGGTACGTGACACTCTGATCCCCTAATTCTACGTGTCGGTTCGTGACACCCGATCCCCTAATACTATGTGTCGGAACGTGACACTCCGATCCCCTAATTCTACGTGTCGGTTCGTGACACCCGATCCCCTAATACTATGTGTCGGAACGTGACACTCCGATCCCCTAATTCTACGTGTCGGTTCGTGACACCCGATCCCCTAATTCTACGTGTCGGTTCGTGACACCCGATCCCCTAATTCTACGTGTCGGTTCGTGACACCCGATCCCCTAATACTATGTGTCGGAACGTGACACTCCGATCCCCTAATTCTATGTGTCGGTTCGTGACACCCGATCCCCTAATACTATGTGTCGGAACGTGACACTCCGATCCACTAACATCATTCTATCAATTCATCAAGCCTTCTTTTATACCAAGGCATCATCAATCTCATTACTTTAGTTCATCAAGCCTTCTTTTATACCAAGGCATCATCAATAACAAGGTGAATTAGGGTTCTTCAAGATTTTGGATTCAAAGCTTCATTATGCTTATTTTATCACAATCACATAATCACATTCATGCAAGCATACAATTAAGCATATAGAAGGGTTTACAATACTACCAATACATATCATTCACTATGAAGAGTTTACTACGAATAGTATCAAACCATAACCTACCTTCACCAAGGATTCTTGAAGCAGCAAGCAATCTCTCAAGCGTTTTTGTTTCCTCTGGTTGTCTCTCTCTATAGAGATCGTTCCTCTCTCTTCTCCTTGTTCTCTCCATTTTTCTTCTTCAAAAACTCTCTCTCTTTTCCCTAATTAGCAAATAATTAGGTATAAAAGATGAGGAAATAACCCAATAAGTAACTCAAGGTCATCTCCTTTACACCCCCAAAAATTTGAGTTATTAATATTAACCCACTAAATTTATAATAATAGCAGGTATAGTCCAAAATGCCCCTTTAAAACTTACCCAGAAATCCGACTCAGACTGGGATTACGCAACATGTGACGGCCCGTCGTGCCTGCGACGGTCCGTCCTGCAGGTTCGTCACAACCTTCAGAGACTCAATTTCCTTGATGAGTCTGAGACGGTCCGTCGTGCCTACGACGGTCCGTCCTGCACTTCCGTCACGACGGACAGAGAATGCTCTCAGTACCCAATGCGCAAGAGTTGAAGTGTTTTGAAACGGAAACTCACAACGGTCCGTCATGTCTATGACGGTCCGTCCTGCAGGTCCGTCACAGACTTCAGAGAATTGCTCTCAGTACCCAATTCTCAAGAGTTGAAGTGTTTTGAAACGGAACCTCACAACGGTCCGTCATATCTGTGAGGGTCCGTCCTGCAGGTCCGTCACAGAGTTCAGAGAGTCGATTTCAGCACTCAAATATAAGAATTCCAAGTGTTTGGAATGAGACACCCTCGACGGTCCGTCGTTGGATACGTCATCTCAGACAATTTTCCAGAAATAAAATCTGCTGCTCAAAATGACTAAGCAGGTCGTTACACTTTATCAATAGCATTATATCATCCACATACTTCATAGAAACACAATCAAAGGCCAAACATCATAGAAAAGCACACATAGAATTTAAGTACAAATAGAGGTCACTTTACAGTGAACTCACTCTCCTTAACATTAACTCTTTCTTTTAATTCATTTGCTTACTAAGTAATCCTTTAGGGATACTTGGTGCAATGCATCACCTTAGGAACATAAGAGAATACCATATATAGCATCTACACAAGACAACACATGCCATCATAGAAGTATAGTACAATATAATCATAGTCAAACTAAGACTACAATATCATACATAAATTACACATACATAATCATATCTATTAAGGTACCTTCCTAAGACTTCCTAAGGAGTCACTTGTGCAATGTCTAGATGGGTTCATTACTTCCACCTATTCTAAGTAACTTACCGTACGTCCTCCTAGTTAGGATTCTATTCAATTACTTCCATTGTCTATTTTACCTTTAGGGAACTATAACCTCAACCGACATAGACCATGTGATGCTAAACATGGAATCCGGCATCATCAAACCTTACACCGATGGAAGGTGGTCTACCGGCCAAAGTAGAACCAATATAAACATAGCTATCGAGGTAGGATCCCCTAGCTAGTATCATATGGTGGCAACATAGTTCAAGAACTAAGAGGTAGATATACCTATTCATACCATTTGGTAAAGTGGGCCGCTCCTCATGGGAATCCCTTAGATGACATATCCCATAAACAAGGGAGTTAACATCACATGGGCAACTTTAGGATGAATCTTTCCTTCTATGGATAAGTCATCACCTCCCGTTGTCAAGTTCGCTCGGTGCTAAGTTAAGTTCCCTTTATTGAAAAGCCTTTATTATGTTTGTTTATAAAAACATAAGCTTTAGAATAATAATTCCTCATATGCTTATAGCATATTCAAGCATCTATCTAGTCTTATAGCATTCTTGGGCACCCCTATCAAGGCCCCTCTAAATTACTAGATCATCCATGTGTGTGAGTGTATACTTAGATGTGAGCAAACCTTTCACATAACACATAAGGTCACACATGTTCATATATCAATGCATAAGTCTATAGGCATAACCATATGAGCAATACTTTCATATAAACCTACTAAGACACTATACACATTCATACTTGTTCATATCATATTCATAACATGTTCATATAATCATCCTTCATATGCATAAGAACCAAACCTAGGAACTATCCTATCAAGATACACATGTGCAATGCATAGACAAGGTCCCATAACCTTGCCCATACTAGTACACCTATCAAGTCATCCTAGTAAGGGAATACAAATCATATATTCATAAACATCACCTTAATATGCATAGTAGTAGACACTAGTGAATATGAGAACTACCTTTCATTTAGACACAATGACTTATACTACTTGTAATATGCATGTAAGTGAGAGTGTGTGTACATTGACCAACATGATCACATAATGGCTATCAATAACTTATTAAGTCAGCCACCCTATTAGACCACATTACACTTCAAGCACATAGCACACAACACATAATAGCATAGGAGACAAGACAATATATACAATGTAATCAAGACTCCTAACTTTAGCTATTCACACTTTCATATAAGGGGTACATAGGTAAAGGTTTATTAACCACCTTAACACATTAATGGCAGCACCTATACTTTACCCTAACATGGTTATACACATGCTCATGAAATAGCCACACAACCTAATCTACAACTAGAATAGGAAAGTAAGCATAATCTTCTCATAGTATTATCTTAAGCACATGTTCATAAGTTCATCAATTTGCCTTGAAGGCCATGGTCAACACATATATAATGACAATAAGATAAACACCGCCACCATAAGTGGTCCATACCACACAATGCCATACAAGGCTTCATCAACATTACTATAAAGGAATAGAGAAGTAGAAGAGTAAAGGAAATAAGCATTCTTACCCAATTCTCACCCTTTGATCATCATTGGTAAATACCCTTATTCATAAATAAAACACATATATGGCAGTAGCTAAATGTACTTTAAGCATATAAGAAACCATGTACAAGTCACTACATGATTATACCATAACATATACATCACATACTAGGAAAGTAGAAGAACTTAGATCGTTAATCAATTTCATTCATATGGATTATAGGTCATATTTCATGAATCATATCACCCTAAGGAAGTAGCTAATGAAATCATAATCTAGATGAGACACTACTACAATTTGCCATTAAGGTCGATACGAGCATGCTTCATATAGGGAGTTCATGGAAAGTAAGTTTACATAGGTTAATCATATTCAACCTATCATGAATTGACCCATATTGTATTAATTACATATAATTCATCCTCATATTTCCTTATAGGCATCATCTATAGACATTAACCATAATCAATCCTTATAGCGACTAACCTAACGTCAAGATCACAAATTACAACTTCATAGACAAGAAGAACCTAGATTATTTCAAACCAAGCCTTCTCTACTTTGGTCGTAAATGATTTATATCCACAATTCAACCATGGTATTAACCTAAAACAGTAGCTATAAGAACCACAACTTAATCGAAATTCACTTTAGATCACAAGAAAACCAATGTTACAGTGAACTATAGAAAACTAGGCTAAACATGCTCAAATCTTCATACATTGATCCTCATGGATAATTCAACATCAATGCAACATAAATTCATGTAAATAACAGTATATACAATCAATTCAACGTATGGGAATCATAATTCAATCGATAACAAGTCAAGATCACAAAGCCCATGCAAGAGCTAAACCAATTTTGGAAGGAACATGGGTTCATCATGCAATTGGAATGAAATCACATTCAAATCACTTTATTAACTTCAATTCATCATTATTTAATCATTAAAAACGTTTTGAGAAAGAACCCATGGCTAGATTGGAGAAGAAGAACTTTTATCATAAACTTTCTTCGAAAACATTGAGAAGAGCTCTCCAAGTGAAAGGTTACTTAGAGATGAAGGATCACCATACATTTATCTATAAGAAAACCTCTAAAACTTCATGATTCATCCATATAAAATCCATCTCCAAGCAGCTCTTGAGCTTCACTAACAATGGTGGTCTTAGAGAGAACATTTTTGGAGGGGAAAGGCTTTAAACATGTGAGAGGATTTGTGAATGAGTTGATCACGTTTTATAAGACTTATATACACCTAAAATCAACTAAATAAACCCTTAATTATAAGTTTAGGACGTGGGGTGAATTTCCAATTCACCCCTTTAAGTGGCAGCACGCAGCAGCCAACCTGCAGGCCATCCGCGACGAGGGGCTCGACGGGGCGTCATGGCCATGACGGGCCGTGGCAGCCTCCGTTGCACATGCCTTAGCCAAATTATTGTCTAAAGATGTGCCCAAGGCAATCCCCCTTCGATGAGACCTGCTTGACGGTCCGTTGGTGGCCCAACGATCCGTCATTGGGTCCGTCAAGGGACACTGCCCAGGCAGTGTCTTAGGCAGCCTTGGGTCCTTCTTTTGGGGCCTCTTGTGGGGCCCGTTAGAAGTTGTACCCGGACATTTACAACGCGATTACAAACCTTAACATGTTATAGACCTTCCACATAAGTTTCATCCAAAACAAACACCTACAAGACGTCCAAACAGCCTTGACCCCAACATGACATACGATGAACGTCTTAGGGGCTATCTTTCGAACGCCTTGGACGTTCTTGGGCGTTTGACCTCCAAACTTCACAAAACTTCGTACAATGTTAAACATCATTTAAAACCATTTCAAGACTTATGAGACTCAGTTCATACAATTTAGGCATGATACACACATGAGGCACATAAGCGACTATTCGTCGAACGTCTTGGACGTCCCTTGACGTCCGACTTCCAAATCACTTCAAACTTTGCACACTGCCTATATGTAACATAATAAGGCATTTTAGGACCTTATAACCTTAAGACGAACATGTTAGGCTCTAGACACCTTATCTCATTTTCGAGGTCTTATAATATCCCCCACTTGGGAACATTCGTCCTCGAATGACACTTAGGACTCTTTAATCTCAACAGGGACTTCAATGCATATAAGAGCAGTTAATCACATTTAAAATATCATCAAATCATTTTAGCACTCGATCCACAAAAGCAAGCAAAACCATTACTCACTCACTCTTTAATGCATCAAACACAAAAGTCCTTTTCATGTTCATAGGGGAACATCCTTCTCCTAATGATAACACGATCATTACGCCTTAATTCATTACAAGAAAATCTTGAAAAGTTACTCATAGGCAGATCATAACTCATGCTCAAAGTTAATTTGGCACTCATACTTCAATGCATATAAGCTTGAGTTAGTTAAATCACAAAGATCTTTATTAGTTAGACCTAGTACCATAAAGGTCATACTCAACCATACCATGCTTAGAGGTGTACATGGAGGAATATCTTACTCCTCAACACATTACATGCATCATGAGTTCACACCTTAGCAAGGTACAAGATCAATTTCTTTAAAAATGAGAAATCTCAACTTTCAAGCCAAGACATGCATACATTTTCTTCCTAGTGAAATCTAAATGGCAAGTCACACCAAGTACATCACAACAAAATAGGAAGTCATTCCACAAATCGCTTTTCTTAACATATTACTCACCCTTATAGTAATCCTTATTTTGGAAAAATAACTTAATTTATAGGCACACACATGTACACTTAGATAAACATGCTTTCACCTTTCAAGAATGAGCCTACAATTTTGCATTACAAATCATCAAATCACTAAATTTTCAAGAGAGTCAACAAATTCCATGGTAAAAGAGACTCAACTTCCATTACAAGGCTAAACAATTTACCCTACAAGTGACTATTACCAAGTTCCTTGCCTTACCTCATGAAGTCAACTTCACAATTAGCACATTGAAATGCAAGTCAACAAGAGAAAACATGGATTTTATCAAAAACTTCTTTACATGCTCTTTGGAAAATCCACCATGTATCTAAGATGATGTCAACCAATTCATACCAATTATATAAAGATCATGCCATTCACACTTTATGCAAGACTATTTTCATGAACAAGCATACTAAGAATTCATATTTTCCAATTCAAGTAAGAATAGAAGAACAATGTAGACAATTTCTACAATCTCACTACTCTAACATCATCCCCCACTTAGGGTAAACCCAATTAAGAGCAACATAACCCTACATATAGAGGATTTTAAATACACAACCTTCATATTCATCACTTAAAGTGATTTCTACTTTAGAGAGAATTTTCATTAATTCAATTTAACAACAAGGAGTTTAGAAATAACTCTACGACTCATCACGTCATAAGATTCTCATCCTTCAATCTAAATAGCAAAAATTCCTTTCCACATTCCTTATCATGTTCATATTCATAAATTCTACACATTTTTCAATAACATCAAATCAAATGGCAATTTAGTAAGTTCTACAAACATGATACAATAAGTTGCCTGGTCTTTACAACTAGCATGCTCCCAAATACCCAAAAGTGCAACCTTTAGACATTTGATGGAACAAGTATGGAAATATAAGATACAAAACTCTACCAACTCATCAAGTACCACTTATATGCAAAGGAAAACAATGCACACTTTTAATCACATGCACTCATAGGATAGCATACCCCCATAGGTAGTTATTCAAACAATCCAAGTTCAAATTCTATGTTTGGCTACCATCATACAAAACCATATAAGAATACACAATTTAAGAGAATTCACTTTAACCACCATAACTTCTAGCATGCTTCAACTATATCATGACATACATCAGTCGACATAGCATGCTATTTCACATAGATTTCATATATTGCCATAATTAGCATCACATCATCAAATAAGAGAGATTTCATACATAGAAAGGTAAGATAACCAATCATAATCCCCATAGAGTTAACATGTGCAATGATCAAGTAAATCTCCATAACTTCACTAAACCAAATAACCCAACAAGAACTACAATTAGCACCATACTCCACTCGTCTATAACCTTCATGCATGGATAACTCCAATTCTTTAGCACACTAGGCTACTTACATGATTATAAGCATAGAGATCATCACATAAGGACATTCACATCTATCATCATACACATACATAGTATTAACCTCCTAAGGTCTCCATCAAGGCAAACTAGTGCAAGACATAGGTAGAGTCCCATACCCCTACTTAAGTCTAGTTAACCCTTCAAGTCGCCTTAATTAGTATATACATCATCAAATAAGGACAAGTGTCACTTCACACATACTCATTCAAACCATAAAACAAAGATAAGCATTTTAAACTCACCTTTTCTCCCTCAAGCATAAAGCAATCTCATCCAACAAACCATATCTAAAAGACTACCAGACAAGAAAACATAAGAGAGAGATCTTATAGAATTAAGTTTTATGGCACGATATAAGATTGATGAAGAAGGGAAACTCTATCATCCTATAGCCTCTCGTACCATTTGATGTGTTGCGACTCACCACCAATGATACAAGACTCTACTAGACGTGGCAATATGAGACTTTTTAGAACCTACAACCGCTACTTAAACCCCATGCTCTGATACCAAGTTTGTCACAACCCAAAAGCATACCCTAGAAGTTAGGATACAATCTTGGATTGTACCGGCGTCGTCGACCTCTCGGAGGTCTAAGACAAGCCTCTCACATCATTCATTGCATTGGCATAGTAAATTTAGCAGAAAATTTAAAACTTTTCATAGCACATCATATGCTAGAAACATCACATTAGGTATATATAAAACATAAGTCATAATACATATTTAGACTCTAAGTCTCTTTTCCATCTTAGACTCAATAAGTTTAGAATACATTAGGGACACGGCCCATACGACACATTACATAACTATACAATATTTAAAGACTTTACATTAAAGACATTAGTAGGACATCCTTGAACTTAAGGATTCCTTTCCTTGAGCTTGGGAAATCACCTATCAAGCTCCTCAATCATAGATCTCCTTTAAGCATTCCATAACCTACACTTTGTGTAAAAAGTAAAGAAGAATGGGATTAGCACAAGAATGTACTAAGTATGGCAACTATGCAAAAACATGCATTTAAAAGGGACATTTCCATTGAAATCATACTTCATGCCATTTTGAGTAAATCATCATAAAACCTTTATCAATAGCATTTATATCATCCACATACTTCATAGAAACACAATCAAAGGCCAAACATCATAGAAAAGCACACATAGAATTTAAGTACAAATAGAGGTCACTTTACAGTGAACTCACTCTCCTTAACATTAACTCTTTCTTTTAATTCATTTTCTTACTAAGTAAACCTTTAGGGATACTTGGTGCAATGCATCACCTTAGGAACATAAGAGAATACCATATATAGCATCTACACAAGACAACACATGCCATCATAGAAGTATAGTACAATATAGTCATAGTCAAACCAAGACTACAATATCATACATAAATGACACATACATAATCATATCTATTAAGGTACCTTCCTAAGACTTCCTAAGGAGTCACTTGTGCAATGTCTAGATGGGTTCATTACTTCCACCTATTCTAAGTAACTTACCTTAAGTCCTCCTAATTAGGATTCTATTCAATTACTTCCATTGTCCATTTTACCTTTAGGGAACTATAACCTCAACCGACATAGACCATGTGATGCTAAACATGGAATCCAGCGTCATCAAACCTTACACCGATGGAAGGTGGTCTACCGGCCAAAGTAAAACCAATATAAACATAGCTATCGAGGTAGGATCCCCTAGCTAGTATCATATGGTGGCAACATAGTTCAAGAACTAAGAGGTAGATATACCTATTCATACCATTTGGTAAAGTGGGCCGCTCCTCATGGGAATCCCTTAGATGACATATCCCATAAATAAGGGAGTTAACATCACATGGGCAACTTTAGGATGAATCTTTCCTTCTATGGATAAGTCATCACCTCCCGTTGTCAAGTTCGCTCGGTGCTAAGTTAAGTTCCCTTTATTGAAAAGCCTTTATTATGTTTGTTTATAAAAACATAAGCTTTAGAATAATAATTCCTCATATGCTTATAGCATATTCAAGCATCTATCTAGTCTTATAGCATTCTTGGGCACCCCTATCAAGGTCCCTCTAAATTACTAGATCATCCATGTGTGTGAGTGTATACTTAGATGTGAGCAAACCTTTCACATAACATATAAGGTCACACATGTTCATATATCAATGCATAAGTCTATAGGCATAACCATATGAGCAATACTTTCATATAAACCTACTAAGACACTATACACATTCATACTTGTTCATATCATATTCATAACATGTTCATATAATCATCCTTCATATGCATAAGAACCAAACCTAGGAACTATCCTATCAAGATACACATGTGCAATGCATAGACAAGGTCCCATAACCTTGCCCATACTAGTACACCTATCAAGTCATCCTAGTAAGGGAATACAAATCATACATTCATAAACATCACCTTAATATGCATAGTAGTAGACACTAGTGAATATGAGAACTACCTTTCATTTAGACACAATGACTTATACTACTTGTAATATGCATGTAAGTGAGAGTGTGTGTACATTGACCAACATGATCACATAATGGCTATCAATAACTTATTAAGTCAGCCACCCTATTAGACCACATTACACTTCAAGCACATAGCACACAACACATAACAGCATAGGAGACAAGACAATATATATAATGTAATCAAGACTTAGCTATTCACACGTTTATATAAGGGGTACATAGGTAAAGGGTTATTAACCACCTTAACACATTAATGGCAGCACCTATACTTTACCCTAACATGGTTATACACATGCTCATGAAATAGCCACACAACCTAATCTACAACTAGAATAGGAAAGTAAGCATAATCTTCTCATAGTATCATCTTAAGCACATGTTCATAAGTTCATCAATTTGCCTTCAAGGCCATGGTCAACACATATATAATGACAATAATATAAACACCGCCACCATAAGTGGACCATACCACACAATGCCATACAAGGCTTCATCAACATTACTATAAAGGAATAGAGAAGTAGAAGAGTTAAGGAAATAAGCATTCTTACCCAATTCTCATCCTTTGATCATCATTGGTAAATACCCTTATTCATAAATAAAACACATATATGGCAGTAGCTAAATGTACTTTAAGCATATAAGAAACCATGTACAAGTCACTACATGATTATACCATAACATATACATCACATACTAGGAAAGTAGAAGAACATAGATCGTTAATCAATTTCATTCATATGGATTATAGGTCATATTTCATGAATCATATCACCCTAAGGAAGTAGCTAATGAAATCATAATCTAGATGAGACACTACTACAATTTGACATTAAGGTCGATACAAGCATGCTTCATATAGGGAGTTCATGGAAAGTAAGTTTACATAGGTTAATCATATTCAACCTATCATGAATTGACCCATATTGTATTAATTATATATAATTCATCCTCATATTTCCTTATAGGCAGCAGCTATAGACACTAACCATAATCAATCCTTATAGCGACTAACCTAACGTCAAGATCACAAATTACAACTTCATAGACAAGAAGAACCTAGATTAATTCAAACCAAGACTTCTCACTTTGGTCGTACATGATTTATATCCACAATTCAACCATGGTATTAACCTAAAACAGTAGCTATAAGAACCACAACTTAATCGAAATTCACTTTAGATCACAAGAAAACCAATATTACAATGAACTATAGAAAACTAGGCTAAACATGCTCAAATCTTCATACATTGATCCTCATGGATCATTCAACATCAATGCAACATAAATTCATGTAAATAACAGTATATACAATCAATTCAATGTAAGGGAATCATAATTCAATCGATAACAAGTCAAGATCACAAAGCCCATGCAAGAGCTAAACCAATTTGGGAAGGAACATGGGTTCATCATGCAATTGGAGTGAAATCACATTCAAATCACTTTATTAACTTCAATTCATCATGATTTAATCATAAAAAACTTTTTGAGAAAGAACCCATGGTTAGATTGGAGAAGAAGTATAACGCCCCAAAATGAACTAAGGTGAACTAGAGCCTCATGATTGTTGCTTGAGTTGACTTTAAGTTAAATGGAGTTAGTTTAGTGTCCTTAGGCAGTGCGCAAAGTTTCATGAGGTTTGGAGGTCAAACGACTAAGAACGTCCAAGGCATTCGAAAGATATGCCTTGAGTCGACCTTGTACGTCTAGACGAGTCTCATCGAATTTTATGTGTTCGTTTTGGATGAAATTCATGTGAGAGGTTTTAAACTTATAGATGATCATATTTTTGTTAGAAACATCCGGGAAATTATCCCCAAGGACCATCGAAGGGTCCTTGAGGAAGGACCCAAAACCTGGTAAGCACGTTGTCCCAGGCAGCCTTGGCGATGGAGCAGTCGACGGCCAGTCATGGCTGTGACGCCCCGTCACAAGGTTCCGTCGTGGGGGACTTGTTCAAGGGTGTGGAGGGGACACTTGGCAAGCCTCTGAAGTTTGCAACGGATGGTCAGGACAGGCCGTTGCACCCGTGATGCCCCGTCACAAGAAGGTCGTCGCAAGCCCGTCCCTGTGCGCAAATTGTTTTGCCAGGTTAGGGGTGAACTTGTAAATTCACCCCACATCTAAATAATAGTTAGGATGGTTTGTTAAGGGATTTTTGGGTATATCAAATGAGTTTTAAACCCTAGACCTAGAAAAGACCCACTAACTTCTAAATTCATCACTCTCTCTCTCTTTAAAGAAACTCTCTCCAAGACTCCATTGAAGCCAAGGCTCAAGGAGGGAAAGGAGGGCTGCTTTGGACTTGTTCTTCATCAAAATTAGTGTATTTCCTTCTCTTAAAGGTATGGTATCCATTCTTGAATATCTTTTCATTCAAGAAGCCAATTTCCAAAATGGTTTTCAAAAGGGTTTCTAAACTCATTCTTCTTTTAACTTTGATTTCTAGTATGGGTCTTCGTGTATTTAAGTTCTAATGGTTTAAATATATTTATCATGGTTTTAATTGATGATTTTGATGTTAAAACTCCATGAAACTCTTGTATATGCATACTTCAACTTTTGGCTTGAAAATGGGTTATGTGAGCATGATTTGAGTAAGGTATGAACTTGGGTCTTCTTGTGTATATCATGTTGGTGTAGCTACTGCCCTAAGGGCCTTCATATGGTGAAATATTGATAAATTGCTTATGGGTAATGATGGTTTGATTTGTTGATGAGTTGCTCTCATGTATAGTTCTTATTATGAATTGCTATTTGAGTGGTATGGTCCACCTTATGGGTGGCGGTGCTAATTGATGAACTTGATGATGTTTAGTATGTGTTGAGTAGGTAACTTTGAAGGTTTAATATGTGAAATGAAGATATATTGAAATGGGTCTTGTATTGTGTTTTGTATAGCTTGAATTGTATGTTTGACCTAGTTTATGTCTAAATGAAGTATATTACTATGAGAAGCATGTAGTGTGTGTAACTTGATGAATCAAGGTTAAAGTATGAGTAGAACTTGATGATAATGAGATGGTGCTTATATGCAAGGTGTGCACATGTACACACACACACTCTTTTAAGATTTGTATTATGCCAAGTTGACCAAAAAGGGGAATCTTGAGGTGGACACACTTCGTGAGTTGAGATGTAGTGTCTAGTAGCAACCTCTCCATTCCTAGTGAGCTTTCTAAGATAGAATATTATGTTGAGAAATCCGTGGGGAGTTATGCCTAGCACCGAGAGGATATGAAGGGGAGGTGGATTGCACTTCGTGAGTTGAGATGTTGTAATCCAATGTACCTCTTGAGATGAGTACTCCTCGTTAGTAGAGAGTGAGTTACTTAGTAGTAATCTCCTTATCCCTTAACTATGTGCCCGCATAGGTGTAGCTATTGGAAAAGCCATGTAAACGCTAAGAAGCATGACCTTACACTAGGCAAGTAAGGATCCCTCATCCGATAGGGGTTAATATCGGGATTCCATGTCTAGCTCTCATGGTCTTTGTCAGTTAATCTAACTCCCACAAAGAATTGACTTGAAACTAATTATCTTGTATATTGTTGAATTTGTGTATGTATGTCGTGAAGTGCTCAATCCACATTAGTTACCGAGTAGGAGCATTGAGTGGGAGTAGTAGTATGGGATGCTATTCTCACATTGCACTTGGTGTGACCTATACCTACTATGGGAGAAGAGTACCTTCATGAAATCCGTGTGAATGAGTACTATGGTGTAGTGTTATGGATATTATTGTGGAGTACTTGAGTAAATGGAATCCATTAGGAGTACTAAGTGGGAGTGGTAGTATGGGATGCTACTCTCACATTGCACTTGGTATGACCTATATTTTCCGTGAGTGTCTTGCATATGTTAGCCAAGGGCGTGGATTTGATTTCCAACGAAGTAAGCCTAAGATTTGGTAGTTTTAAGGGTCGCTTTGGTGTGCTTTGAAGGGAGGTGTAATGAAAATCCCTTCTTAGCTCACCTTAGGGAATCTTAGGATAACCTTGGGTTAGGGCAACTTCAAAGGAAAAAGAGTTCATATGACTTGGACCGTGCCATTCACTGTAAGGTCTTCATTGTAAGAATCCAAAATGTTCACTATGATGTTTTATTCAATATTTATTGTATGTTTAGTAAGTTCACTAAAATGTTCCTTTTGATTACTCTAAGTTTTGGTAAAGTTGCCATAAAGTATTGTTTGTCGATTCTTATGTTGGTTGTTTCTAGATTCATGAATGATACTTGAATTGCATGAAAAGCTATTCTTACTAAAATGTCCCTTTTTGTATGTTTATTTGCATATGCCATACTTAGTACATTGTTGTACTAACCCCATACTTTTATATACCTTATGAGTATAGGTTGGAAGCCTTTTGGAAGATCGGAGTAGAAGCTTGGTAATTCTATCTCTCAAGAATTGGGTATGTCCTCATATATTCGAGGACATAGTTTTATGTTTCTTAGTTTCTTAATTAAGACTTAAAAATGTATTTACTTTTATTGTAAAGGGCCGTGTCCCTAAGATTCCAAGTTGTGAGTTTAAGTTGGCTTGTCACGATAAGATTTCCTAGTATTTATGAAAAGACTCCTTTATTTATTATTATCGTGAAAAGTTTTAATTCCGCACTACTTTTCATACTTTATGTTATGAATGCTAGTTAGAGGGCTTGTACGAGACCCCAAAGGGGTCAAGTACGCCCGGTCATGATTCGAAGGTTTCCCTAACTTTTAGGGGGTATTTTTGGGTCGTGACAGACTTGGTATCAGAGCATAAGGTTTTGGGAAATAGTTTAAGATCTAAAAGTCTCACAAGCCACGTCTAGTAGTATCTTGGTCATTGGTGTGAGTCGCGACACATCCATGGGCAAGAGGCTATAGGACGATAGAGTTTCACTTTCTTTATTACTCTTGAATCGTGCCATAGAACTTAATTCGATAAGATATCTCTCTTCTTCTCCTTTGCCCGGTGGTTTTCTAGGTGTGATTCCTTGGAAAGGGAGATGGTTCTAAGTTGAGGGAGAGAAAAAGGTGAGTTTTGATTATAGGATGGTTTTCTGGCTAGAAGAGTAAATATGAAGGTAAGATTAAGAATTTGTGATGTGATGTCAATTATGGCTAGGTGTGATTTATGAGATTGGAAGTGTAGAGGTGAGAAACTTTATGGGGATTTAGTTCTAAGCATGGTAAGAGTTATAAGGATTGAATAAAGTGCCTTTGAGGACAAATGAGTTATTTTGTGATTATGTTCAATGATGGTAGAAATGCTTTAAGGTGTAAATTTGAGGAAGTTGAAAGAATGAGGGGATTTTATAGAAGTCGAAGGCAACTCTCTTGTGTGACTAATGTTTCATAGTTGTTCTTGTGATTGGTAGATGTTGTGGTGTAGGCTTACACTAAGATGAAAAATGTGGTATGAATACCTAGTGAGCAAGTTTTGTTCCATGAGATTGAGTTAAGTGGAGCCTAAGTGTTGAATGAGGTGATGTTTAAGAAGAGTTTGTCTAGGCTTGAATCCAAAAAGGGAAGTGTTATTCTTAACTTGTAAGGTTGATGTTTAGATTTGATGTGCATGAGTTAGAAGTAGTAAGAGTTCCTACCTTGTGAGGGACCTAATGGTGCTTTGAAGTATGAGTCCTTGAAGATGGATTTACCCTAAGTGGTGGAGAATGAGTTGACTAAAATAGCATGTAATGTACTTATTCCAAGATAATCCTCAAGGGTCACTAAGTGGGAGTGGTAGTATGGGATGCTACTCTCACATTGCACTTAGTTAAACTTGTCAAGTCTCTTTGGAGTAAGTTAAGATAGTCTTGTCTCTCATATTGTCATATCATCTTGTTAAAGTTGCTTGAAAGGTGCATTATGGAAATTTTAAAGCATGTCACACAGCGAAGTTTTTAATTCACTGTAAGTAAGTCCAAA